>JACDJE010000217.1:1397024-1497842 GCA_016647715.1 Pavo muticus
CATCATCCAGAACACTAATGAAAACATTAAGCAGGATTTGATCCAGTGTATCCCTGGGATACACTGACCACTGCCCTCTGAGTCCAGGTTTTCAGATAATTTTTGATTCATCCCACTCTCTGCTCATCCAGCCTATACTCCAACAGCTTCATTATGATGAACTTATGGGGGACTATGTCAAAGGAGTTACTTAAGTCCAGGAACACAATAACCACTGCTTTTCCCTCATCCATCAGGCTCCTCTATCCATTTCATTACACAAGTTTATCAGGGTGGTCAGGCATGACTTCCTCTTGGTGAATCCATGCTGGCAACTTTTGATTATTTTCTTCTCTTTCAAGTACCTGAGAATGATTACCAGGATTAGCTGTTCCATCACCTTCTCAAGCATCAAGGTGAGTTCCTCTGGTCCTTTTCTTGTTCTTTTTGAAGATAGGAGTGATATTTTCTTTCCTCCAGTCTTCGGGTAACTCTCTCACTTGCCATCAAGTAAAGATAATAAAGAGTGGCCTTGAAATCACATCAACTAGTTCCTTCAGAACTTGTGAATACATCCCATAAAGGTCCATAGACTTGTGAATGCTCAGTTTATTTAAGTATTCCCTGACCTGGTCCTCTTCCACCATTCAGCCTGGCCTTTGGGACCTGGGACTCCTGAAGACCAGTTTTGCTGTTAAAAACTTAGGCAAAGAAAGCACTCACTACTTTGATCTTTTCATTGTCCCAGGTCACCAGGTTTACTGTTTCCTTCAGGAGAGGGCCTACATTTCCCCTACTCCTCCTTTTATTACTGAGATACTTGTAGAAGCCCTTCCTCTTGCCCTTGATGTCCTTGGACAAATTCAATTCAATCTGGTCTTTAATTTTCTCAACTTGATCACTAGCTGCTTGGACAGTGTCTTTGTATTCATGCCATGATACCTGCCCTTGCTTCCACCCTCTGGAAGGTTCTTTTTTTTATTTTGAATTTGGCCAGGAGCTCTGTGTTCATCTATGCATGTCTCTTGATGTATTTGTCTGACTTCTTGCCTTCCTCTTTGCTGGGATCCTTGAATATTAACCACCTTGGTTGGGCTTCTCTTCCTTCCACAGCTTTATCCCACAGTACTCTACCAGGTAGATCCTTGAAAAAGTCAAAGTCTGCTCTCATAAAGTCCAGAGAAGCGAGCTTGCTTGGTGCCCTTCTCACTGCCTTAAGGATCTTAAACTGACCATTTCATAATCACTGCAGCCAAGACTGCCTTTGAGCTTCACATTCTCCACAAGACCCTCCCTGTTGGTAAAAACAAGGTCCATCACAGAACCTCTCCTCATTGGCTTTTCTGTCACTTGGAGAAGAAAATTATCATCAATGCATTCCAGGAATCTCCTGGATTGCTTATGGCCGGCTGTGTTGTCCCACCAACAGATGTCTTGGTAACTAAAAGTCCCTCAAGTTCCTACACTGTGTTTACATTTGCAGGGTTGGTACCTGGAAACATGCATGAAGACACACCAAAAGACAGCCGTGCACCACCCATGGTGTTGGGAATTGTTCATAGCTGCTTGGATGACTGGCAATGTAGCTATTCTCTCACTGAGTACATAGTTCTTCTTTCCAGGGTTCTCTGAGAAGCCTGAAATTGTTTTTTAGTTTTCCTGAAGAAAAAATGCTGCTAACAGTTTCAGTTTCTAGGAAAAGTCTGGCATATGACTAATGAATAGTTACATCACTCTTTAGGGGATTTTTCTCCCCACTGGTTTTATGTGGCCACAAGGTGGAACTGAACCTGTGCCTGAACATACATAAGAGCCATCTCAGGAATTACTAATTTAATTAGTAGGTGAGCATTTAAAAGTTATCTGAGAATTTTCAGTACCTATTCTTTACCTGCTTCATATATAAATTACGAGATACCTTTTTTTACACAGTCCTGTCTATTAAAATTCATTCACATTCCAAACCATAACAACAACAACAAAAGAACGTATTTATCAGCCAAATTCAAAAACATACATTTAGAGAAGTCACCGAGAGCAGCTTGCCCACCTTAATATCTCATTGGCTGGCTTGTCATGAACAAGACCTCTACTTAAAGCCTTCTGCAGTGAAGAATTCTCACCTACTCTTGAAGTTTACAATTCTCTATCATTAAAGTCTGACCTGATTCTTTCTGAAATGACTTTTTAAATCAAAGAAATCTGGAAAACCGAAAAGGCACAGGTATTGCAAAAAGATTTATTTTTCAACCTACTGGGTTTCACTTATTATTTGTTCTAAGTTATTTTTTCCACCTCCATTACTAAAGGGAATACCAGTACAATGTTCTTTCCATTCCGCTGCTGACTGCAGCGCCTGTTGCACATTCCCCTTTGCCACTCAGGCAAGGGGACAGGTAGAATAACTGAGTTTGTAATTGAACCTGGGAAGAAGAGGGGTAGGAGAAAGGTGTTTTTAATCATTTTGTTCTTTTATTTTTCAGTTTTCACTGCCCTACTCAGTTATTCATGAGAAATAAATTAAACTTTCCTCCCAGAACTGTATCTGTTTTGCTTGTGATGGTAATTAATGCATGAACTCGAACTCCGTATCCTAAGGTCAGCCCACAAGCTTTTTCATTTTATTTTCTCCTCATCTTGTTGAGGAAGGGGAGCAAGGTGAGCACCCAGTGTCTAGACAAAATTAATCCACCACAGTAGGCCTGAAATAAATTTAGAGCAAAGTCCAGGTCTTAGAATTGATCTTCAACGCCACAGCTTTGAAAGCCTGGGGAACAGAAAATAATTTCTTTTGAAAACAGGGGAAAAAATAGGTGTCCTTCTGGCAAAATTGAATAAATGTTCCAAAGAAGGCTGCGAGATCTTCCAGACAGTAGAAAAAAATTATCTCCTTTGCTTCACCTTCAAAATGCTCTATGTTCTTTGGGCAGTCCCTTTTCTTTAACACAATACTTGGTGATTTTTCTTAAAAAGTATATTATTAAACTTATTAACTTATGAACATGTCATCAATGTAAGTTCTAACTACACCAGGTTAAAATGAATATAATATTAATTTAGTTATATCTGGGAATATCCACGCTGATTTCCCTTGCCATGATTATATCAAAGATCTTCACCCCTCAGCATCTTCTCGTTATTATACCTAATTTATAGTTCATAGCTTATGCAAAGGAGAAAGCTAGTACTCAAGATATTTGTCTCCAAAAAGTTGTGAGCAAGTTCCTTTAGAATCACAGAATTATAGCACATCCCAAGTTGGAGGGAATCCTCTTAGAAGGGCATGCTGGTATACAGTACATGGACATAGTCTGATGAGGTCCTGGTTGTGACATATATATCAGATAGGAGCTTACCTTACAGGAAACCCAGTATTTCTTGCGTCTTCCCTATGTAAATTTGAGCTGCCACGACATAAGTCATTCTGAACATTCCTGCATCTTCTTATGAGCACAAAATTTCATACATTTATTTTGTTGAAGAAAATAAGTATGTGTTATCTTTGGAATAAATAAAACTATTCAAAATGTCTTTGTCTTATTGTCTTGCTTTCCATTCTCACGGCATTTTGTGAAAAGTCATTAATTAATCCTCAGGTAACTCTTGAAATTGTTGTTTCCCATAAGCTAAATTTCCTCCAGAATAATGGAAGGATAAGGCACTGGAGCTTTCAGATGTTTCCAGCAAAGAAGTAAAGCCAAGCTTATTCAGGCAGTGGTAGAATTCTCAGTAGATCATTACATCCAACACCCAGAGCTCTAACCTGCAAAGACTCCCATCATACTCTGAATATTCTGACCCCTTCTTTCAATGGTGCCAATGCTTACTACTTCATCATGAACCTGCTGTTCACTCTGATCTTTACATTCCTCACTGAGTACTCCTTTTTCCTTATTAATTGCTAAGCCAAAGTGAGTGGTGAAAAATCTCCTCTCCTCTTATATCAGAAAGGCTTCCTTTCTGACTGGGTTACCAGGTAACTCGTTTATATGGCATTGATGAAGGCAAGAGGCAGAACAGTGCTCTTGCACGGATAAAAGTTGGCAATCCATCTACCTCAAGGAAAGAGGATACTCGGATATTCTTCATTTATTCTAGTCATGATGTAAAGTGTTTGCTCTTTGCTGACCCATAGTATCTTTTGTGCACAGATGGGATGTGTACTGCACTTTTCCAATTTTTTTTAGCTTTTTTTTTTTTTAATTGAGTATTCTTCATTAGCACAAAGAGAGGCTGTTTGCAGAAAAGATATTTATGCTTCATGCTTCAGAACATTTTTGGAAGAGGGAAGTGAAAAAAAAAAACAAGATATGACAGCCCTCTAAATCAAATTTTAGTTTTTATTTCAAATGACCTTTCAAATTTTTTATTTTATATACACTAAAAGAAGATTCAACTTTTCAACTCAAAACATTAGAATCGTATATAAAAATTTAAACAAATGCTGCACATCAACCAGTTTGAAGATCTTCTCCCTGGACAATCAAATTATATTAGGTATGTTATTGTCAATGTTGTGATTTCTGAGAATTTTATCCCATGCCAGGATGTGAATTTTTTTTGTGGACAGAATTAAGATAAAAGAATAAGAAGAACTTTGTCTATTCTTAAAAGATACTTCATGAATTGTTAGTGTGTTGTCTACAGTCAAGAGTCGCTGAACTACCAGTGCAGATGCCTCAAGCTGAAACCTAATTGAGGGAGTCTGTGTTAGAACTGAGGGAGCACTCCTGGGTTCTCTCCTCTTTTATTTTTTCTTGTAAATCAGTGACCAAGCAATTGTTTAACCAAATAATTCAGCTTGTTCAAAAGCTTTAGTAGAACTGCCATGAAAGGAATGGACATGCGGAAGGGATCACTGCAAGCAGGGGTCAACTATTTTACTTACTGGCGAGCTGCCTCAACAAGCAAGGCTAATTAATGACACAAATTGTTTGCAATTGTTTCTGTGGTTTGCAGAGGCTAAAAGACAGAAATCAGGGCTGTGCAGAAGGGCTGTTAGGAGAAAGTTGGTTTAAGAGTCCAAAGCAAGAAAGTTGAATGACAACACTCCACAGATGCCCTTGAATGATAACGACAAAGGTCTTTTATCAGTACACGTTGTACTGTCAGAAGGTGACAGGTTTGTACTGCTGAATACCTGCTTTCCCAGCTTGCTAGGGAAACAGAGCTGACAATTGCCTGTGTTCACAGCAGGTGAACTGAAGTATTCTTCCTAAGGTTATTTCTTCTGTACTGTGTTCACTCCCAGATGATCAAGTCCTCTGTGCTATCCAAGAGTAGATGAAAAAATGGTCCCGTTGGTCATAATGCATACACTCCTCTGTAACTGTAGGTATAGTAGCTGAACCAGGCAACAGATCCTCTCCAAACTACGCCTACCTCAGGAGGCTCCCAGCATTACAATATGTCTCCATTATTTGCCATATCCTAAGCTGTTAAATGTTATCTCCAGCTCCGCTTCTACAGCAAAGTATTCAGAAAAACATGGGTCACCTTGGAGGTATGCAAAGGCCTGCTGCAATGCAATGGCCGTGCAGTCCTTATATAAAGCAGCCTACTGCTGTTTTCTCCTGTGATTTCAAGGCTGACTCAGCAAGCAGAAGTAGAAGGATGAAGAGGTCATAGAGCACAGCAGGCTGGCCACTTAGCAGTCTGCAGTGTATCTAGGCAAAGCAGTGAGAGCATGATTTATGTATTGTTTGGCATAAAGACTGTGTTTGGAGATGACAGAAATAGAGGAAGATATAATCCGAGAGAGATGGGCAAATAGAGATAGTCGTACTGCTTCTAGAGCAGGGGATACTTTTCCAGCACGTTTTCCTCTTCAGTTGCACAGCCCTCTCCAAAAACAACACTGCAGAAAGCCTAGGGAAGGAGAGAGAAGACAGAAGGAGAACTAATCAGGGCAGCAGTGATGTGTAGACTAAGCTGTAGTTAAGAAACAGACAGATATGTGTTATGAGATTGTTTCTGTCCCAGTAAGACTACATAAGAAAAGCCGCTAGCAGCTATAAACATGATAGCCTTTTAAATGGCCACATCTTCAGTGGTGTAAATCTGGAGTAACATTCTGGTGTGTATAGAATATTATCAGTGAGGGCATTTCAGACTGCTGAACTTATTTCCTTTCCCCTCTCTTACCTCCCCTCTCCTCCTCTCTCCTCTCTTCCCTTTTGTCCGCTTGTCTTTCTAATCAATTCATTTATCTCTGGCTTGAGGTTGAAGGAGTTGCTATGGTGAAGGAGAGAGATGCAGTCCCCAGAAAACTTCTGGGGAGGTATTTTAACACTTCTGAAAGGAGAAGACTATTTTTCCCCCTCAAGCAATCCATTTAAGTCTAAGCCCTGCCATGCAGCGTCAGTTAGCATGGGCAGCTCAGGCAGCTCACCCATATGACTTTTAGTGCTTTATGACTGGTGATACAGAAAGCATCACAGCCTGACACACAGGGAGCAGTGAAACCTCTGCTCTCTGAGGAGAGGTAAGAGAGGATGCTGGGTGTCTCAGTCTATAGGATTATGCATCTCTACTTGCATGTGTGTGTCCAAGTGTTCTTGTCACATAGATGTGCTGCTGCACAGCTATGTTAACCAGGGCTCTGCCACTGTGACAGTGGAAGAGGGCTGATGAGTAGTGGAAGAGAACTGAGCAAAGACAGGAAACTTCAGTTTTCTTTGTTCAGTTGTGTGTCAAACACACAGGAGCAGAACTAGGAGGGAGGTTGCACACAGAAAAAAGGGGAATAAAATTTTTGTAAGGGAGCACTTAAGAAGAAAAGTTGACCTGTTAACAGAACCTCAATTCTTCTGGAGCAGATCTACTCGGGCCATTTCCTTGATGTGCATCAGTCTCTTTCATCCAGCTTTTCCGAGAACAGAGGTTATTTATAGACATAGCTTCTGTGTGTTGACATCCTAACTTCCTCCAAGGACACCATTTCTCCAAGAATTCCTTGCGGATGCATTACCTTACTCCTCTCTGCTAGCTCAGGTGTTCAGCTATGTAAAAATCACAGCAGCTCTTCATTCATGCCTCGAATCATGTCTTCCACCACAAGTTTCAGACCTATCTTTCTCTCATGGCACTCAGATGTGCCTATACCTCAGGGAGCTCCCATGACGGATACACAGAGGTGTACAGTTTTCAGCTTCCAGCACATGCAAGAACAGACATGGATGTGGATTTCAGAGTTCTCACTTGATCTTCATCCATCAGCACCTACTGGATATTCTAATGGGAGGATGACACTGTGGTGACCTGATGGTCACTTCCTTCTTCTCCTCTGCACAATCTTGCCTATGAACCACAAACCTGTTTTCTGTCACAATTGGCCAAGGGACTGAAACAAACTCCTGTAAGAATACCCATTGCCCTCTAGCATCCAAGACACTGTGATTCTGCTGCAGACTCAGATCAAGGGTATGCTTTTCACTGGCCTCAGTGAGCTGGACATGAAGAGGGAGATGGGAAACAAGTTTCAGCTTGATCAGCTGTGAGTGCTTACTGTACAACAAAGTGAATTGGCCCTTCTGCTTAGTAATCCACTGCCTGGACTATGCTACATTGTCCCAGCCAAAATACTTTTTTTCTATTATCACACTGAGCTGGTGTGAACTGCAATTTGTGAACAAAATTATTCTTCTTTAGGAAAAAAAGAAGAGCACGCTTAAATATCCAATATACATATAATGATGTTTTCTAAATATACAGCAGAAAACACTTTCTTTTTCTTTGTGTTTGCAAATATATTAATTTGCTTCCTCTTATATACACAGTGCCCATTAAAACAATACCTTTCAGTATCAGTGAGAGGGAATGAGATGTAGAAAGTTTCAGAAGTGGAGGTAACTAAATTAGTGCTGAATAGCAATGAATTCCATATTGTAATCAGAGAAGAAATCTCCAGAGTAAGCAGAGAACATCTGACTCATGAAGAAGAGCACAAGTCTCCAAAATATTGAGTTTTTGCTACCTGGAGGATTCGCTGAAATCACAACAATGACTCATGAACACAGGGCTAAGATGAATACTGTACATTTTCTTATCCTAAACCTGTTAGGTGTTTTGGAAAATCTTTCCTCCAGAGCCTACCCTGGGGCTTCCAAGTAGAAAAATCTCAATCAATTATATTTTTCAAAGCAGCCAAGATAGGATAAGAAGAAAGGTACATATTCCTCACTGGAAATTATAGGCAGTGACTGCAAAGCAGTGACAAAGATGAAGCATTATGGGCTGACTGCAGCCTCCATACCTCATTTCCCTGCACCAGTTATGGTGGAGGAGGTAGAAGAAAGTGGATGTGAGGAAGGTGTTTGCAGCTTGCCCTTTTTCTTCTCACTGTTCTAGTCTGTTAGTAACTGGCAATAAATCAAACTAATTTTCCCCAAGCAGAGTCTGTTTTGCCTGTGGTGCTAACTGATGAGTGATCTCTCTGTCCTTAACTCATGAGTTTTCCCGTTGCATTTTCTCCCCTGTCCTCTTGAAGAGTTGGAGTGAAAGAGAGGATAGGTAGGCACCTGGTAACTAGCCGAAGTTAACCCACCACAATAAGATATTTATGTGTGTATATATATATATATATGTGTGTGTGTGTATGTTTATGTGTTCAAGATCAGGATGTGGAGTATAAGATGCTCCTCCTTCTTGCCTCCTGCAATTTTTTGTTTTGCCTAATGAAAGCTTTCCTCTTCATAGAATAGTATAGAATCGTAGAATGGCCTAGATTGGAGGGGACCTTAAAGATCATCCATTTCCAACCTGCTGCCATGGACAAGGCTGTCAACCACCAGTTCAGGTTGCCCAGGCCCCAGTGCAGGCAGGCATTGAACAGCTCCAGGGATGGGGCACCCACAGCTTCTCTGGGCAGCGGTGCCAGGGCCTCACTACCCTCTGAGTAAAAAATGGTGCAGCTCAGGATACAGTTGGCCTTCCAGGCTGCAGGTGTACACTCCTGGCTCGTGTACACATTTTTGTCCATCAGGAACCCCAAGTCCTTCTCCACAAGTTTGCTCTGGGATCGCCTCAATGCAGGTGTAGTATCTTGCACTTGGTCTTATTGAACCTCATTAAATTCTCATGTGCCCACTTTCTGAGCCTGTTAAAGCTGTTCTGGATGACGTCCCTTCCCTCTGTTGTGTTAACTGCACCACTTAGCTTAGGATCATCAGCAAACTTGCTGAGGGTACACTTGAACCAATTGTCTATGTTGTTGATAGAGATGTTGAAGAGTACCAGTCCCAAGACGGATGCCTGTGGGACACCACTTCTTGACACCAGACTCCCACCAGACATAGAGCCATTGACAATAAGGCTTGTAAATTTAATGCCTCAGGATCCTGCAGTAATTTGAATTAGATAAAACTGTTTACTTACCATAGCTTCTATTTACTGTGTGTGAAAACTATTTGTGTGTCTGTGTGTTTTTCATTGCTTCATTTTATTTTCAGAGCTCTAGTCCAGTCAAGGTAAGCATGGGCTTGGGTTTCTACAAGAACAAGTACTCCACTGGATAAGAACTGGTTCACTGTAAGATGAGGGGTCAACTTTGTCTTCCTGTGCAGAGTATGGTGAAGATGCATATAATGGGCAAAAGAAGTATTGCTTGTTCTCTCCAGGGGATAGGGAACTCATCCACTGTTCATGAAGCTTAGATACAATTACGATTCCATGCTGCTACCTTTGTGCTTACTGGGCCAGATCTCATTGCCTTATTCATCACAAGTACTTTGACAGACCAAAGGTTGAAGCCAGGCAAAATTCAGAAGCTGAACCAGAATTTCAAGTTCAACTCTAAGTAGATAAAGTACAAACTCTCTACATCAGATCTCTAGAATGAAACTAAATGCACCCTTAAAAAAAAATATTATCTGAGAGCCACTTTTTTTTCTGGCATACTGCATTCATTTTTCTGTGCACATCAACCTTTGCAATTATGAACTTTAAGTTGTCCCCAGCTTTTTGTAGCACACTAGAAAGTGCTCTTGAATATGTAGAAGTGTGCTACGACCAAAGAAACAGATGGACAACAGAGCATGTCATTGCATATCAGAAAGAAACTTAGAAAGCATTTAGAAGGCAAGAAAGGCATACTGTTTCGTGTGACTGAAAGTAAGTTCCAGCCACATTTTTCTTCTCTATTGCAGTTTACTGTAAGGAACAATTGTATTCAGTTGCAGTCCTCTAGACGGCAGATTTGAGGGCAATTTAAAAAAAAAATGAAATTCAATCTAAACAGAGGCAATAGATCATAAACTCATGGCTTAATAACTGTTACACAAGACTAAAATTAAAAAAATAATAATAATAATTCAAAATATTAGGAGCAAAAATATTCAGAGTGTAAAGGGATGACTGAAAGAGAGTATGTGGAAAGAAACACATCAATAATCTAGCCTGCATTCACGGCACAACCATGCACACCAAAAGCATGCTTAGCTGACCATGCCATTCCATGTCTTCAATCACTATTTAGTGCTTTCCCATAGTTTTCCCTTCATAAAGCATTCATGCATGCTTAACAGAGTAATGAACCAATGGGAGTGCTACCACTTCAGAAATTGTCTTTCCATCTCTTCAGGCCATTAATGAACAGTCATAACAGTCATTCTTAAAATGTAAAAAGAATAATTAAAAGAAAATGAGCTTTTGGGGATCAGCTGAGACTTTTTTCTTCTTTTTTTGCCAAAGCCTCACCGTGCTTGAGTAAAGGCCCTGGTAATCCAATCTGCTTCTAAAACTTGGAATTTTTTCATGAATCATGTTTACTCAGAAGCAGGAAGAAAACCTCTTTGAAACCTCAGTGCTACAGAATAAGACATTTGTTCATGAAAGGGCCTTTTTTACTACCAGTAGAGTATTTCAGAAATTACTATCATGCAGGTACACATAGAAGAACTACAACAAATGGAATGAGGAAAACAGAAACTAATGTCAGCACAAGAATAATCTTTGTCTCTGAGAAACACTAGAAAGGAAAGGACTCTAAACAGAGAAGTCAGCAAACAACTCAGCCCAGTGGGAGCCATAGAAATGAAAAAGCCAGGGCAGGACAAGCAAAATAGACAAATAGAAACCAATAGAAGTAGACAATAGATTATCAGTGTCTGAGCTGGCTGGGTTTGCAGGACTGGAAAGGAAATGGTATGTCATGCCCTTTGGTGGGTGCCTCCTAGCACTCTGTCGGCAGGTCGAGCAAGTATTTTACCTCTCTGATCTTGCTTAGTGTATGTTGAGAGGCATGTGTCTCTATTTTTGGCACTTGTTGCTCTTGACTTCACATGGCCTGAGGGACAGAATCCCCCATCTACAGGATTTTAGCCAAAACAGCTTGGGTTGGGTGGGGGAGGGCAGTAGGAAGTTTGCACAATGGCAAAAAACTTGAGTGCAGATTACTATACTGGGCACAAGCTTCTAGCTCTGAAGTTTTTTCAAAGAGAGTGGGAAATGTGGTGCGTGTTTTCTTGCTGATAGAAAATTTCCCTACTGTTTATATATTCATATGTTCTGGGCACCCTTACCAGTAACAGCTTGCCTGTCACTTTCCCAGTGTGTCATGTTCCTCAGCCCCAGTTCCTGCTCATCAGACTCAGTTCCCTCCAAAACATAATCAGCCTCCCACAGGTGTGTCAGGAGAAGAAAGTAGGAGCTTTGGAGATGCATAGTCTTTTACTGTATGAAGACTGAATATCTCCCTGACAGCACGATCATAGCTGTCTCTACACTACCTATCAGCATTCCATTTCACACCTGCTTTCCAGCATGGCACAGCAGGCCTGAGCACACTGTGTTATTATACAGTAGTGCTGTGTGGAAATGTTATTTGTCTAACTGTTAAGGCCGTATTTAGAAAATGACTTTTCTGGGGTACTAACTTTATCAGCATTTATCAGAACAGGCACGGCACTCCCAAGAGGAGGTGCTGGCTCATGCTGGGGTGGGACAGCAACACTACAGACAATGATGAAGAGCATAAACAGCAGGAAGCTGCTTTGTTTCAATGAATTTAGTTATCTGTCATTAACATTTTTCCCACTTTGCCCTGTGGCTTTTCCTTCTGGGATACTGTCTGGAATGTATGTTCAAAACAAAAGGCAAGGACTCCAGACAAAAGAATAATTCACCCCTGCACTATGATTTAAAAATGAGGGACATTTCCAAAGCCCGAAGGAAAAAGCCTGGTAAGCCACAATGTATTTGTCAATGTTTTTATAGCAGAGTGGACTGCAGGGGTAGCATCTATGAGAAAAGTCCAGGAGCTACCCCATGCTCAAGTAATACCACAAGTCAAAGCTGAGCCTGCCAACTGTTGTGGTTTGGTGATTTTTCTTTTGTGATCAGTATTCCACATCAGAACATCATGTGAACCAGTAGGAGTTAAAGAGTTAATGTTCTGGTTCCGTTTACTGCCCCTTATGGGCATGTGGAGTATCCTGATGGGAGGAGAGGTGCGGTTTCCCTGGGGAGGACTTGGCGCGAAGAGGAAGAGGGGGTGGAGCTCCGGACCGGACCGAGCGCCTGGCTTCCCCCCGCCGCCCGGCTCAGCCTTCTCAGCTCGCCGCGGAGAACAGAACGTGGTTCCCTCGCGGTATTGTGTTTTGAGCTCGCGTTTTGGATACTCTTTTCTCTCTCATTTTGTTTGATTTAGTTAAATTTAGTAAATTACCGTTCTTCTCAGATCTAGTGCTGGTGCATTCCTTTTTTGTTAAAACCATCCACTAGCTCCCTGCCCTTCCCCCTCTCCCGGAGCGCGTGGCCCGGGGCCGGCCGGATCGCGCGGCAAACCGTTCGTACCCCTTTCTTTTTTTTTTTTCCTCGCTCTTCCGTTTTTTTTTTCCGGGGCCTGTGCCCCCCTGTCACGGACTTGTATCCAGAGATAACCCGTGACACCAACCAACATGATGATGCCTCACTGATAAGATTTAAGAAAGTGAAAAACATGCTGTGCCACTGTTGTGAGAGTGTACAGGGATAAAAATGTAGAGAGTGGCAGCCTTGCAGGCACCCAGCTCACCAGAGGAGGAAGGTGGGGTGCACTCCAGGCATGGAGCAACAGCTTCCTGCAGCCCAGGAGAGGCTCACAGAGGACTGCACTGTTCCCTGCAGCCTGTGGGGACCTGTGGTGTAGTGCATTCTGGAAGGACTGCACCCTATGGCAGATAAGCACACTGGAGCAGGGGAAAATTCTGAGAAGGGAGGAATGGAAAAGAAGAACTGTTAAGGACTGCCTGCAACCCTCTCTCCTCATCTCTCTGTGTCACTCTTGTGGGAGGAGGTAAGAAGAGCTGGTAGTTGAAAGAGAAAAACTGAGAAGAAGGAGTGGCTTGGGAGGAAGGTGTTTTTATTTCTGTTGTCGTTTCTCACCATCCTACTCTTATTTTCAACTGGCAATACATTAAGTTAATTTCCCCAAATGGAGTCTGTTTTGCCCATGACAGGAAATGCTCATCCTCCTGTGTCTGTCTGAACCCAGCAGATTTCCATGTTTTTTCCTCCCGTCTCCTAAGGAGGGAAAGAGAGGCCAGCTTTGCAGTGTCCAGTCAAGGTTAAACTCACCACACAAGCCAGTGAGTCAGAAGGAATGGTGTGTGGAGAGAGAGACACAGATTGCAAGCTGGTAGTTAAAGAAGCGATTCTTTAAGAACATTAAGAAAAACAAAGGTAACTGCTTATTAAGATGTTCTTCCATTTGAGGCTCTGCTCCCCATAAAGACTTTGCAATTAATCTGGTAATAGTAGAATGAGCTCTCTTAGTAGTAGAATAGTAGAAAGAGCACCTTGCTCGGTTTGAAACAGCTATGAGTTAAACACCTGTTCTGAGATTTTCTAGTCGGCGAGAGAGATGGATACTGCAGATAGCAATACATCCTGTCCCAAGGCAGGTAACTAGGACATTGCCCTTTGAGATACATTCCTCCCTGCTGAGTACTCGGGAAGCATTTGACCACCAGCTTAGGTGGAGATATAAACTAAATAGACAGCTGAAGTTTGATAAGGCAAACTCCTTAATGAACTTGTTTATCTCTAAAGTGAAAATACTCCCAAAACTCACTCCTCAGTTGATTTCATTTCCCTCTGACTCCAAACTCCGTGGGTGTCCCTTGTGAAGTTCTTTAAGTTTTTTTTAAATAGATACTTAATTACTAGTTCTTATTCTGACTGATTCGCTAAAATTAGAAAGTAGCAAGGTTCCTCTTCCTTTCTCTCTCTCTCCCCCCCTTCCTCATGTTAGTTGCAATCAATTCCTTCTGCAAAAATGGAAACAGCCTGGGAATACATTGGGGTTCTCCTAATGAAAGCTGGCAATAGCTGTGAGATTCACAGTTATCTCAATTGGATCCAGTGTACATTATGAAACACATAATTTCATAGCTAATAGCTAGCACAAAGAAAAAGAAAGAGAGAGGAGTCCTACAAAATCAAGGGCAAACTACATTCATGTAATGCTGATTTAGTATATTTCTTGGCGTACGCACACATGGATTCAGTTTCAGTTCCAGGATTGTCTTCAAGCAACTCTCATTTCTTTAAAACATGACTTCTTGCTGCTTGTCAGCTCTTAGCTCTTTTTAAATGCAGGACCTATTCCTTTGAAGAATTATAAATCAACTTTACTAGGTTCTGTTCTTGCACTCCACTGGAAAAAGGAAGACGTCTCCCCTCACATTACATATCTCCAACAGAATTCATGTCTTCCCAGCCAGTCTAATATTTGTTACCTTCCCCTCAGGTTAGGGGATAATGTATGATATGATCATTTCAATGTGCAGCAGGAATAGATGAGCTCTTGAGATGTCAGGCCTGATGCCCCACCTCAGTAACTCTATCTATTCCCAGCAGTACCTGTGAACCTTTTTTCAGTGTTGCTGTTGAGCCAGAGTGCTTCTACAGGTAAAAGTCCAGGGGAAAAGCTTCAGCTTTCTTTTTCTTTGCACATTCTGAGTTACACAGAATCACAAAATCACAGAATTGTAGGGTTTGGATGGGATCTCTAGTGATTATCCAGTCCAAACACCTGCTAAGGCAGGTTTCCTACCATAGGTTACACAGGAAAGCATCCAGGTGGGTCTTGACAGGGACTCCAGGTCTGACTCCTGGAGGACAAGTCAGTTAACTGTCTTTTCCCTTATAAAACTTTAGAGCAGAGTTGTAAGAACATACTGTTGGAGGAACATTTTTGCACATGATCTTCCCATTCTGTGTCCTTTCAGTTTTCAAAGCTCTTAAAAAAAAAAAAAAAAAAAAAAAGATTCTTCAATTATTTTTTGGTGACTGTGTCTTTATTTTTTAAGAAAAACTGAAATGTGCTATGAATGCTTTTCCAGTGTGCGCTCATAAAGCACACTGCTCATTTACTATTGGCATACAAAATGCTCTGAAGTCAGAAACATATAAGCTCTTCGCTATGCTTTTGTAATATGTAAATAAAGAATAAAGAAAAGCTCTTAAATCTTCCTAAGATACATACCAGATAAATATGAAAACATTCTATGTTTTACCATCCTATTCCTTAAGATTAAGTGTTGTTTTCATAATGAGACTTAACTGAGCTTACATACTGATGTGAGCTTACTTATCTAAAGATACAGATAAGAGATGACTTCCTAGTTTTCCATTCTGGGAAAAGATCAGATGTACATATTTCCAGTTGGTATGCTTATCCTTTTGTGTG
The DNA here is from genome assembly GCA_016647715.1 of Pavo muticus. Classification (NCBI taxonomy): domain Eukaryota; kingdom Metazoa; phylum Chordata; class Aves; order Galliformes; family Phasianidae; genus Pavo; species Pavo muticus. Next base: position 1,412,674 of record JACDJE010000217.1, read on the forward strand.
TTAACCACTTCCATGCCCTTTTCCAATTCACATTTTATAATTCACAAAGGCATTGGAACCATTTAAAAGGTATTATTTGGAAGATGAGACATAAGATTTGTCCATTACTTGGTGAGGACGGTCACTTCACAAATAAGGATGCAGATAAAGCAGAAGCATTTCGTGCCTTCTTCCCCTCTGTCTTCAATACCATGATGGGCCTTGGTACCCCTGGAGCCCTAAGTTGGAGAACCATGGCTGTAGTAATGATAAGTGCTCATACTAAGTAAGTTCGCCAACACTAAATTAGAAAGAGCTGTTGATATCCTCAAAGGCAGAAAGGCTTTACAGAGAGATTCTGGCAAACTAGACAGTCACAAGAACAAGTGCCAGATTCTGCATCTCAGATGATACTACCTTGAACATGTTTACAGACTGAGGGATGGGAGGCAAGAGAGCAGCCCCGCAGAAAGGGATCTGTAGGTTCTTGCTAGTAGCAAGTTGAACACGAGCAGCAGTGTGCTCTGGTAGCCCAAAAGGCCAACCATACCTTGGTTGTACCAGGCCCGGTGCTGCCATTGGGTGAGAGGAGGGGCTGTCCCCTCAGTTCTGCTCTGGCCCCACTTCCAGTACTGGTGCAGTGCATAATATAAGAAGGACACGAAGGAGAGAGCGTTCAAAGACCATAAAGGATCTGGAGGGTGAGGTGTGACAGCACCTGAGGTCCCTTGGTGCGGTCAGCACAGAGCAGAGGAGCTGAGGAGAGGGCTCGTGGAGGCTGCAGCTCCTCACAGGAAGCGGAGGGGCAGCACTGATCTCTGCTCTCCTATGGCAGTAATAGGACCCCAAGGGAATGTTTCAGAGTATTTTGCCTCATCTGCCAGGGTCTAAAGCACATGATTGTGCTTTGCTTTTGTTCATACCAATGAATAGTGTCTCCACTGGATTTCTTTTCTTGTTTACAGTATTGGAAATCAGTGGAATTATCTTCCAGTGCTGAAAAGCCACACAGTTGAACAGATCCAAAAACTCAGAGAACTTGTATTTTTATGAGCTTTACCATGAAGTTGCTGTGTCACCTTGCTGATCTTATTTAACCTATTTTGCCTCCTTTCTTCGGTCTTCTCTCTGTTGTCTTGACCTCTTTATGTCCAGCTGTTTACATTTTATGCTGCACCAAAGAAGTCAGTGGTAGTTTTGCTATTCGTGTTAATAAAAACTCAAATGGTACAATAATTTGCTGTTCTGGAATAAGCTCTGCACATTTCATTATTTTCTTCCTCAATGAAATTGCTCTTTATTAATAAAAATGAAGCTGTACTACATGGAAATGAGTTCCAAACAGAGATTGAATTGATCTGTCTTACTAAAATTAAGGCATTGCTCTACAGAGGTCATTTTACTTGCTCTCAGTGATGAATCTTCTTTTGAAGAACTGTTAAAATATTAAAAAAAAATACTGTCTGAGAAAGGACTGTTTTGTCATGACAGAAATATACAGTTCTTCAGTTACTCAGTGAAATGTCTTTCAAATTAATACATTTTCTTCAAAAGTCTTCAACATCAGTGTTTTCAGCAATACTTTATTCTCTGACAATCAGTAGATAGGACTTTCAGAGGCACACTGACCAAAACAGAGATGCCCTTTAGGCAGTCAGCAGAAAAATTATCTTTATGGATGAAAACTCTTCAGGAAGAATTTGGTCCAGGGAGTTTTCAAGCTTTTATATCCCACCCTCTTCTCACTCCTGCCAGGACAGAGGAAAGCAAGCTATCAGAAATCCATTCATATTGCAAATTTGATAGTTCAATTCTGGCATCACCAATGGCTTAGGAGTAATTAGGTGAATCATGAGCAAGAAGAGCAATGTGCCTATCCGAGCACCATCCAAAGCACAACTAAGTGTTTCTTTCCTGCCTGTAATTGTCTGAGAGAATGAAGAGCAATTTATGACTGTACACAATATATTTTTACCATGAAATGTCCTTTTTTTCCTCTTTTTTAAAATTAAATTTTATTATTTTAATAAATTTTAACAATGGTTTTGAGTAGAGCTGCAATTTTTAAGAGTAATGGAACTCCCCTTATTTTCACCACTGAGCTGCAGGCTTGTTGGCTGAAATGAACTCTGCCTACAGCATTGTTATTCATGATGATTCATTTTTCATGGCATGTTATTTCTTGATCTTCATCTGATGTGCAGTAAAGGAAAGAGGTTTTCTGTATTTTCTATAGCCATGACTGTCCTTATCTCCTTAGTGTAAACCTTCAGTAGTCCAGACTAATCATTCACAAGACTCAGCTAGGAACTACTCATTTGACAGGGATTCTGTTGGCAATATGTATTTAAGGCTAACAATTCAAATGTGATATTGTGCCAGGCTTAAGAACATCCTGTAACATTATGAACCAAACTTCTAATCATACACAAGAGTCAGCTCAGCCTTTCATCCTAAGACTGTCAAATACTGACTCACCTGTACTATCTTACCTGTATTTCTTTTTCAGATATATCAGTCTCACTGGCCCAATTCCTAGTATCTACAGTATCAGTCATCTAAGTTTGCTCTTTTAATGTGCCGGAGCTGTTACCATTGTTGGTTGTGACTGATTTTTTTTTGTAAAAATTCACCTTATATACACTGTTTGGGTCTCTTCTTCCCAGGAAAAAAAAAAAAAAAAAAAAGAAGTATGACCACTGCTGGCACTTCCCAGTATTATTAGTAGTTTTACAGCATTCACTTCATGGCAGATCAATAATGTTGTTGGGGTTATTCTTTCTCAATATATGTATTTTTAATCATCTTTTTATAGCCCTTAATTCTACCAGATCTAAATTTCTGCTTCTGCTCTTTTTCTTTGTTTATAAATTTTGGCACATATTTTATCATGTTGATTGTGTTATTCTTCCTCGGTTTCTTCATTATTATTTCTTAGGCTAGCAAGATTTTCCCTATAATGAGGGCATACACTTAATAAAACTTTTTTAATGGTTTCAAATGGTTATGCTTCCCTGCTCAAAATGTGCTCTTTTAGCTCATTCACTCCATTACTGTTTTGGACTTTCTAAAGCCACCCATCAGAAGTAACAAATAATCATTATTTGTTTACTTAAACTTAGCATTGCTAATACAGTCTAAGCTCTGCTAATAGCACTTCACTCCTGCATGCAACAGAACCCAGCAGCTCATACCAGATATTACCTGTCCAGGAATGCACTGAGAACTGGGAGTGACCAGCAGCTGCACAGCTGCCCTCAGAAATAGTTGCCAGGTATCTACCACCATTTATACACATATAGAAGTTTTCTTTCTTTTTTTTTTTTTTTTAAGGAATGTCTTTAAATCTTGGCTTAATTTTTTGTATTTTGTGCCTTGCATAAGATAATACCATAATATAATAAAAATTAAGTAAATTCTGTTATGGCTTTAACAGACGAAGGACATAGGAAAGACCTATTTAATTTATAGTGAATGTTTCTGATCATGTCAGATATAATAGCAAGTTCTAAAATTTTCTTTGAACGGTGATACTGTTTCAAGAGCAAAAAGCAAAATACAGACTTTGAAAAGCAGTCATGTAGCAGAAGGGCTGGTAGGTAAGACAAACCAGAAACGACCAACTCATCTACACAAAGGCACACAGAAAGAGTTTAAATATTTACATGGAAAGTAATGCAAACCTTCTCCTTTGCAGTATGTGCAATATGCATGGTAAAACAACCCTGCATTTTTCCAGAAGAATACTTTCCTTGGTTAAGAACAAAGAATCGGAACACTCCAATTCTTACAGAATGGGAACCTGAACAGAATATTGAAAAGCTTTTTTTCTATGGTATATCGAAGACATGCAGGGAGGAATAGGAAATAACAAAATGAAACAAAAGAAATTGAAAACCATCCTTTAGTGGAAAACATGAAAAATGTTGTGATTAACATAACAATATCATAGCTCCTGTGCTAATCCATAAATTTGCATTTAAACAAATTAAATACTGTAGGTCATTTCTCTGCAGTTTAAGAATCCTAAATAAAAATGTCAGTTACTTCAATCTGTAGCTAGTATAATGTGTTGTTTGATTTGGTTTTTTTTTTTCTTTTTTTTTTTTAAGTGAAAAAGCCATGCATGATTATCTCGTTCGTGCTTGTAATCAGCAACCTACTGTGACTTTGAATTAATTGGGACTCTACATTTTTTTCCTCTAGGGGTGGGAGGCAGGGGTTGCTGTGGGATACAAAATTGATTAAGGACGTGGACTCAGAAGAAGCTTGTATCTGTTTTTGCTATGCTCTGGTACTCTTTCCCATGGGATGGCTCCTTAAATGAACATTGTGTGCATGTGAGTGATGGGAGCCGTGACAAACTTAAGTTCTGCTGTCATCATTAGGACAGCAACCTGTAGCAGGATCAGTAATGGCACTTCTCTCACACAGAGTGTTTTACTCTTAGCTGTAGTATCATCTTCCAAAAACATTCTGCCTCCCAGCTGAAGGCAGCTGGCTAAGCACAGGAGCCAGACAAGTCTTTGCAGTATCATAAACCAAATTTTCATGGAGCATGGAGGAAGACAGGCTCTGCATATAGCTAGTCCACACCACACCTCCTCTCTACATCTTCTTTCCTCTCACTTTGGGACACCTCTATTACAGCGCCCTCATGACAGGGAGAACACTAAAACCAAGTGCATGGTGCACTTCACAGGTGGGACAAAAATTCTCCCAGTCACTCCACATAACCGAATTTCTTGCCTTTGAGTTCTGATTTTGTAAACCATCTTATGTTTTTGCGTGGTGAGGAGAATATTGCAAGCAATACTGGCAGGTTTTACAGGAGGGAGCTGTACTTGAAAGCAGGACCACCAGAAAACACATAGATTACAAATTTCATCATATTTATGAAGGTAGCACTGTGTTTTATTAATTAAAATCATGATAAATCAATCCAGTGTAGTCTTTTGTTAGTTCTGAACCATCTTATGAATTAGTCTGTTTACACAGCCATCCCATGATGCAGCTTCCAGTTTCATTTTTCATTCATCTAGTGAAGTTGTTCATTGTGCCCTTGATTACAGTAAAGCTTGAGAGACCTGAATTCTAGTAAGACCCAGGTGCTTTAATAACTATGACTTTACTTTGTCAACACTTCAGAGCTTTCAGGTCTGATTTTAATTAGAGGAGCTGTGTCATTTTTAGTATCTTCCAAGCAACTGCTTTACTTTGCAATCATGATGCTCTGATTATAAAAGGCTTGGAGAAGTGCTGTTGCAAGATAGCTTCACTAGGAAGAGACATAGCTTTGTCTCATGCAGTTCTTCCCAAATTCCTTATGAGGTAATGAGGTAAGAATGCTTACCTAGTGTCGAAGGTTTTAACTTTGTGTTTCGGGCTTATTTGCCAGAATCTTGTACAAACATATGCACATAATAGTGCAGAGCTTAACAAGGTTGTTTGTGAGCCATCACTGAGCAAACGTCAAGAAATTCTTCTAATAAAGCAGTGTTATGTTGTGTATTCAGAGCTTACTGCGTGTACATGTGAGATATGGGAATCAATTTCATACTGCTTGGTAATAACGGGACAGACAAAATATAGTGGCCTCAATACACCTGACTTACACATCCCCTTGTAAATTAATAGCTGGATCTTCATCAGTGTTTTACATCAGGCTTTGGGGAAATTCAAGGATTTCAATCATTATGTTTTGGGGAAAAAAAAAAATTCTTTCTACTTCAGGCCACAAAAGGAAAACAGTCTATATCCATCAAATGAATCCTTTCACTAAGCCTGAATTACATATTCTCAGTTCTGGATATTCTTATTAAGAGCAGATGGTAAATCATAGACATCCTTGGCACTGTTCATAAAGCCACTATGGTTATACCAGTACTCTCATTCACACTGCTCTGTGGTTAAGACACTTGCTAAGATACACACTGTAGAGAGGTGGTTTGAAATGCCATCTCCTGCCAGGATTTCACTATCTGCCTTAATTAAGGAATGCCGTGAAAGTAATGCCTCCTATTTTATGATGTTGGCTCACAATGTCAGAGACGGATGGTACGGTTGGTGGTACGGAAGTAGAGGCTGAACCTTCCCTCAAATATTTCATTACATTTTACGTGTGATAGATGGCAGCAGAGGGGCAGCCTGGCAAAATGGCGTCTGACATAAAAGTTCGTATGAAGCAAAGGTGTGTCACTGAGTCCCTCTGTGTGGACAAACCTTCACCCACTGACATTCATCAGTGCTTGTGGAATGTTTCTGGGGATGAAACAGCGGCTGTGAGAACAGTGAAAGTCAGACGGTGTGGCAATATTTTCCTACCAATAATGTCATCATAGCAGCTATGAAACAGTGGGTTACCTCTGCTGGTGTAGATTGTTACAAGAACAGAATGTAGGCTCCTGTTCATTACTAGCAAAAATGCAGAGCTAACGGTGATGGCTATGTTGAAAAGGAATGTTTTATAGCTGAGAATTTGCTCTATCAAGTGGTGCTATTGTGCTCTTTGTAACTGTTGTATTTTCCATGTAAATAAACAGGAGGCATTACTTTCAGAGTGACCTGAGAAAATCACCACAGATGTCAAAATCATTGGAAATGTATGTCTCAGAACTGTCCAATTAGTGACACCTGTTGAAAATACAATGTTACTGAGCATGAAAACTTTTGCCTAAGTTTTATCAACATTCTGGTTTCATAGTTATGTTAAACAGATTTAAGTCCGTTTAATGGGATCAAACTGTGGGTACTTCTTACATTCGTTTGGTTATGCATATCATTAAATTAAAAAGAAAAGACACAGAATTTTCAGGCAGGTCAGATCTAACTCAGTATGAGAATGCTGGAATTGCTCTCAGTATTCAAAATCCCAAGCTTACTCATGAGGAGTAGCTGTGTTTTGCAGTAGAAAGCTGCCCTTTGGAAACTTAGGATCAATCAGTGGAAGAACAGAGTCTCTCTTTTTTATTTATGTTCTAATCCTATTTTGCATTTGTGAGGCAAGCAGAGATAAAAATCAGTGCTGTGAACACGAATCGACAGTGCAATGTAAATAGCACCAGTTTTCAGCTAGAGGATGGGATAGAAAAATCAATAAAAATGTTGGTGTCTTGAGTAATCCTCAACCCCACTACTGTGATTGTACTTGCTAACTAAGTTCACTCAGAGGTTCTTGCCAAAGATCTTATCAAAAAGACTTGTGATCCAGCTGCAAGGGTGCAGGGTGCCTCTTAGACAGGCTCTAATGTGACACATCAGAGTGACAGGCAGACTACAACCAGTGTGACAGGCCTTTCTCCTTGACACTTAGTAAGCCTGTCAAACTAAGCTGAATGCTGAATCTGAGAGAAATAAAAGTTTGAACAAGGGACCACTTACCTCTGTCAAGAGAAAGAGCCTTCAGAGCAGAGCAGCCCTAAGCCAGCTTTCTCCTCTTTCCCTTACAGTGTCAGATCCCCTGCAGGAGCTGTAATTTGTAATTTTGTAACTTCTGGCAGTTTCTGATTTGAGGTTCTCCCACTACCTGTCTAAAGTGAAGCCCCAGAGCTGCTCCTATGTTCTTCAACAACCACATGCACTTTTAAAGCCTGTGGCAGCACAGAATCACCCCCAAACCATTTGCCAAACACCCAGTCTGAATTGCAGAAGGATGGCCATTCATCCAAAAGTAGGTAAGTCCTTATCAACATTCCTAACAAATTTTTTTGAAAAGGGCTAAACTTGTTCACTGTGCACTGAAATCTAACAATATAATATTATATTCCTTTGCAATAAACCCTAAGAAATAGAACAGGAACATGCATCTTCTCCCTGCAGGGAAATGGGATGAACCCTTTTCAACTGCTTATAGAGAAATGAGAGTCCACAGTCCTCTCACTGTCCACATACATCAGACGTCCCAACAAGACTTCAACACGAAGACCCTCTTGCAGTGCTCAGCTTTATCTGTGGTCCTCAGCTCCTTCTTTGGAATCTGCCTCCTTCTTTAAGACATAGGAGAAAGGCACATGAAGAACAAAAGCACACGGCAGAACTGAGCCTATATACATATTATTGCCACTTTTATTGAAAGAAGGTAACACAAGAGTGAGAATTGTCTCTCTAAATTGGACAAATTTAAAAAGACTGGAAGACTAGTTGGCACACTGATAGAAGACATCAGTGTTGTACTTCTTAATTTATAAAGCACTGTTGAACTTTTAGGAGTAAATTAAAGCAAGCTTGTGGCTAGTAAACTGCCTCAGATTTAAATGTCTATACATGAGGTCAAGGAACAGTTCCATTCAATTTCCCAAGGACTCTGCACCTTGTCCAAGGCTTTGTGGAGATCTGTGCTTGTTTTGCTTGTTTCATAAATATCTTTCTCTGTTTAGGGGCAGAAAGGTCTTGTTGTCATTTGGTTTTAGATTGACCGCAGAAAGTGGAGGTGCTCCTCTTCAACTCACTGAAGGCAGTTTGCTAGCTTCCTGCAGTCTCAACAAACCTAATAGCCCCTCTTAATTGCAGGGCATGGAAATCTGTGATAACAACATCACAGCACAGTAAATGTGAAGATAGCAAGTGTGAATTTTCTAGCCAGATAAGCAGCTGGAACAAGTACACAGACATAATGAGGCTGAACCCCTGCTTCTCTGCAATATTTTTTTGCTACTTTTATTACAGAATATTGGAAGGGACCCACAGGGATCACCTATGCCCCGCACAGGACCACCCATGACCACTGCTCTGAGGAACCTGTTCTACCCACCTCTGGTGCAGCCCCTTTCCCTGACCCCCAGCTGCCCCTCCCCTGACATAGCTCCATGCCGTTCCCTTGGGCCCTGTCGCTGTCACAGAGAGCAGAGCTCAGTGCTGCCTTCCGCTCCAGGTGAGGAGCTGCAGCCACCATGAGGGCTCCCCTCAGCTCTTCTGCTCTGTGCTGAGCACACCAAAGGACTGCAGCTGCTCTTGACGCGTCTTGCCCTCTGGACCCTTTAGTATCTTCGTCGCCCTCCTTCAGACACTCTCTTGTAGTTTCATGCCCTTCATATTTGTGGCACCCAGCCTGGAGGCAGTGCTGGAGGTGAGGCCACAGAGCACAGTGGGGCAGCCCCTCCCCTCACCTGGCTGACAGTGCTGGGCCTGGTGCACCCCAGGGTACAGTTGGTCCTTTCCATTTCATTTCCAGCTTTGTGTATGGGACTTCTAGTTTCAACTGCTTGATTATAAAGTTTGAGTGTTTGTGCCTTTCCTTCTCCTTGTATGCTGAGAAGCTGAGTTTTTTAGGTTGTTTTAAGCAGTGTGTCCTGGCTGCTGGTATGGCCTCACCTCGAGCACTGGGCACTTTTGGGCACAACAATATAAGAAGGACATAAAACCATTAGTGAGCATCCAGAGGAAGGCTACAAATGTGGTGAAGGGTCTGGAAGGCAAGACATGTGAGGAGAAGCTGAGGTCCCTTGGTTCATTCAGCCCAGAGCAGAGAAGGCTGAGAGGAAGCTTCATGGACATGGTGCTATTTCTCCCTCAGCAGCAAACTCTCTATCTTCCTCAGCATGGTCTGAAGAAGACCACAGACTTTCTCCTGAATCAGCAAGAGGGCTGGACTGGTCTGCACCCCAAGACTGGACATCTTGCACTGTAGTCTGGTAAGAATAAGATAAGTTTACTTCAGGACTGCCTCAAAGCTGGACAGTGTGGAAGGGAATTCCTGAGGCCTGAGACCCTCAAGAACGCCATATGAATTGACAGTTACCATGAGAGGGGTACCGTAAGAAGCTGGAGCAATTTTTGGCTCAAAGCTTGTTCAGCAGCACCCATCCAAGACATAACCTGCTCAACAAGCTTTTGGGGTTAATGGTTACCATGAGCACAGCGGTAAGAGAAAGATATGCAGCTGGGCAAATAGGAGAAAACTTTCCAGCTGTTGCTTCTTTTGAGCATTCAAGCTGACTTATGGGGGTCATCTCAGAGGAGAGGACCACCATGCAGTCAATTTGCATACCTAGCAGCCCACCATGCAACAATCGCATTATCAACTGCTGATTACCCAACAGGAGGGGCATGTACTACAGACATACTGCTGCCCCTGATGAACAAAACATTAAGTGCCCCTAACAGCTACCCTTGATGAACAAAACATAAATGCTCCTGACAACTAGAGCAAGCCCTGATGAACCAAACAGAAGTGCCCCTGTCAACCAACTGCTGCCCCTGGCAAACATAAGGAGGATGAAAACCCGAAGAGTTCCAAGGTAGAACGGGTATCCCCTCCACTGAACTGCAGCTGTGCAGGTCAACAAGATGTCCCTGACCACACGGACCAACGAGACATCACCTGATCCTTGGTGGTGATTATCCCCTCTTTGTAAACCATTCACTAGGATTTCTCTGTTTACTATCACTAACTTCCCCATCTTCCCCACATTCCTTAGTTGCTTAGGATTTGTAATAAATCAATTGGACAGCATCTGGCTTCATTTGCTGCCTTACTCTTCCTCCGGGCATATATATGTTGGAGCATCTCCTCCAATAATGAGACAAGGTATGTAAACTCTCCATTTTTCCTCAGCTTAACCAGTAGCAATGAGAGTCCATGGGGAATGAAGATGCACTGCAAAGGCAGGCAAAGACTATGCAACTACCACAAGCAAAGCATGCCCTAACCTTCTCACCCAGTCCCATGCCCAAACTCAGATCTGGCCTTCTACCAACCATCTTCTATCAGGCACATGAGGAGACTAATTCTCTCTGACAGTCTTAAATCCCATGCAGATGAAACTCAGCAATGTGAGAATAGATGCATAGCTTCACAGTGAGGCCAGCATAAAGTCACATCTTGCTGTAAGGAAGCAGCTGCATTTCAAATCTTGTGTCTAGCTCTGATAACTTTTAACAGCAAAGAATGATGTATCCATTAGCAGAACTGTGAAGGCATTGGGCTGATTTCTCAAGCAGGTGTAATTCCACTAGTCTCATTAAGTCCTGGTAAGTTATCTGTTCATTCAAGACTCAGATAACAAACTGCCAACATAAGACACATAATGTGGCTAACGTCTGATTTGAAGCAGTAATGGGAGCCCTTTGGCTGCAGCAAAAATGGAATAGACCTTTATATCCCGTTTCATGACCTTGACAGTCCTTGAATTAGCTTGACATTAAAAAAAAAAAAAAAGCAACCCCACGCTGTACAAGGGAAAAAAATTTGTGTAATGGTGTAGCTGTACTTATTACAGGCAATAGCACTGATTAAATTACCTCCATGCCATTTGCATTTTGAGGCTGACACAAGCAGCATGACCTAGAACAGAACTAACTACATTAAAAGACAAAAAAAAAAAAAAAAAAAAAGAAGAGGAGGAGGTGCTGGAAAGAACTCGGATGTTCCTCCAGTCACTTAGTGAAATTTTACACCATCCTGATTAAGGGGCCTTCTTACTGAAGAAAGAATATTTTTTTTCCCTCAAAACAAGAAAGAAAGAAATAAAATGTTCTGCCTCTGGGTACAAAGTGATGTGTTCATATGCTTGTTTGGATTTAGACAAGAGCTAAATTCCAGACGGTCTTGGCTCTGCTGGCTAAGAAAGTTCCAAGTGGCAGAGTGTGGGCATGGCAGCCACTTCCAGAGACCAGTAGCAAAGGGAACAAGGTCTGGAATGGTCTCTGCTTCCACATTCTAAACTTCTGTCATGAATTGTTGCCTGAGGAGGTGCCTAGGTTGTGAGGAAGAGAAGAAAACCCATTTTCATAAAGATCACACTGCTCCCTAGGCATCCAGCTCTGGAAATCTATTTCCAATTTAGTCACTGCATGGTCTGGGACAATTTGCTTCTATTCCCCACAACTCTGTTACTCCACCTGTAATTCACCAACAGTAAAGCTATACATATACTTAAAAATATATATTCTGGAGCTGTCTTGAGAAAAAAGCCATTCTGTGCATAGTTAGGTCTTGCTGGCTGGTGTGTGTAAGAAGCACCATGTGACTACACTTGCAATCGCAAAGAAGCATCAAAAAGGCAGAAATAGAGTTACCTAGTATCTCTGAGATGAGTGATATTATTATGTTTTTCAGAGTGAATCCAGGCAGAAATACACTGAAAAGACCACCCTTCACTTTCTTCTTAGCTCCATTTTTACAGGCTTGGAAAGTTCTTGCCTTGGAAAGCCAGCAAGAATGTATGGCCAAAACTGAGGCACACAGTGGGCTGCGTCTATGGCACTGGAAGACTGCAGACCTTGCAACAAAAGAACAATATATTCAGCAAGCATAAAGGAAGCTTTGCTTTCTTCTTCGTACAGTTATTTTGTTCTGTCAGTGACAGGATGACTGTAAATGCTACCACCAAATTAGCTATAGCTCAGTAACCACTTGAAAATCATTGCTAGTCCTCTGAACAAGGGCAGGTCACCCACGCACTTTCTCAGGCTATGGACTAGACATGGAAAAAGGTGAATACAAACTGCCACTCAAACTGGAACAAATTAAGGTTTTGTCCCCACTGCAAACATTCCCATTGGGCTCATCTTCCATTTTCATATGCAAAGAAAAAGTATCTTTCAAATTATATAAAAATCTATTCAATCTCTTCCTACATACATATTTCTTTGTGTGTATCTGCACTCAAATCAGGCAATATACGGTGGCTGTACATACTGTTTTCTGCAATGTAGTCAGTTTGCTCTGGCTCTGAAAAGAAAAACAACCCAAAAACCTCCAAACCAAAAAAACTCCTTAAATAGTTCAACCATCAGAAAAAAACGCAAAAGAGAAAGAGGTTGTACTGTGTGATGAGACAAAAAATTACAAACAGCTACTGCCTTCCCACTTTTCCTCTGGCGGTAACATAAATAAGTAGCTGATGGGTTAATGGAGGGCTGAGGACTTTTTGTTATGAAGACAGAAGAATTTGTTAATGGAAAGGCTGGATATTTATTTCCAAGTAGATCATATGGCAATGGGGTATCCTGGCATACCATCCTGGTGTGTTTTGGACAGTGAGGTGACAGAAGAGCTCCTCCAGTGGGGTGGCTGGTCAGACACAGATGCTCAGTTACAGTGGTACTGGAAAAGAGCTTGCAATACCGCATTTTGGGGGATCCACTGTTCTTGCTTTCACAAGCAAGTGAGCCAAATGTCTGGAGCTCATATTTCAAGAAGCCACAGCCAGGAGGTCCTGAGACACTATTCATAAGTCGTTCCAGCACCAATCACTGTGTATTATCTCCATGCTTTTATTTTGCACCCAATCCAGAGATGGTGAAGCCTCGTGCCGGCAACATGCATGAGTTTTGCCATCCAGCTCAGTAAACAGAAATAGTTTAAGTGAGGATTTCAGCAGAATGACTCTAAAGGCAACCCAACCAGTGCATAATGGTAAAAAAGGCTGTATTTCAAGAGACATTTCAGTAAGTTCAGAAGTATCACCCAGTGGGATCTAGTTAGCAAGTATCCAAAGTGACATCTACTGGTGTAAATTTGGATTAGCAAGAAATGTAGGAATGAAGTTACAGTAGACCTGCACAAAAAGAACTGCTGGGTGAACGCCTTAGGTATTAGTGGGGGAATGAGCAGCTGGAAATTGAACCTGCTGAGTTCTTCTAAATAACTGAACCTTTAGATATTACTGATGCAGAGGAGAAGACGTCAGTTTGCTTTTGAGTTGAAACATGCCTCCCTTTTCCTGATGTTAAAAATGGCCTAAACCTACAACACATACAGGAATCCACAAAGCTTTTCCCACTAGGGAAGATCAGTTATTTTAATGTTAAGAGATAAGACCTTGCAAATACACCTTCATTCAGACTTCCTAGGGCATTCTATAAATGTGGCTGGATTCATGAAGACAAAGACATAATGCATATCCTGGAAAATTTCATGGAAATATAAAGATGAAATTGCAAGGGTTAGCTAAGTACAGATTCCTTTGAATCAATCCAAAGATGACTATGTTTAATACTGGCCTTGAAGCTCTTTGGCTGGGACATCAGTCGCTGTTGAAAAGCACATCTGGGAGGTCAGTGTTCCCTCTCTCAGCCTTCAAGAAATGCTGCTGAACTAAGGCATATCCAGATAACTTTGCTAACCTTCAGCTTTCTAGTTGTGCTCTCTGGTATTGGAGATCAGTTTGTCAGTCTTTTTCCAAATAATAGTCACTTGCCTTGCAGCCAAGTGAGACTCTTACAGAAATACAAAGCAGAAACGCAAACCTGGAAGGAGTATTTCCAAATGCTGAGAGTGCTAGAGAAGAGAAATAGGTAGCTTAGTAAGATGTTAGAGGGCTTTACTCTGAAAAGTTCCATACTAAAGATCTTTACTCAGTGTTATGGGGAAAAGTGATACGAGGCTTTGAGAATTTGGCTCAGAGACAACACAGGCTAGCCAGTGATCCTTGCATGGATCAGATTGGTATAGAAGTTCTGGCAGGAGGGAAGTCTAGAACTGTTCAAATTGTATTTATCATCTTTAGTGCTTCCAAATGCCAGTATGAAAATGACCTGCAGTGGTATGGTTCCCCCTCAGTCACCTCATCCTGCAAATGTCCTTTCCTTCCTCTGCTCTGCCTGGGTTTAATCCAGCTTCCACAGTCCTCAATAGCCAGTGAATCAAATCTGTCTAGATATGCACTAAACACTTCAGGACATGTCCTTGCAGATTATAGCCAGAGAAACTCGTGATTAATTTGTTGTAAAGAATGCAATTCTTCTTGGTCATCATTAGTGGTGTTATGATTGTATGCACTCACCCAAGAGCTTACTTCTGTGAATGAACAGTACAATGCCTGTCCTACAGAGCATCACACTGGGAGTATCGTAGTCAGGTCTACTGCTTTCTCATAGTCAGAGCGCTTGTGACACACTTGTAAATACTCTTCTGTCTATAGCACAGATAGTACTGGCACTAACTTAAACTAAGCAAGGAATTTTTTTCTTTCTTTGTTGTAGGTTTTGGGTTTTTTTGAAACTATCAAAAGCACAAAAAGACTCAAGCGAATAAAATCTCTCCATCTGTGTAATACATAGGTATTTCTGAAAATCTTTTAATATCCACACAACGAACAACAGTAACCACAGCTTAAATAGATCACACATGCTGGGTAAAAGTTCACATCACTGGTTTAATACCAATGATTTAAAAGGGAAGAGATCAGACAGACTGTTTTACTGACATACGAATGTTATCATTTGAATTGTAGAACTGAGGAAAATCTCTTCTTCTTCATCTTTTGAAACCCAAAGAATAAAATTTCTATTTTTTTTTTCAGTTGCTGATAGCCTCCAATGAAAAATGTAATATATATTTCTTCCTCCCAAGGAAGATTGAATCTTCAAAATTGGGTTTTCAGGCAGTGAAATTTCATACCTTTTAACAGGAATTTTTAAAGCCCTTGGCAATACTTGCATCTTGAGTTAGCCAAGAATTAAACATTCCATAGATGCACTAACACAAGAGAGTTTAGCTAACATTGTGAAGCTGTTATATAGCAACAAAACCATACCAAAGTTAAGTTTGCACTGCTGAGCTTACAGCCTATTTCTGAAATTGCTGGAAAACAGAGTCAGTTCACATTCTGGTTTCCTTCTGCCCTATGACCAGTCACAGATGCAAATATGCAAATGAAATATAAAGTAAATAATTCTATTGCATAGTTATGTTGCATGTTGATTACATCAAACAAGAATCTCAGGCTATAGATGAAAGTTCTGATTGTCTTTTTGTCTGAATGATTTATCATCAAAAGTGAGTTTTGAAAGCAGTAAAAAAATAAAAAGAAAGAAGAAAGCAGTATTATGGGAATACTTTCCTTCTGGGGAGTACAAAAGCCTTAACCTCCCCAGTTGTCGGTAATCCAAATATTCCAGCATCACCTACCTCTAATTGTGGAGATATTGAAATTACAGAAGTCCTAAGTATCTTCAAAGAACTGGAAATTTTTCATGCTTTTCATAGGACATGGACGCTTCCAAATACTGCAGAGATTCTTACTGCCTACAGATGAAAATTTCTAATCAATTGAGAGCATTTAAGAGCCCAAATGGGAGCTAAGAATTAATGGCTCTAATCAAGAGACAGATGGACTCACGCTTAAACAGAACAAGCACTATACATTTTCCTATTGTCTGATATGCTGCCTGCAGGAACAAACACCATAATTCTCAACACCATTTTCTCATTGCCAGCTAACACTGAGACAAGCAAGTGCTGCAGAGTGGGGCCAGCTGACGCAAAGAGATGTCAACATTCTTTTGCCACCAAGACTTTAAATATGTAATGATTTTCTTTTTTTTTAAATCAATGTATAGAAAGCAAACAAACATTTTTTCCATTCTCAAATAAATCTCCGAAGAATTAGGAAGATATATTTACCTCGGGTAAAGGGTTTGTGGGCATTTTCATCAACTACGCTAAGGAAAGCACAGCAACAACAACAAGAATTTGGATGCTGCCTAGTAAGTGAGGCTGGGATGACAGAGATGGAGTACTGAATATCTGCTTATTAAACAAACAGTTCAGCTCATTGCATGCAATGGGAGAAGTGTGGTTTCTAGTAGCACAAACAGAATGTGACCGTGCCACTAAGCACTGTGTCACAATTTTTAAACAGCATCCAACAAGGTAAATTACATTCGTAGAGGCAACTTAAACTCTTCTAGATATTGAATTTTCTCCTTGCCACATTTATACTTCTCATGCAGATTGCAGGCTCAGCTTCGAGGGCAAAAATTCTTTACAATACAACTAAAATTTACTTTTGTTCTCTACAACATGTAAGGCTAGTCAAAGGCAAGCTAGGTCAGAGACACTTCCCTCATTTTACACTGAGAACTGAGTGTACAATATCTACTACAAACCTGAATTCTGTCTTGAAACCAAGCCATTTGAACGGAGGACCATGCTTAAATACTTTCTTGTTGAAGCCCATCACTGTGAGGACAGTCCCAAGCTCTTGCTAACTTTCAGCATGCACTCAGCAATACCAGTTTTCCAAAGCATGAGTAAGATTTGCAGGAGGCCATACTACAGGCACTGTCTCACTAGCAGCCTATATACGCGGAGTGTTAATTACAAAGCATGTCCTAAGGCTCTCTCCAGCCTGAGTTCCCACAATGGAGGAAACAATTAGTTATGTAATTAAGCAATTGTGGATCTTTACACTGAGAAAAGTAAATAGATTTCACAGCCTGGGTATGCAGGTATATAACACAAGGTTATTGAGCAGGATATTCAACCCAAGAGCACTGGAAACAAGATGGCTGCTCTTGCATGGCATGCTGATAGTACTGGTGCTTGGCTCTGATCAAGCTAAAAGGGATATTAGCTATTCACTGCCCCACCATCTGGGCATCAGAACCTGACTCATCTGGCTCAGGGGCATCAAAGGCCCCTGAGCAGTCTTGTCTGTGTCAGTCAAGTGTGGCACCTGTCCCCAGAGACAGCAGTGGAAGAGTCCAGAAGATGTATGAAACAGCAGCATTCAGATCAAACCTGGGTCAGACCTGGATCAGGCCAGAAAGCAAGCTCCATACATAGGCACTGGAGTAGGAGGAAGTTCTTCACAAGCTATCAATCCATATTTGTATCAGAGTCTGAACTATAATATTAGGAAGGAGTTGGCTTTACTGTCAGGTAGGAACTGGTGCCAAAAAAATTCAAAATGTCATCTCCAAATGTCATTCCTGGAAATTATTTCCAGACAAAAATTTTTTGTATTTTTTAATGAAAAAAATATTTGGTTGCGGCATAATCTATTCTTTACTTACCCTAAAGATTTCTTGTGGCTGGCTGCCATGTTGGCTGAGTTCATATGTAATTTCAGTTTAACAGATTGGATTAAAAACCCGAAGTTAGCTGGAGCATATGTACTGCATCATTCCCTTCGAGCTCTACCACGGCTCCCACATTTTCCTGAAGCCATAAAAGAGAGATGGTATTCATCACACTCGCTGAAGTACCGAGGTAAAAAGTCCAAAACAACATGAAAAATCAGTTGCTTCTGTTAATCTTGCCTAGAGCAATACTAGCTGATTCATGAAGCCATTACACTCTGACCTGTGCTTGGGCCACACAAAGGGTGTGTCTTTGTGGCTGTGGGTTTGTGACCCAGGTGCTGTACTTTCAAACTTTCCTTCTGAATAAATAATCTATTTTTACTCACACTCTCAATTTACTTGCTCATTTCTTACTCCTTTGCATAAAAAGGAACAAATCATCTGAGAGATGTCCAGTATTTAAAACTTCTCAGATGTAATTCATACTCACTAACAACAGATTCTGTTGTCTAACATAGAAGCTGTGTTTTGGTTTTCTACTCCTTTACATTTCTGTTTTCATGTGAAGTTGGTAAAGAGTCAAAGATCATTTCTAAATGAACAAGCCAGGAAATAAATCAATTGCTTTTTTCTAGTCTTTTAAAACTATTTTCACAATTCTAGTCACCTAGTTACAATACAAATCAATCTCTGTCAGGATAAAGTAATCTCTCTCACATCTCTCAGGCTGAAAAAAGAAAAAGAAAAAAAAAAAAGAAATCCCAAGCATCTCCTTTCTATAGCCTTATCTGTCTTTTTTGATTCTACAGAGAACAGCTTCCTCTTTCAATCATGCTACCTGAGATTATCCCCATGAGAGTAAACCACAGTGAATGGGGCTCCTGCATTTCACAAGACGCTGTTGCTGATCTCGAAGGTAACCCACCACATTGCTATAAAACCCGCAGTACAGAGCTTTGACTGAGGTCAAACAACATTCCCCCAAATGTCCCTATTTACCCTCTTTGTACAGCCAACCATTCACCACTCAAAGCAATATTGATCAGGAGTCAATGTATTTCCAAGAGACTTCCACTCCCAGTACTCAGCTTGACTCAGCAAAGCTGTCAATATCCCAGGGAAACTGCTATTGGCTAGATGTTTCAGTCAAGTTTAAACAGTCTGCAACCTATTCTCCAATATCTATATGACGGTCAAGGTCACCTATGATTTGTAACAGTGAACACCTCAGGTGACTTAAATGCTTTCACTACAGTTTACCTAACATCAAGAAAAATGCAGTCCCCATCTATCTTGTCACTTCAGTGGCATAGAAGAACAGATAGCGACTATTGGAAAAAAGGCATTAGGCCAGGTACCTGCAACTAGAAATTCATCACACTTCTCAGTGACAAAATCAGACCTGTGTCAATGCTTAGAAACACACGAAGCACATTAAGCACACAATGCACACGTTAACATATTTATATTAAAATGTTGCATTACAGGGATATATATTCACTAAATATGCCCAAAAAACAACTGATTTTGACAAAGTTCTGAATCTGTCTGCCTTATAACTAATACCCTCTCTTCAAGGATCATATCACAGAATCACAGAATCACAGAATCACCAAGGTTGGAAAAGACCTACAAGATCATCCAGTTCAACCATGCACCTATCACCAATAGTTCTCACTAAAACATGTCCCTCAACACAGCGTCCAAATATTCCTTGAACACCTCCAGGGTCGGTGACTCCACTACCTCCCTGGGCAGCCCATTCCAGTGTCTGACCACTCTTCAGAGAAGTAATATTTCCTAACATCCAGCTCTGGCGCAGCTTGAAGCCATTCCCTCTAGTCCTATCACTAGTCACACAAGAGAAGAGGCCGACCCCCAGCTCACTACAACCTCCCTTCAGGTAGTTATAGAGAGCAATAAGGTCTCCCCTGAGCCTCCTCTTCTCTAAACTGAGGTATATGAATATGATATATTATCATATCATATTCATATATCTCAGTCTGGAATGATATATGAATACCCATGTCTGGCAGAAGCAGAGTCAGAGCCAGATGATTCACATTAAGTTCTATGTCTTCTTAGAAGCTTAAGCCCCAAATTCTTCATTTGCAGAACAATTCTTGATACCTCTTTCCAAGACGCACTATGACTCAAGAACAACCCATCCTTATTCACACTTCTGTCCTAAATCACAATGGCTGTGTCAGAAGTTCAGCCCTGTGTTGTCATTGTTCTGTTTACGCACAGTCACTCTCAGCACTGTGGTGAGACCTGAAGCTTTCTCCCAGATACGTTCCTAGTGCACTGCAAGCTGCGCAGAGGTAGACACAGCACATGGTACATCTCTCATATTGAGCAGGACTTCCTCATTTAGTGTACAGGTTTTGGTCTAAAATTGTTATTGAACATACCATGGGAGCTGAGCCACCACGCCCTGTCCTCATACTCAGCCTCTACTCCTTCCCAGACATTTTATTCTTTGTTTACATCTTTGTTTACATCAAGTGATGTAAACCATGGCACAGGACTTCACTATGAGGAACTCCTCCATCAACCATTAGCCACGCTTGTTTCCAAGTTATCTGAGCTCCAGAACATCTTCCTATAAAATTAAGTTTCTCTAAAGAGGCTGTTTTGATTTGGTCTTGAGGATGAGGAAGCAAAACTGCCTTCTCTGTACACACACAAATTCCTAAAGCCCAGTGCATTGTAACAATGGGTTCAGCTATCTTAAATTAAGCTAATTTCTCTAGTAAAGGCTTGTTTCATACATTTCTTTTCAGTCTTATCCTGAATCTTCACAATTATTTGTTTTCTTCTCACACTAAATTGTAGCATTCCAAGAATTAACCATTAAATTCAGTAGAAGAGATTGGTTCTCGGTGGTTAAGTTCCTCAGGTAACTGAATCTCTCTTTTCTTAGTCGATTTCCCTGTGAGTAGTGGAAGCCCAAATATAAAAAGTAGAGTAGATCGGTCCCATTTCAAACATCAACACAAATAAAGCCTCCAAAGCAACATAGACTTTATCTCTCAGAAACACAGTGAATGATGACACTTCTCATAAACAGCAAATGTAAGCTCGGAAAGCACACGTGCAGGGATAAAGAAGACCGTAGCATTTGGAATAATGTGGCCATTTAACAGAAGATGAGAAAAATGGGTTTTCAACCCACACCTTCACTTCCTATTTCAATACTGCGGTGCTTCTCATTATGGGAGGTGTGTTTAACCAGGGACAGAGATCCAGAAACAGTGCACACAATAGAAAGCTCATTATGGCAAAGTAATCACCTTTACCTGGGTAAAGTAATGGCTTTACCTGGGTGCTCAGGGGACTGGTTACAAATCAGCTGAAAATACAGTGCTCCACTGAGCACTGTAAGTCACTCAGTGCGTTCTGAAAGCCAGATCCCTACCTTGTCTCGAATCCCCTGTCTCATAACTTCTCTTTCAGCCTCCATCTTGGCATACTTGGCTTTCCTCTCCTCCTCTTCTTGTCTGAGGGCTTCCTGTCGTTCCTCTTCTTTCTTGGCAGCATCAGGGTCTTTCTCCTCATCCCCACCCAGCATCTTCCCCATGTCCTTGGTAGCCCCTAGAAAAAGCACAAGAGGAAGACAGCCTTGTAAAAATGTAGGAAAACCACCATGATGCCATGTCTCCCCATCTCCCCCACTCAAGAAGGCTTAGGCTGGAAAGAGATATTGGTAAAATCCTTTCAAATAATTGTTCATTGGCATTCTTAGAGGTCAAGTGTAGGGAAGAGATTTTCACAGTCTTTACAAGTTATTCTTCCCAGGATGGAGATTGTGCAATATTGGTTCTTACAGGTGGAGACATCTGCAGTATGTCAGGGTAACTCCTCCTGAACTGCCCTGGCAAGGACAGTTGTCAGAATAATCACTGTCTCTAACAATCACCAAGGAATTTGTGAAGATGTAAGCTTTTCCATGGCTTTTCTCTCTTTTTTATTCCACCTGCATTTCTTTTTCCAGAGCATTTCTTTTCCCAAATCTCTAAACTGAAAGCAGCCCTTATCTGGAGGCAACCCTCCAGTGCCTCCAAAATTTGAAAGAGAAATAGTGCCTTTACATCCCTCATAGAGGAGCATGGGGAAGCCAATCATTTTATGCTTAACATCTAACATCTATAAATCGTTTTTAGACAGGTGGGAAATAATAAATATGACTGCCTCCATTCCATACTTTTGGAGGAAAAGTATGGAATACCTGTGGAGGAAAAGAAGACACTCAGAGATCTGCCCCACAACAAACCAGCTGAAATGTTTGTGCTCAGTTGCTACCGTCAGCCTGTGTATACTATCATTTTGCCTCCTCAACATTTTGAGGACAGGTTTACTCAGCCTAATCAATATTTTCTTTCCTTGGATGCAAGAAAGGCTAACTGAAATTGCAAGCAAGATTTGCTAGAACTTGATAGAAAGCAGAAAAGCAAAGCAGCCTAGTTGTGTCATACATTCCTACAGCAGGTACACTAAAGAGCTTTTCTGTGTATAAATCACTGATGACCCATTAATTTCTGGATTCCTCTCAACAAATTTTCTGCTGATTATTAAACTCCTTTGGGTTCAGTAGTCTATCAAGCTTATCTCTTTTAGTTTCCTTCCACTTAGAGCTACCTAGACAGTGTAATATGCCAGTTACTTATGAACCAGATTTCAACAGCAAAAAGAGATGATTTTTTTTTTCCTTCTAACCACTCTTCCAAGCTATCATTAAGTTATAATGTCACCTCTGCAAATAATGATTTTGCAGACTTATTTTTCTTTTCTCTCTTAGACAAGACTAAGATTTTGAATATGTTAAGCATTAGATTTTACAGCTACTCAACACACGGAACACCTACTAGAGGAAGGATAAACTCCAAGATCTTCACAGACTCTCTCAATTCACCCCAGATTTCAAAGGCACCTTCTAAATGGGCAGAATGCTGCTTTGCGGTACCGTTGTTAATGAAATGGAAGGAAATGTATTATAAGAAACGAAATTTTACAGTAAATTTTAATTCCAATCTCCTGCATTAATTTTGATGTAGAAAACCTTTTTTAAATTCCTTTGTCTTCCTAAACATTGGGCTTTACTGTTAGCATCCCCTGGATAGCAGCTTCTGTTTTAAGCTGCTGACCAGTGCAGGCTCCAGAGAATTTATGTGCATACAGTTAGAACACTACAATTACAGAGCAAGCTGGAAGAGTAGAGCAGAGCTTCTGTCCTCATATCTTCTGAAGCTTCCAAGGTAACTCAGGAGAAGGAAACACTGAATCTGTTCATATGATAAGCTTGGGTCTTTTTTTGTCTTCTTTCCCGTCCCAATCATAACATCTAATTTGACATAAAGATAAGACAGAGAATGTCACAGTGATCACTAATCAGTGAGGAGCTTGAAATCAGCACTACTTCCAGTATCCCTACGTAAGACCATGGTATGAACCCACAAGTGGCTGAAGCTCCAGGACACATTTTTGACCTTACTTCTTAAGAGATGTTAAACAAGGGCAAAAACTGTTATCTTTCTGGCTGTAGTGAACAATGCATTCAGCAAAGCACGTCAACAGTCTTCTGGGCTGCATTAGAAAGAGCACTGCCAGCTGACTGCAGGAGCTTATTCTTCCCTCTACTCAGCCTTCCCCCTTACTCAGCCCTCTACACCTTACCTGGAGCGCTATGCCAAGTTTTGGGCTGTCCAATACAAAACAGATGCAGAGCTACTGGAGTGACCTAGCTAAGGGTCAAGAGGATGATTAAGGGACTGAAGCATCTCTTATACAAAGAGAGATCGAGAGAGCTGGAACTGTTCAGCACAGAGAAAAAAGGGTCAGGGGCCCAGGGAGTGTCTCAGTAGTATGCATAAATAGTTTGTGAAAGGGAATGAAGAAGAAGGAGCCAGGCCACTCCGTGGTGCCCAGGACAAGAGGAAAAGGGCACAAACTGAAACACAGCAAATCCCATTTAATCATAAGAAAAATATATATTTTTAAAAGAGTACACAGAGAGGAAGTGGAGTCTCCCTCTGCACAAATGTTCAAAATTTCACAGGACTGTTCTATGCCACTTCATGAGAAAGGGATTAGACTAGACAATCTCAGTGGGTCCCCATAAACATCAGTTCTGTGATTCTGTGAGATCTAACAAGTACGTGGCATAAATGTTAAATGGAAGTGCATTTTGCAAGGGCAAGGTTGCAGAGCACATATCCAAACAGATCCTGCATCTGAACTGATGGAAAGTAAATTCTTAGTCCTCCTGACCTCAGACATAGGAGCACCATCTCCTAAGATCCTTCAGTAGTTTTTAGTATCTCACTGACACCAATCAAATTTTTACAGAGGAAAAAGAAACACAAAATCAACCAGCAGAAGCAGTGCTCAATTTGTTACTGGTTCAAAAAGAAAAAGAATAAAAGAAAAAAATTCTCCTAAATATTGTAATGTAAAGTTATTTTCTGCAAAAGTTTATAGAAGAGCGTTTCTAAGGATGACTTGCAGAGAAAGATTAATAGGAACATCCTGAGCATTCTTAATCAAGAAAAGAATGATGGAAATTTCCACACGCCATTGCTTCAGGTAAGGTAATTAAGTCAAATCAGCAGAACTTCTTTAACACAAAATTCATTCCATAATGCAGATAAATTGCACCTCATGCCTGTCTTCAAGAGGGCTGCGTAAATATGTGCGCTTAGATCTCAGAGGATGATGTTACAGAAATTCCCTTTCTAAATCACAGGTGTCAGAGGCAGCAGTGAGAGGGTTATTTGAAACAGTTATCCCCTGAGGAAATTCTGCAGGTAAAAAGTTTTGTATATAGGCCAGAAAAATGGCTTTAAAAATACATTTCTCTCTTAAACATTCAATAACTACTGTCAAAATAGCCTCCCTTTTACAACTGTACACTTTGAAAAGAGTAAAAGATGGCAACTCATTTTGCCCTGCCTTAAATGACATGAAGCCCAAGAGATGGGTGTTTTGGTACTACTATTTGTGGCTGAACCATATTTAGACTGAACAGACAGGGCAACTGACGTTTCAGGGTTTTTAAACAGCAGCGTGACTTTCATGCTATTATCTAAACACCTGCAGCTAATCACACTGGAAAAGGAACAGGCCACTCATTTTGCAGCAACACTTCAGAACCAGAACTAACACCAAATTATTGATATTGCTGAGGAGAAACTTTTTATTATCTTGGCCATAGTGCACATATTAGCTTATGGCTGGTTTACTGGTTGACCTCTACCATTTTACTTAATGTTACAGTGCTTAAAAAAAAAGGTGAATTTGCCATTAAGAAAAAAACCTCGTAGCAAATACTGTGGGATTCCTTCATCTGCTTAGAAGTCAAGACTCTTAATCACTAATTTGGCAGGAAAGTTTGGACTATCTGAAGTCTTCAATGAACAAAGTACCTTCATACGCAAATTTTTATTGCAGTGTGAAGCATATCCAAAGGAATCAGTTCTTATCCAAATGTTCCTGGCCAAAACTCTTTCATGCTACAGAGATACCTGCAGATTACTCCTTCTGACTAATGTGACACAAGCTTGGTCTTCCATTGCAGCCAAAATACACACCAGAATGTGAGATTCTTTCAGACAAAATACAAAATGCAAACTGTGCCTCTGTTTTCCCACTCCCTCATCTAAATATCAAACTGCATCTCCAACCAGTTTACTTTCCTCCAGCAAATTAATTATGTGTAAAGTGTAAAATGAGCTAGATAGGCTGAAAGAGCAGGTATCATCACCAGGGTTAAATGCCAACAGGGATGGATAAATTCACATTTGGGCTCAAAGATGTTTCAGTGTTTGATGGCTATTTGGCTTCCCATTACACCAAGTGGAAGCCCACTATAATCTTCAGTTCCTTCTGTCTACAGCTTCATCAGTGACATTTCCTACAGTGCCTGAATCACGACCAAGTAAGAGTCCAAAATTGCATCAGGCTCCAGGCAAGGCACATACCCATCTTTGGTGAGCTTACATACCTATCTCAGACATCTATACCTCGCATATAGACTCCTTGTCTTGTCTTACACTGCAAGCTCCATGTTAACTATTCTGATCTAGTAAAGTCATCTAATCAGCAAGTTAATATCCAGATTTATCTTGGTTTGGAGACAAAGTATAAGACTCAAACTAACTTACAGGTGCAGAAGGCAAAAAGTAGACTGTGTGAATTGTGCTTTTCAAGATCTCTGCCCAGGCAGATTTTCTGTGCTCCTTTCTGGGTTTTCCTCCAAGACATAATCTGTATATTAAAAGCTTTTCAGACATAACATGCTAAGATCTCCCCTTTTCTGTCTCTTCATCATTAAAACAGCAATAAAAGTAGACACCAATATCATTCAAGGACTGTGTTTTCCTGAAGTACATAATGTAAGAAAGCTTCCAATTTCTTCTTTTTTTTGAGTCCACCTCAACCAGGAGATGCCTATTCCAATGTAGAGTTCGTTATAACTCAACATAAAGTTATCAAAGTTGATAAACAGAGATTACAAACTACATAATTCAAAATCACTGTATTCAGCCTAACAGAAACCCTGGCCTTTCTATCCAATTGATGGAAATGAGAAAGGCAGAGATCCACTCTCTTGATCCACTTGAAAGTAGAACAAAACAAAACAGTGCTATTTTGGGAATGTTTTTGGAGTAAAACAGTACATTTCTCACTGTAGAAAGCTGCTTTCTTGCAGATGTTTGCATATCTCATCAATGACAAGGAAAAAGATTCCTCTAATATCTGCCTTTCACTCCTCCAAGTGAGAGATAAAGGTGCAGGGTCTTCTCTTTCTGCAGTTTTATTAGACATGAGAGACCAATTCCCAGTCCAAAGGTAAATACCACATCAATTCTTTCTGCTGAAAAAAGACTGACTTCTTCCTACTAAAATTCAAGTAAAAATGTAACAGCCTTTCAGGAAAGCGTCATATGCTTTACTAAAACAGTACCTGTGTGAAGAAAATACCATGTTTGTACATTAGTACTGAATAGCTCCAAAGGAGCCATCACAATTTATCAACTAACTAACACACCTATGGAAACACATTAGAGATCTCACTTCTGTAAACAAACCACTAATGTTAAGTTCACATAAGAAGTACACTTGAGAAATCATAACACCTTTGGAAAGGCCAATTTCTGCTCCTTCTGGTACAGGGATCTCTGATAGAGATAATTATCATTGCACTAAGAGAAAAAATTCTTGATGCAATTCAACTCTCAAAGCTCAAAGCAGACATGGAACTCTGTTCACTTCTCCATATCCACTCAGTTGAAAAATCTGAAACAAATGAGAAGGAACATATCGATTTGTGTTTTTGCTCCCTGGGCCAAGCTATGGCCTGAGGTATATTTTTGGGTCAGTGAGATGCCTAACAGTTTCAGTGTTTAGTTTTCTGAAACATCACAGAAAAATAAAGTTGGAAGGATCCCAGTGAGGTCTGTCTGAACATATCAAGTGGTGAGCTATGGATCCTGAGTAGTCCAAAAGTTATCCAGTGGTAGAATACAAATGGCCATGCAGGGAGTCAAAAATGAATGCTCAGAGCTTCAGCTTACTTTGTTTACGAGGTATAGATTTGTTTTTTGATTTTGTTCTTCTCTCCTTGACTCAGTGGATAGACTACTTTCAACTAAATGAGAATGCAAGACACCAGTCTCATCTACCCTTTGTCCCAAGGATCTGACCTTGTCATTCCTGCCAGTCCTCTGTATGATCTGCTATCAAAAGATTATAGAGGTTAAGGCAAAACAGTGAACAAAGCTGTAGTCAACAGCTGGGTGGCTATGCAATACAATTTTGGTTTGCTTTCAGTCAGAATCACACAAAACCATAGAATCATCGAGGTTGGAAGGGATCTACGGAGATCACCAAGTCCAATCCCCTGCAGGTTCCCAACAGTAGATCACACAGGAAGGAGTCCAGATGGGTCTTGAATATCTCCAGAGAGGGAGACTCTGCAGCCTCTCTGGGCAGCCTGCTCTCTCAGAGTAAAGAAGTTTTTCCTCATGTTCATACAGAACTTGGATATAAAGAAAAAGTCTTTTACGGTGATGGTGGTGAAGCACTGGCACAGGTTGCCCAGTAATGTGGTGGATGCCCCATCCCTGGGGACCTTCAAAGCCAGGCTGTATGGGGCTCTGAGCAACCTGATTGAGCTGTAGACCTTGTTCATTGCAGCGGAGTTTAACTAGATGACCTTTAAAGGTCCCTTCCAACTCCAAGGATTCTATGATTGTATGATTTCTTCCTTTGCACTGGTGCTGAATTCTTTTAATTTTACACTAACAAGAATTTAATAAGTTGTCTCTAAGTAAATCTAAGTAACGTATATGGAGAAACCATTTTCAGGTCACGCTGGTCTGATCTCTCAGACCCACAGTGAAACTGTGAGGCTCTCTCCTTGTTTTATTTTTTTTATGGCCAATCACAGCTTCTATTTCATGACAAAGTAGAAACAACCACTGAGCTAATAAATATCTATTATTCAGAATAACCTGATAGGGTTGTTTCCATGCTGGAGCAAGTACTGCATCTTACAATCAAATTGTGAAAGATGTCAAGCACTGTTGATGGCTTGTCAGTGGTAATTCATTTGTATGCATTAGACTCGGTGTTCTTTTTACCTGTTTCTGAAAGCAGGGGACTGCTATAAAATTAAGCACACTTCCTAGTTGTATCATTTTACATTCCTTGACTGAGTTTCATTTGCTTTCTTTCTTTCTTACTTCTGTGATCTCTCATGAAGCCTACAAGGCAGCATGAACAATTGTGTTCTGATACATAAATGTCTTGTATGCCAGATGGCTACTGATGTCACAAAATGATACCATTTCATGTCAGCAGCCACAATATGGTGGTACAAGCTCAGATGAATTAGATGAATGTAGAAGGCAACTGAGAGGAGACAGAAGCTGTAGGAAGGTTAACATGTATATTTGAGCCGAATGTAGGGTTTTACAGCAGAAACAAACCAAAGGTCATAAAAGTCTATTGATTCAGTCTGCTGCAAGTGGGTTTTGAAAGGTTAAAAAATTCAATTTTCACACCTACACACCTACACATTCTGCAGGAGATCAGGTTCTTTTTCATCTGAGCACATCCTTCTGCAACATTCAAACCAGGGTGAAGCCCTTTTTCTATTGTCTCAGTAGGCACACAAGCCCTTAAAAAAGGATGACTGTTGCTGTGTTCACTGATAAAACCTATATTCATGCTGATTGCAGATAGAATGGCTGGAAATGTGGTGAGCACACCAAACAGGCCCTATTGGAGATTTGACCAGAAAACCTGTGCAAATAGAGTTTTTCTGCAGCCCTTCACACATAATTTATACTCCAATATCATTACAAATACAAAGTGTGCCTGTGTGTTTACAGAGCACACCTGCATCTCCAACCCGTTCATAGAAGGCAACACTTCATGATGCACATGCAAAGCTCAGTGTGAGCAGAACTATGGGTACCAGCAAGCCTGCCTAACAAAGGTGACCTGGGCTGGGGACACACCATCATACTAAGCTAATTCATCACCTCGTTGTTGCAGATCTTTTCAAAGACAGAAGTTAGTCTTTCACTCCTGCATACTTTATGCAAACATCTTCTCAAAGAAAAATATTGCAGGTGCCTTCTCACTTCCCAGTCACATGCTGGTGCCTGTGCTCACTGGTAAAGAACACCAGCTCATGAGCCTTCAAGGACCAGGCACTGCAGACATGCCAGGAGTGGCCAGGAGGAACTTGCCTTTCTATTCCTGAGGCAAACACAGCAGGCAGGTCCCTAGGCCTTTTCTTACCTAACTCCTGTCAGTTAAATCCTGCTACAAGGCAGAAGAAGGAAAAAAGGAAAAAGCTTGAAACAATCATCATCATTTAGCACCCAACACTGAGAAGATATTGAACCACTGTTTCCCTGCTGGGTGAAGGCAGCAGGAAAGGGAACAGAAAAGAAAATGATGCAGAAATGATGGGGGATGATCCTAGTGTATCAGGATGAGCTGCTACTGAGTGCTGTTTGGAAAGTCACTGTTCCTCCATGATACCTGGAATGCCACAGACTTTTACTTATTCTATGAATGGTTAGAAAAACATAGGGTCTGCCTTCAGGCACACTGTATTTATATGGCTTTAGTCATTTTTGAAGCCATTCATTCACTGTATGAACTGCTTTTTAAAATATATTTTATATAACTCTTTTCACTAAAAGAAAGAACTCTGACTTTTGTGAATGGAAAAGGGATTGAGAGAGAGGTTAAAACTGACAGAAGTAACAAACATAAACAGAACAGGAGGTTCTGCTTTCTCTGTTACAGATCTGCTTTATACAAATTCGGGAAGGAGCTTCACAGCACCCTCATTTCCTCCTTCTCAAGGATTTCAG
This sequence comes from Pavo muticus, assembly GCA_016647715.1. Lineage (NCBI taxonomy): Eukaryota > Metazoa > Chordata > Aves > Galliformes > Phasianidae > Pavo > Pavo muticus. The sequence continues at coordinate 1,442,799 of JACDJE010000217.1, forward strand.
TCTTTTTCACTGTCTATAAGATCTCTCCAGTGATAGGCCTTTTTGAGCTACATCTCTATAACTATACTTGGAAGGGTGCAGTTCCAGTCCTAGAGGGCACCCTATGAAAGTCCACAATCGAAAAGAAGGGGCAACTTTTACCACAAATGTGGTAGCAGGGCTTCTGTTTCTGTTCTGGTCCATAATCCCTGGCAAATGCTTGTCTTGTCCACTCATCTCCTGTAACATGGTGAGCACGCAGCTATAAAGAATAACTGTTTGTCCAGATGCCACAAGCTCGCTCTCCATGGTCTCTTCCTAGCCCACGAGGTCTAGTCCAGGTGGTCAAAAAGTTCGGGACGAGAATCATTTGGCCAAGTAAAAACACCTGTTTTTCAGGGAGAATTATCTTCTAGACATGCTGGCTGGCTCTCTACTGATGGAAAAGAGGACAAAGGCACCCTGTCCACAGGAGGCCACCTGCATTGCATTATCCCAGCATTAATCATATGCAATTCCTACTTCCATAAGAAAAATGAACCTGAAAGCAGGTCTACTTGCCACAGTATTTATTTGCCTGGGATTTATGATTGTTTCAGTCTCTTTTCACTGCTTCACAGAAATTATTCAGTTTAGCACAGGCAATCACAATTAGCTCAGCAGTTTTCTTCTGTCCCAGTTTATTTTTCCATTTACTTCCACTCACTGTGCAGCTCCCCAGGAAAGAGCCAAAGGGAAAGAACAACAATGGAAAGTGTGCAAATCTCTGCTGATTTAATAGGTTTCCTAATGGCAGGCTGAAAATTATTCTGGTGACAGATTCCAGACCCTCTCTGTTGCCTTGGAAAATCAAAGTCTTCCCCATGGCTTTTGATTGATGAGGATGATGAGCCTACCCAGGAAGCTCAGACATCAGCCTCTTAGACAATCCTGCTGATAGGAAACACCCTGTTGTTTTAAAGAAAAGCTTGCAGAGGCTGGAGCAATACAACACAATGGGACCTTTGGTGACATGTTTAATAGATATGCATACAGCGTTTCACAATAGGCAGCAGGCTAAAGCCCCTCTGAAGAGATGAATGAGACTGAAGGAATAGTCAAAACAACATCCTGCCATAATTTCCCCCTCTGGTGGGAGGTAAGTAACATTTATCTGCTGCCAGGAAAGGGCATTAAATATTGCTCATTATGTAGACTTCTGTGTTCCGTGGTACTCAGAGCATACCTGTTAAGTTAAAAAATGTTATGTAGATCCACATTCCTGCTAGCTAAAGTCTGATAAATCTGCTTAGCAGCATGACAGGCATGAAAACAAAAACTTATTTCAAATTAAAGAACAAAGGAAAACAAAACAAAACAAAACAAAACAAAAAAAAAAAAAAAAAAGAAGATCAGATATTTTAAAAAGATGTTAACCATGTCAGTTGCTTCTCTAGTAAGTGGAAGATTGCAAACCATTCACCCCTGCCCCAGAAGGCTTCCCAGGAAGGCATATCTCTTTGAAGAAGAGATCAATCAGAACCTATTGGCAGGAGGAAATGATATTGCATAGGGGAACTAGGATTGGAAATAAGGAAAACCATCACTGAAATATAACAACCTCCCACCATAAAGTTTTAAAGGAGCTGTGGCCCAGATCTTCAACATGTTGAGCCTTTCCCAGATGGCTGAGCTCTTCTGACGAGGTATCTCTGCGCGCCTCTCCATAACAGGTGTTATACATTCTAACTGGAGAAATTATCAGAAGCTATTGTAAAAGGCATGAACTTCTTAAAGGTAGTAAGTGCCCCCCCATCATATATTTTCTTAATACATTTCAAGAAAACTAGATGCTTGCTAGTAGAAATACACTGGTGTTGGGATGCTTAGCAGCTGCATTGTTATCAGTGGGGGGTACTATATCAAACAAATAGATAAAAATATTATTTGAAATGATCTGTTGTTCTGATTAGGTGGCCATAAACCACATATTATTGTGCACAATCAAATTCTACTTGAAGAAATGTTAACATACATCTTTTATGTCAGTGATTTTTTGTTGTGGTTTCTTTTTTGTTGTTGTTTTGTTTGTTTGTCTGTTTTTGCCACAGCCTTTGCTGGCAATCACTGTTTCCACATCTCTCAAGTCCCTCAAGACAGGGACTGGGACTGTGAAGTCTCTCCCAGTGTGAATGAAGATTTGTTTGAGACCGCCCAATGAAACTGAATTTGCATAAATCTAAGGATGACAATGAGATGCATCCAGGGGACATGAGGGAAGTGGTATTGTCAAGCCCCTCTCCATCACATGTAAAAAGTCATGTTGGTCAGATAAAGTTCTTTTAAATGAGTAGAAAGACCCTGGGAGCTACATAATGGTAAACCTCACCTCTTTGCCTGTGAAGATCATGGAACAGATCCTCCTGGAAGGTATCTTAAAAAGTATGCAAGATGAGGAGGTGATCTGAGAGAGCCAGCACTGATTCACCAAGAGCAGATTGTGCCTGGTGAATCCAATGCCTTTCTATGATGGAGTGGTTTCATCAGTAGACAAAGGAAGACAAACTGATGTAATCTGTCTGCAACTCTGTAAGGCCTTTGATGTGGTCCACACCACATCCTTACCTCTAAACTGAAGAGGTATGGATTTGAAGGCCAAACTACTCAGTGGATAAGGAATTGGCTGGATGACTCTATCCAGGCAGTTGTGGTCACCAGTTTAATGTCTAGGTGGAGTTCTGATAAGTAGTGTCTCTCAGAGGGTCAAAATTGGATCAGTACTGTTTAACATACTTATTAATGTCATCAACAATGGGATTGAGTTTACTCTCCACAAGTTTGCAGAGAACATCAAGCTGAGTGCTGCAGTTGGCATGACAGAAAGAAGCAATGACATCCAATGGGTTCTGGACAGGCTTAGTAAGAGTCCTTCATGTGAACCTCATGAATTTCAACAAGGCTTAGTGCAAGCTGCTGCACCTGGATTTGAGCAATTCCAAACATAAGTTTGGAATTCATGAATGAAGGGATTGAGAGAAGACCTGTAGAGAAGAAGTTGGGGATAGTTGTGGATGAAAAACTGGATGTGGACTGTCAGGCAGTGCATGCTTGCAGCCCAGAAACCCAATCATATCCCAGCCCGCATCAAAAGAGGGGTGGCAGCAGGGAGACAGAGGGGATTGTCTGCTTCTGCTCTGCCCTTGTGAAGTACTCTCTGGAGTACTGCGTCCAGGCCTGGGGCCTCCAGAACAAGAAGGATATGGAGCTGTGTGGGTGGGCCCAGAGGAGGCCACAAAGATGATCAGAGGGCTGGAGCACCTCTCCTGTGAAGAAAGGCTGAGGCTTGTTCAGCCTGGAGAAGAAAAGGTTCTGCGGAGACCTTATTGCAGCCTTTCAGTATTTAAGAGGGGTTCATACGGGAGATGTAGAGAAACTTTTTACAAGGGCATGTAGCTATAGGAAAATGGGCAACAGTTTTAAACTGAAAGAGGGTAGATTTAGATTAGATACAAGGAAGAAATTCTTCACAGAAAGTGTATTGAGGCCCTGGCACAGGCTGCCCACAGAAGCTGTGGATTCCCCATCCCTGGAAATGTTCAAGGCCAGGCTGCTTGGGGCCCTTGGCAGCCTGATCTAGTGAGAGATGGCTCTGCCCACAGCAGCAGGGTTGGACTGGGTGAATTTTAAGGTCTCTGCCAACTCAAGCCATTCTGTGATTCTGTGCTATGATTTAATTATGTGTCATGTTTTCACAAGCCTGAAGGTTAATAGGTCCAAGCGGCAAGTTGAAGAGAGAGTTTTCCAGAGAAGCAGTGAGACTTACACAGAAAGGAAATAACAGTGGTTGCAGACACACCAGTCCCAGAAGGAATCTCTTTTAATTTCGTTTGCTCTCAGCAGGTTCTTATACACCCACAGACAGAAACATAACATATACATTCACACACACACAAATATTGTATCTGCTAGCCAGATTAACTCCATCTTCTCCCTGCAGCTTGGGCTATTTCAGGTCTACGTGGGAGTTTTATCTAGGATGCAGCACTGATGGAATATAAATAAAACCACAGACAGATAAATCCATCCAGAAGGAAAAATTCAGACAGTAAAAGGCAAAGCGTGCCTCCAGGACTATCAGAACAGAAGCTATCAAAAGCCTCCACCTTCCCTCAATTAAAAAAAATAAGTCACTTCAGAAATTTTCAGCTTCTGAAATCATCCATGTCATAACCCCAAGAAGCCCATTAACAGACGTGATAACATTTGAAAGAATTCTTTGCAATTTCTGAAAAGTTTCCTAAGCAAAGGCAGCTGTGTGGCATTTTTTACAGTCCTTGCCCTTGCAAAGCTCTGCCAAGGCTGGACCATAGTCAGCAAAAGCATACAGACATATATCCCTGAAGAACAGGAACAGTGTACTTTGCAGTGTCTTCTGTATGGAGGTGCAAAACATGACTCCCAGGCTGCAAGGGCTTACTTGCTACAATGGAGGCAAAGGAGTGCGCTTTTGTCTTCATATGAGAGGTGCTCCTAAACCTCATGCTGATAGAGTGGCATCTCTCACAGGAAGTATTGTATCACCAACTGCACAGCCCTGGGCTGTTCCCTCCTCTGGGCTCACTTGACAAAGCAGTTCTGCCTGCTTTCCTCCAGCAGTCCTGCCCAGGCTGACTCTCCCCTGCCACTGATCTGTGGGCCTGCTCGTCACTGTGGCTTGATGGACCTACCTCCATGCTACTATGCTGTCATATCAGAGAACCTCTGAAATTGCTCTCAGCCCATTCTCATCTCCTGCTGCCCTTAGCACAGCTGTCTCTGATCCATGTAAAAGTTAGACAGCATGTACGGTCTCTTCATTCCCCACTAAGCCACACCTCTCATAACCTTTCTTCTGACGCAGCAGCAAAACTTCAGTTGAAAAGTTTTCCTGAAATGAGCTGATAATGTGCTGCTGTGTGCAGGCAAGCTTAGAATGCATCCCTGAGTATCCCAGACCGCTAAAACTGAGTTTCAATAAACTTGTTTGTCTGTCCACCTGTCTTCCTAATTTTGAGCTAATAGCGACTGCAGACAGAATGAGTTCATGAAAGAACTAGCACATTGTGCCCAACATTTAAGCACAGCTCAATCTCCCATGGCCTTGGTTCTGGATGCTGCTATTTAACTTAGCAAGGTGCTTGCCTGGCTTTTCAAGGAATCCATGTAGGTCACTAAGTGGCCTACTTTCAGAAAGCTGGGGGAAAAAAAAAAAAAAAAAAAAAAGAAAGAAACAACAAAAGATTCCAGGAAGGTGGAGAGAAAGCACTGTGGAGCAGCTAGACCCGACAGATTTCAAAGCATTCTGGAGATCTAAGATGACAAAATTCAGTCATGAAAAGCTAAGATTTGAAGTATCTTTCTGTTTGAAACATATGGCTTAGTTTATAAAAAATAAAAAATAAGAAAACTCACACGGCAAAGCAGTCATTAACATATTACATTGTTTCATACTGTAAGAGACTGGAAGTGCAAACAGAAGGCTGGAAATGCATCCAAATCATCAGAGGTTTTAGAAGATGAGGATATAACATGAGAAAAGTAATTCTGTCAGATTAATCTCTAATTTAAAGTTTGCTAAGTGTTGGTCATGCTTCAAGTCTAATAACTAGGTGAGGTGTGTGAGCTGATTTTCAAAACTGTCATTGTCAAGTTATTCTCTTATTATTGTATTTCACTTACAAATCTTAAAATATTTATCCTGTCAGGAAGAAGATTCAATATGGAATGCTCGATCTGCAAGTTCTCTGAAGTTTGTATCCAAGCAAGAGAGGCCTAAAATTCCTAGGAGCTAGAGAGTGTCAGAAGCTGCATCCCTATGTTTCCTTATTCGGTGTACACAGCTGCTGCCATTTGGCCTGGCTATTGTCTCTTTTCAAATGCACAAGTCATATTCTGCTGCAGTATTTAGCGTTTATCAGGAACTCCGCATTACTATCTTCCCTTCAATCAAGGTGACTTTATGCTTTTGTCAAGAGTTTCAAGCATCTCATCCCACTGTTTGCAAAGCTGGCCTTTGAATAACTCTCTCTCTCACACACACACACACACACACAGAGTCCCACTTTTTCAGTTTTTGAGTGGTAAATCTATTCTGACTACCTGAACACTATCTCTCGTGATTAAGAACATTCCAAGAAAAGACGATTTGCTTAAAATATCTGGGAATAGCAGGAAATACCTTCTGCTCCCAAACTGAATTACATACCGTGCTCATGTTTATACCAGTGAGGTAAGGCCTTCTCTTTCATTCCGACATTCGTGCTTATGGATCTTCCTCTTTCCATGTTGACAAAAAAAGATTTGTGAGACTGTTCCTACAGAAGGTGGCTGGGTTTGCTTTGGTTTGTTTCCATTTGCTGACAAATCTAAGGGCATCCCATCTATGTGTACTAACATGAGGTTTGTGCCACAGCCTTTTCTGAGGATGTCAAGAAGAAATCTCCCTTTTTTGAAAAATAAATCATGAAGGCAATTTGACTGAGAAAGATTCATATGGCCACCTGAACTGCTAGCCAAAACCTGGCCATATCATATAACCAAATGCAAAGGAATTCAGTCTTCTCCTGCCCCCAAAATACAAGAAAGGTAAGAGAAATCCAATGGAACTATTACTACATTGAAAAGAGCATCCATTTATAATATACTCTAAAGATTTACTCTGTCTGCAAGCAGAAAACAAGGAAGGATTTGCCTCTATGTAAGTGAACATCAAAGGACTCCATGAATCAGAGATCTATCCCTTGGCAAGGCTATCAGGATGAGACGTGAAAATGACCACCCCATTTGCCATCAGCTACCATGGGCTCTGCATTAAAACCAGGCTGCGTAAGTCTGAAAATTATAAACAGCCTGATTCGGCAGCACTGTTTATACATCATTCAGAAGACAGCTTGCATACATAGAATAGATCAGAAGAGTCCAAATAGGTTTGTTCTTGGTGCTTCTTTAATTTCATGGCATCTCACTCATTCTCTGTCAGAGTGAGACCTACACAGCCCTGCTGAAACATGCAGATCTCAGCACGGGTGCTCTTAAAAGAAGGGAAGTAAAGTTTCTTCCAGAATTTTATAGTAATTTTCTTCAGGAGACAAAAGACTCACAGTGCTCTTAAACACCTAGTAAGTAAAGAGCTCTTGCAAGTCACCTTACAGTCTCGATTGTAGAAACTGTGGTTGTTCTATTTTAGGTCTTCCATTGGCAGGTGTTTCTCTATCCTTTTTTAATATATAGGCCACGTCTGAAATTGATCCATGCATTTTTCAGCATAGTATGGAGCTACCTTAGTCTATAGAATTACTCAGAAAAGCTCAAGGGATTAGGAGATAATTGGGCAAGAAAAATAATTGATGTCATTTCTGTACTTTCTTTTTACTGCAGTAAAGTGGAAAGAGAATTGAAGGGCATGAAATAATTTTGGGCTATAAAAATACCTTTCTGGAACTTTTCTATCAAAGATTTTGAAATGTTGTCCAATTTGAGATTACAAATTCTCATTCAAATATGAATAAAGCAAGATTTTAATGTCACATCTCAAAATTTAGCTCAGCTCACAGAAATATTCAGTGAATGAAAGAGTCAAGAAAACAAACCTAAAACAAAACACTTCTATTAATGCCTATCCAGGTGTTAGAAAAGGAGACCAAAATTATTGTGCAAGACTATAGCTCTGACTTCTTGAATTCATGTGGATTTACATTGGAACAGCTTATTACTTAAATAACACAGAATTTCAAACCTTTATAGAATTTCTTCTCTTGAGCTCTGGAGCAAGTATTGCAAATGGTGGTCAAGACTGCTCAGCTGTCAATCATACCTCATAGCCTAATTTAGAACTCAGAAGAACGGCAGACAGAAGAAAGAACATCAATAGGGCACTTTCAGCGTTGAGATGTTTAACAAATGCTCTCCAGAGGAATTAGTAAGAAGGACTGTTATTCTGAATCTATCTGAAATCTCAAGTGCCACTGGATTCAGTCTCATTTTTGCAAACAGATGGGCTGCAGGATTGAGAAACTGCCCGTTTTCTTCTGTGAAAAACTAAAATTACACCATTCACTCTATGCAGGGAAAAGACAAAAAAGATTTAAAGAGACTACATTCTCAGCTGTAAAAGGTGAATATCTGTCAAATTAAGTCAAAAGATACTTGCTGATCAAAGGTTAGAAAGATCTTCTAGCAGTTAATAAAGCTTTTCCATGTCCACTAACAGAAAAAGTCTGAGGAAACCTGTGAAAAACAGTGTGTGTTTTGTGCTGTAAGTGTGCAGTCAGCGCTTCTCATGAATCGCAGTAGGTTCTTATAAACGTGTAACTTAGACTCCATTTGCAGGACAATGAAGAAGAAAGTTCCGAAGAATAAACAAACTGCTTTCTGTTCAAGAAGTTCCTGAGTCAGCATTTCTAGAAGCTGGGAAAATGCTTGGGGAAACATAACATTTCTCTGTTACTTTGAGTTCATTGTGAACCAGAAACAGGGTGGGGTACTAAAGTGACCTATGCTCTTATTCTGTCTATCTGCTGCTGTATTCTAACAGCATGTGATGTCAAGCTTTGATTAGGCCAAAGATGAACTGAGAGTTCATACGTGTAGATTATCAGAATTCAGAATAGGGCTGGGGTCAAGGAGGAGGAATGGTACCCAATACCTTTGTGTGAGAGTCCTTAAAAAAAAAAAAAAAAAAAAAAAAAAAGGAGTGACTTTATAAATTCTACCAGTTTCTGGAAGGCTCATCTTCTGTGATGTCCCATAAAAAGATGATTTTGTTTGCAGCTTTTTATTCCCTGTGGTGAAGGCAATGTGTGGGTATGTGTGCGTATTTTACAACATTACTACACGGCATGCATAATCTTTTGGTGTTTGAAAGTCTAAAAAAGGCTGTTACCATCAGAAGATTTAGACACATTAAGTCTGCTCCACCAACAAGATCTCCTGATAAGCAAATGATATGTCACTAAATATAACCTATTAAATTACTGCACTCCCTTCCATCCCATTTTTAGCAGGAGGAGGAATTCCTTCAGGCCATAGGAACGGGATCTACCAAGAGAGAGATGCCTGAGCTCATGCTGACATCACTTTCACACATTAACTTATTGCTGAGACAAAAAACAAATTCTTAGTTTCTTGCTGAAAGGTGAACTAGTCCTTCCGCCCCCACATACACAGCACTTCTAAATGAATGACTTTGCGCTTTCAACATCCAATTGACTCTAGGTTCATAGGAAACAATCGTAAACCAACACTAAGCGTAAGGATGGAATGTGAGGAAGATCTGCTGACACTTGACTTTAGGTTGCCAAGATGGATTTCCATTTTTTCAGCATGGTGAGAATAATCTTTCTGTTTTCTTTTTTCTCTTTCACAAGCATGAGTAGCATCTGTGGATGACTAAGTAGAGAAATAGGCTGCAAACCACATAATAGGCACAGAACCATGTAAGTGAAGGAGAAAATAAAGCTAAACCCATTAAGAATGTTATCCTTTAGCAGGTGGGGCCTGTCATAGTGAAGAATTGGTCTATGAGGTTAACAACACAGAGCCTACCACTCAAGGCCAACAGCTCTTCGGTTACAAGCATTCAAATTAAGCATTCTGATATTTACTTCTGTTAGTAATCTTGAGGATACAAACAGGATTTTTCACTTCAGAAAGGTGTTTGGGAGATAATACTCTCAAAGACAAGCACAGCCATTTTGCAATTTCACATCATTTTGTTTTGCTTTGGTAGCTAGCACATTGTCCTTCTCTGCTACATAAGGGATGCTCTTTTATCAAGGAGCTTTGAAATAGCTAGATAAGTGAGATCTCCAAGCATGCTTCAGAGTTTTGGAGTTCAGTACATGGACTAACGCTGCATTTTAGTGCAAAATTGAAGGTCATGCTAACTAGAAATCAAAATTTTCATCAGACATTACAGCAGAAAAAGGAGTTCCTACCAAGCCCTTCATCAAGCAGTATTTTCTAACATTATTTATTAAGACTAGACTGTTAGATAATTCCAGTGATGCGTTACCAGTCCCTTTGGCCCAGAATTGAATATGAATTTGATGAAAGCACTGGGAGTTCTATTTACTGTATATCTTTTAAATATTCTGCCTCAGAAACATAATGGCATGCACACTCACGGGAAAACACCCTCAATTCTGTAAGCCCCACAGTCAGTCCCACCTCTTGTCCTTAAACAGATTTTATAATTGAACAGATAAAAGATCTGTTGCTTATTCATCACATCATTTTATTTCAAGAACATACACATACTCTCTTCAATCTTTAAGTCTAGAAGCTTGAAAATTGTTCCTTAAAAAAAAAATCTTATAATGGAGGCCTGCTGTTTCAACAGGATACACTTTACTTCATCAGTATTTTTCCATTAACAGTTGTCAAACTTCAGCTGTGAGGATTTAATCTGTGATGGGCAATGTGCTGTCTATATGAAATACAGCAAGCAATAATCTTTCATCTCCCCATCTGCACGGTGATAGAATTAGAGGGCGCCCCACTGGTCATGCTTTGTCAAACACTGACACAAGTACTTTTCATCTGAATTGCAAATTTGCAGAGCTGTTTATCTAATGCAAATATTCTTGCTAGTGGACTCTAAGAAAGAAAGAGGGAAACAAGTAAGCTGAGGAATTTTACACTTTATTCAATCATTTGCCTAAGGTTCTATCCATGCCTCTGCATGCGTATGAAACCTGATTGCAGATCTTGTTGTACGGAATGCTGCACCTCAGTGCAGCTGAGATATATGGAAGTTTAAGTACTTGCCATGACAGGACCTGTCATGCTCTGCCTTCACACATTCCCTCACACTGTACCTCCAAACATCTGAGCACAGATTTCTGCAGGGCTCCTCTGACAGTGGATAGAGACGTACTACAGAATTTCTTCTGCTGAGAAGAAACCACAGTTGTGGTTTGACCTCAGTAGGGTGACAAGCACCACCTCCTACTCCTTCTCCTCAGGAGGACAGACATGAAAAAGCTCATGTGTTGAGGGTAAGGAAAGTGAAATTACTCACCAATTACCATCTTGAGCAAAACAGACTCATCAAAAGAGAGATTAGTGTAAATTACTGTCTAGTAATAAGAGACAGAGCAGTGAGAACTAAAAGCAAAATAAAACCACCTTCTCTCTATCCATGTCCTTCTGCCTCCTCCCCCCAGGCAGCACACAGGAACGTGCAATGGGCGCTGTTCTCAGTCCATAGCGATCCATCTCCGCCACTCCTCCCCGGTCCCTCTATGCTGCTGTCCCAAGAGAGTCCCTCCCATGGCTGCTGTCCTTCCCCAGGCAGTCCCCGTCCACTTCCCAGGGGCCACAGCTCTCCTGGCACCACTCTGACACATACGTAAGGCTGAAGATAACACCAGATCATCTTTCAAGAGCCTGCAGAATCACATAACCAATAACCCTTAGAGTCTCTTCAAAAAACAATCCTCTTTACAGGTTAGAGGCAACACACATATTGCTGGTACTCACTATATTCAACCATTAATTCCTGTCCCTTCTTTTTCTTACCTGAAATTATCTTCCTAATTTCTTCAATTCTACACTTTTTTAGTGATCCAGGATGGATCTGAGAAATGAAACTGGACACATTGGGTTGTCAGGGAGGCCTCAAATGTCTGCAAGGCAATTTGAGCAACAGTTTTCTGAACCTCCAATATTCTCAGCTGCCCAAGGAACCCCACTGCAAAGCAGACTCTAGTAGAATGAGGTTTGAAGTCCATTGTTGTATGCTTCCATGCCAGGCAAAGACCAGGTTAAAAGAGTATAAGGCACTCTGATACAAAGGCTAATTTTGTCTTTGAGTTTAGTTGTAGTATCAGCATAACTGTACAAACATATAATTAAATAATTATAAAGGTATTCTCTCATACACCTCAAATTATTTCTGACACCACACTGCCACACCACCTTACAAGGACTACACAAAATATAGTTCACAAATAATAGACTTTGAGTTTGTTGTACAGTCCAAGCTACAATAACTAGAGGCTCGGGCCTAGTATCAGGTGACTACTGAGGAACAATTAACATTGCTAGATGTAGTGATTTCACGCTGCCCCAGCCACCACAAGCACCAGGTCACAGAAGGATGCCAGATTACTCCAGAAGATAGTTCCTGTAATATACAATGGGTTGCCCAGTCCTGCTGCCAGCACTACCACAGAACATTCCTGGTGGCATTCTTTTCCTAACTCCACCCAGCTGATTAAGGGCTACCAAGCAAAGGTTTCTACAGGTAGCCGTGTTCTTTCTCCTGTCATGCAAACCAAGGGGAAATCATGTAATCTGTTTCACCACAGAAATATTTACAAAACAATATTCAAATCTGCCTGTATAGTGGTAGGGTTTGTACAGATAGTCTCTTACAGAGGATCTTAAAGGACATTGGGTGAACAGAAATCAGAAGGTAAAGGATTTTGGAATGTACTGGGACAATCTGCAGAAGAAGCAATGCAGACCAAAGTGGGAATGCAGGCTAGTAAATGTGATCCATGCTGAAGCAAAAGTTGTACTCAAATCAGTGAAGAAACATTCACAGGGAAGCAGGTTGCCTATGTGACCACTAATTAGAGCAAGAGCTTTCCAAGAACAGAGAGCCTGTGCTTAAGGTAACTCATCAGCTGAATGGAAAGCTAAGGGGAAAAAAGAACATGTTTGTCACCCAGGTGGCTCTACAGCCCAAAGTGCTATCTGTTGATTCCTCTGCTGCATTTGGATCACTGCACTTTCATTTCCTGTTCTTTCCTGCCTTTATTTTAAGTTTAACTGGATTGTTTTTCTAGTCCAGAGAGCTGCCACTGTTAAACTTTTCCATGACTTCTTTAGATACTCAGTGCCTCCTGCCTTCGGGATGCTGTCTCTTGACAAGTCCCCCACGCATCTCATTCAGCATCAGAATACAAGACAATCATCAGACTCACGTAATGTTGAGTTTTACTTGTATCATCTTAGCTTCTTTGGTCTAGCTTCTACATGGCCATGGAATAGATGCCTTGTACTGGTCTGGCTTTTACTCTTCTGTTCTATCACATTTGCTGCTGCTAAAATACACAAAACCTTGAACATCTTCCAGGCCTGACATACAGGCACTTTTTGTCATTCCTTTGCACATCTCAAAGCATACTTGTTCTTAATAAAATTTAGCAAAAGCTCACAATCTTACTTCTTTGCCCCAACTGTGTAATGAAGGGATTGCCCCTGACATGCCCTAGCTCCTTTTTTAACTAAATAAACATTTTTTTTCTGGATCATTTTGTTTAGCTGACAAGCTCCATCAAAACTCTGTGCTGATCCTTCTGCATCGTCAGCTTTCTTTTTCTCCATCTGTCATGAAAATTTGAAATTTTCTTGTGCATAATATAAAACACGAACAAGATCTCAGAATGACTTGATAGCTGCCTTATTTACCATGTAGGTAAGACTTGTATGCAGCCATCAGAAAAATCTGCTCTGAGTATTAATCTGATGTTGCTAAAAACTAATTTATTGGTACAGTAGCTTTTAAAGCTTTGGTACATATTGCATTCAGAAATACATGCAATGTACTTGTCAACATTTGCTACAGTAAATTAGCTGTCAGAGCAGTTCTAAACATAATCCTCTCGCTGGGCTTTACGTTGCATTCGAGGCATCAATCAATGAACTACAGCAGCTGAGCACAGCCTGGCCTGTCAATAGCCAGGTTGCAGCTCAAAATTTACAATGTTAAATCTGAAAGCTATTACTGAGTACCTGATATGCAGGTACAGAAAACCTTCCGTGGTTCTTTGCTGTCTCATTGCTGGGTCATGGGGCTAGTTAGACAGCTGGCAGCATGGTGCCCTTGACCATGACATCTGCATCCAGTCAATTCAGTATGGGCTTACCAGTCCTTGCTTTGCCAACCACACAATTGTGAACATCGTGAGCACTTCATCTCTGTTTAAAGGGGCACTGAGCTTCATCTAGGAATCAGCTTTAATACAGTTAGTATGCTCTGCATGGATTTCCTAAACTATTCAGTGACAATACACGCACCTTCCAGAAGGCCAAGGCACAGAATAATAGAATTATCTGGGTTGGAAAAGACCTTTGAGATCACCAAGTCCAACCATCAATCTGACATAAGGATCCAATCACTAAAATAAGTCCCTTAGTAACATGTCCACATGTCTTTTAAATATCTCCAGGGTTGAGGTCTTCTTTCACTACTTCTCTGGGCAGCATGTCCCAGCCCATCTTAACCATCCTCTGTATGAAGAAGTTCTTCCTAATATTCAATCTAAAACTCCCTGTCACAACTTAAGATTGTTTCCTTGCATCCTGTCACTTGTCACCCGAGAAAAGAGACCCACACCCTCCTCACTGCTCACTCCTCAAGCAGTTGTAGAGAGCAACGAGGTCTCCCCTCAAGCCTCTCTTCTCCAGACTAAACAGTCCCAGTTCCCTCAGCAGCTTGTCATACATCTTGTCTTCTAGTTCCTTCACTAGCTTCCTTGCTCTTCTCTGCACACACTCATGTAACTCAACATCCTTCTTTTAGTGAGAAGACTAAAGCTGAACACAGCACTCAAGATGTGGTCTCACCAGTTCTGCCTACAAGGGGACAATAACTTATGTGATCCTGCTGGCCACAATATTTCTGATACAGGCCAGGATGCCATTGGCCTTCTTGGATGCCTGGGCACACTGCTGGCTCATGTTTACTCACCTGTTGACCATAAATCAAGGTCCTTTTCTGCCAGGCATCTTTCCAGCCACTGTTCCCCTAGCCTGTACAACTGCTGGGGGTGTCATAACCCAAGTGCAGCACCCTACATTTAGTTTTGTTGAACATCATGAGATTGGACTTGACCCATCCACCTAGCCTATCCATATTCCTCTGGAGACCCTTCCTAACCTCAAAAGATTGACATTCCAGCCTAACTTGGTATAATCTGCAAACTTACTAAGGGTGTTCTTGATGCTTTCATCCGGGTCACTGACAAAAATTTTAAATAAGACTCACACTAGCTGTGAGCCTTGGGGGATGCCACTGACATTTGGCCGCTAACCAGATTGAACTTTATTCAGTATGATCCTTTAAGCCTGATCATCCAGCCAGTTCTTCAGCCAGTGAACTACACACCTGGCCAAGCCACGAGCAGCCCGCTTCTTCAGGATAATATTGTAGAAAATAGGGTCAGATGCTTTATTAAAATCCAGGTAAACAATTTTATATCAGCAGTACTCTAACTCTGATATGTCAGCTTCTTCCAGAAGGAACTGGCATAGTGTGACACGGTAAGCCATTAAGAAAATCCCTATCAACTGGCATTAATTATGTCACATATGCATAAGTATGCATTTATCTTCCTTGTACCAGATGTTTTCTTGTGGGATTTTTTTTGTTTTGGTTTGGGTTTTTTTGGTCTGTTTTTCCCCCAGTGTACTGCTAAGGCATTTTTCTTTCAACACTTAACTGTTCAAGAAATAAAAGTTTTCTTCTGGATTCCTCTGAGTTCTCGAAAAACTTATTGACAAAACACAATTTAAAACTCCTGGTCTTGTAAAAGCTCTTATATCATTGGAATGGAAAGACTTCACTGATTTTATATGCTGTGGCTATGTCATTTGTGTCAGTAGAAACACTTACTAAACACCTCCCTTCCTTGAAGAACACTGCAAGCTCAGTTATCATTAAAGAAAAGATCTAAGCCTGTGGCCACATGCAAATTTTCCATGCTTCTCTTGGAATCTCTATTTAGTGACTCTTTGCTGTGCCATCTTGTTCCATTTCTCTCACACATTCACATAATTCACTTGAATTTATTGCCTTGCAAATATGGTTTCATTGGAAGTTTTTGCTCAGGGATATTTTAAACATACATGACATTTTTCAAAATAAGGGCAAACATTAATCAGGCTAGAAATACAGAACTGATAATAAGAGGAGCACTCACTTTCCATAATAAAATATTTCCTGAACTACTTTGCATGACTATTTTTACAGTGTTATCAATATTTAGACAGTTCTTTGCACAGGCACCACTTTAAAATGCACACATATTATCACTCTTCCATCACTAAGAAGGACCAGTTCTATTAAAAAAAACATGCACACGGACTCACAGAACAAAATCAAACAAAATCTAAAACAAAACAAAGAAAACCAACCACAGCAGCAAAATATATTATCTTAATTTTCCACAGCTTCTTCTGATGATGGTCAGGAGCAGACCCACTTTTAACCACTGGTAAGAATTGTGCACTATTAAATTTAATAGTCCAACAAAATGCAACTAGCTGTTTGGAATATTTTCCACAACTTCTTTCAGCTTAAGGGAAAAAGCAGCATCCTTGAAAGGGAATTCAACTGCTCTGTATTCCATCTAGAACTGGCAGTCCCAGATGAGACCTTCATGAAAAAAGAAACATGCAGATAAATCTTAAGATGCACTCGATTGTATATCTTCTAGAGAATCATCAGTTTGTAGAGTTTGCTCTAAGACACTCTCCTGAACATTAGTCCAAGAATTATCAGCAGAGTGGCAAAACCCACGGCTGAATGTACATAAGCAAAGGCACAACAATTCTAAACAACCTCAGGAACTGGAAACAAAAAAATCTTACGAATGCAAGCCTAAGATCTACTGGAAATATGAGACAGTGCTATATTTGCTCTACCGAAAATACTTCATAAAAGAGGTATGGAATTGTCTACCTGAACAGATAAATCATAAATGAAAAGAGGAAAGACTTGGACCCTTAAAGTCCCTATTTTGACAGTCACATCCTTGAGAGTAACCAGAGTTTTCTGGGTGACCTGTTAGAAGTCATTCAGTGAACACAATACCCTGACTAATAGGATAAGCCTCGAGGGTGGGAAGGAGGAATGAAAAGGACAGATGGAAATCAAAACTACAATACTGAAGTTAAATGTCTACTGAAGCAGTGCCAAGACCTCGCTGCTTGAAAATGATTTAGTTTACCACCTTTCATCTTCCTTCGCTTTCTCTCCTCCCTTTTCTCCCACAGATAAATGTGGGAACAGTGCAGTAGGCTACTGGAAAGTATCTGGCACCAACATAGGATTTTAGTGACAAGACCTTTTGTACTAATTCCAGAATCAGCTCTCCTGTGGACACAGCCTGCAAGGAATTCATTTTTCATCTGGCCTACTTTGTTTCACACTCGTATAACAGAGTGGGCTGGCAAAGCTCAGGTCTGGAGCACAGGCCCAAGGAATCAGATATGAAGCACTTGCAGATTCAGTTGACCTAGCATCATTTGGGTATGGATACAGACTACTGTGCTGAACATTTGGGAGCTCAACAATTTTGATGTGTTCACAGGCACAGTCACAAATACTCCAAAGAGATTGTGATGGGCTGCCATGAGTGCTTGAAGTTGCGCTATTCCTCATCTGTATCCCAGCGCAACCATTTTTTTCCCCCAGAGATTTCAAAAACAGACAGAGGATGAGTTTTCACACATTCAGCACTGAACAGGAGAAGGTACAGAAGACATGAGCAGAGAACCACATGGTGTCCCATATTTTTTTAAATGTTATAGGGAAATTTGGAAAGCTCAGTTAAAGATTTGTAACTCCAGTCTCTCCAAGCATTCAGGCTCTAACTTATTTGATCATCAAGGTTTTTCAGTCTGCTATTAATAAATCTGTGCAGTCTCTTGACTTTCTGAAGGTTTTCGTCAAATTATAAAACCAAATGCACGTTCTAGATGCCTTCCTCACCTGCTAACACGTTGATTACAGCTCACTAAATAGCAACCTTTCTTTTCAGACAATGTTTTGCTTTTTTGATCTGAAGTACTCTAGGCAATCTAGGCAGTCCGTATCTCCTTGCACCTCTGGGTAGCAGGGAATCTAGACACTGTATGTCTAGCTTGTGGGATGATACAGATAGGAGGAGATGCAGCCACAACCCAAGCTCTGCAGAGATAGAAAGGGATTTTCTTGTGCAGGGGAAAGTGTAAAATATCTTGCAATATATTGCTGTATTGCTATATTGCTAAATATATTGCAATATATTGTTATATTGCCCTGCAATACAGCAGGGCATTGAGCGAGGTTGAAACTGAGGCTTGAAAGAGGACACATCTCCGAAGCACAGAGGCAGGGGGAACATGTTTATAATACTATTTATTACTTATTTTCTTTAAGTACTGTTCTAAAAGTCGTTTATTCGCGTTCATATTCCAGTTATGATTCTTACAGTTCAGAAGCTTATATGGCCTTTTTTGAGGGGGCAGGGAGGGAAAGAGTTGGTGTATAAAGGAACAGGAAGACATACCCGTATTTAAGTCTTGTGATCCAAATTTGAAGAGAAAAAATACATGAATACATCCTGTATTCAAAGACCCCATATCAGTTAACCCCATGGGGCTGAAAAATATCCTCCAAAGGAGAATTTAAGCTTCAATATCTTTTGCTTGTAATAATAAATGACCGGAGGGTGATCTCATCTCCTGCTGAATTCAGGGCTACTTTGCCACCAGAACAAAACAGCATCTAACCAGTGTTTACAGTCAAAGGAGAGTATGACTGACAAAATTAAGTATCATTTAAAAAAAAATAAAATAAAAATAAAAAGTTCCTGGTCTATGTTTTCAACTGCAGAGAAATATTAATGCCTTGCAACATAGACAGCTCTTGCACACTCCAAAATACTTCACATTTTAGAAGCTTCCGATGCCCGGTTCATTAAGCAGGAGCTAACACTGTAATTTAAAAGCATTAGAAGCAATGATTCAACACAATCTAAGTTTCTCTGACAACCCTGTTTTAACACAAGTAAATCACTGCTGTGCTCAACAATTTAGTCTTCTGCATTCTCCTTATAATTATTTCTGAATATGGACTTTGCTACCTCATAGCCTGACAGCATCTGCTTTCCATCAAAGAAGGTAAATGCACTGTTTGTACAACAAATTCCACTGCGCTGCAACACACCTGCTTTTTTTTTTTGAGCCAAACACTTTAGCTCAGATATGGCGTGGTACTAAAGTTTCACTTGGTGACACATCTTCTGTGTTTTAGTCAGCTTCCAAAAGCCTTGTTATTTCATGGTCCACACAAGAGTGGTGCTGTGCACTACCACTCTCCTTCCCTGGAACTCAACAGTAGTTGTACCATATTTTCAGTGTATGTCTGCCAAGAAAGAACGCTTGACCAATCTATTAAGCCCAAATTGTATCATATTGATCATGAAAAGGGAGGCTTTTACAAGCTCATCATAGGTCTCTCTTGGCATTGATGCTATTTCCCAAGCACCTCTAGAGTCATATGATAAGAGTTTTTTAAATTGAATACTGGAAAAAATACATCCCAAGTAGCTCTTTATTAGCTCAGTAATTAATAAGCACAGTGAAATAAAAGTTATCTTAGCATGACTTCTATGTTACCCTCACGACAGGCTGAGTCTTGTGACAGCTTTGTGCAATCCTCAGCTGCCTGCAGAAACAATTCAGACCTGGAGATCAGGAACCACCTGCTCTGCTGCTGTCACAGCTTATTCCACAGCTCCCACAGGACTTTAGAAGAGGGTTAGATGTCAGCAAACCATTTCCAACATAGCTGGAGTCAGCTTAACATAGAGATTTCTTCTCAGTATGAGGGGCAGTCCAGAAACCTTGGAATGTAGTAAGGAAGGGTTAATTAGGCTGACCACATTCCCCATTGCATGACGACTGCTTTGCAGCCAGATATAACCCATGCAAAGGGGTATCTGAGATCTGATAGTACAGAAGATCTACGATCTACTGCAAAGGGACAAAGTCACTGAATTTGGCATCCAGCAAGAAAAGAGCAAATGCAAGTCTTGAGGCCCTCTGGCTTCACTCAGTGATAGAGCTCTGACTAAGTGAAGAAAGTTTATCTTAACTTATTCATGTCCATGCATTTTCCTTGTATTACTCTTATTACTTTATTACAGAAATAATGACAGAATGGCCTTCAGTAGGGAAAAAAACACAAGTATTATGTCAAAGCAGAGAATACCCAAGGTCCACGATTAAGCATCCAGTCTGAAAAAAAAGTCTATGTCTATATCTCATACATTTATCTATTACAGAAGCAGAGTGAGTCATTTCAGGACTCATTATAGCTTAAGGTACAGTGGGCTTCAACATGCCTCTGCCACTTAGTCTTCCATATAGATGAAATTTACATTCTAGCTGTGAAATCCCAGATGGCAGGAGAAGAAATTGATTTTTTATCAACAGGAGACCTCACAGGAGGTCTCGGAAGAAAAGTCTTTCTAGAGAAAGCCCACCCTTGGAGAACCCCATGCTCATCAAAAAGATGGCATAAGAAGCTGAGCATTGCAGTATAATCATGCATAACAAAAAAGGCACTAGCATTTTGCAGCAAGAGCCTAGGTGTTCCCATAGCTGCTAAGCAAGGAGGCTCACAACAGCTCTGGTCTCACTCAGCACAGCTCCCTTGAAAAATAGAAATGAAGATGCTCTGTGTTTTCCAATGGGATAGATGGTGGTGGGAAGGCTATGGCTCATTTCGATCTTCAGCAGAGGTTACCTGGACTGTACCGAGCAGCTAAAGGGGTTGAGTATGACTGTGCCCATACAAGTGTGAGTACATATGAATGAAGATACATTTCTATCCAAGACAAATGTCCAGACTGCCAGTTCCTTCGAGTTCAAAATAGAATCAAGTGACCTGTGTGTGACATTAGGTCTGTTTGATGTTAGGTATTTATTGCTTATTGCAGAAAACAGCCGTAAGAGTTGGATCTAGTGCTGTCTCTGGAGATTACAACAAGCACCTTCTTTAAGTTTTCCTAGCACAGGAGGCCAGCAGGGCCTTCAAAACCTCAGAAGATAAATTGCTATTCTCTATATATAAAGAAACACACGCACACACAAGATGAAGATGAAAGTGACAGGCAGCTACAATTTCTGTAAAATCTCATTTGTTCAGTAGTACAGAGCAGAGTTTGGTGTTGTTTTGACATGAAAGTGGATAAGCAAGCAACCTAGAGTTCAGTTTTTTCCACATTACTTGGCATAACAACTGACCTAATCTCTCTGCTATTAGCAGGGCAACACACCTAACATTTCCACTTTTTCTGTCTCCATCTGTCAGAAGTCACATGTGCCTCTCAGGGGAGATACCCATTGTCCCCCTCTTCTCTACATCTTGGACACAAAAAAATGTTCATGCTGCTATTTCTCTAATGGCTCATGTTAACCTTCAACAACAAGCAAATATTAATTAGGTAGAAGACCTCTTTTCTACCAAAGGCCCAAATGACCCTCAGCCCAGGTCTTCAGACAGTTTGGGACTGAAATCCATCTCTTAGCACTGCAAGAATTCATTCTTCAAAGTGGCATTTGATGGCTTTAGAAGGGAACAGGAAGACACAACCACAGCATCAGGCACGATAACTAAACTAGTCCTGTCCTGGAGGCCATTTTTATACAGTCATTTATCCCTTAATTTGTGTGGCAAACCAAGAAACCATTGTGAAGATGAACTCAGCAAGTTTTATGGCCAGCAATAATTATTTTTTATTTCCTTGAGCATGAAGGCTAGGAACCTGAGCTTTGAACAAAATGTAGCTTCTCTTTGATCTCTGGGAAAAANAGATCAGTCCATGTCAGGAAGCCTAGGACTCCGTGAATCTATGGACCAAGACTGAAGTTTTGAGTAAGCACAGATCATCTTCTCATTAGGTTCAGAGCCTCTAGAGACCTTTTCTCATCATCTTCTCATTCTGATTCCAATCTCTCCTACTTGACAGGACCGGATAGGACACCTGTAATTTCTCAGAAAAATACCTACTACATTACCTGCTGAATCTTGTAGTTTTTTGTTTTTTTTCCCCTGATTTTTAAGTTTGCTTTCTTAAAACTATATGTATGTGCTACCACAGTATGGTAGTGGTATGTAGCCATCTGCACTGTCTCACTGAACAGGTGAATATGCACTGTTTCAGAAATGTTTTCCAGTAGGAAACAGACTGAATGGAGTATACCAGCTTGAAAACGCTTGACATGTTATGAGAAAATCAGAAGACAGAGAAGGGGAGGAAGACTGAAATCAGCAGCTCCCACAGGTGCTGATCTTCCCTATTCCAAGGAGCACTGATCAGTCAGCATTTCTTTAGCCACCAATGCTTGCTAAACAGATGGGCTGTGTATAAAAGAACAACAACAACAACAAAAAATAACCCACAACTGAGTGAGGGCAGCAAGTAGATGAGAAAAAGCTGCAATACCACTGGAAACCCAGAGATAATGGTGGTGAACTGAGGGCACTGCAGAGAAGCAAAGAGAGCTTAGCTGAGAGGTAACAAACAAAAACATAGGAGGTTCATAGGAGGTGAGACTTTATTCTGCTGTTTCTTGAGCCATTTTGATGACCATGGATTTAAAAAAAAAAAAAAAAAAAAGGCACAGGACTTTGCACATTCAATTAGCTTTGCACACCCTGAGAATGACCAGCAGTGATAGACAGGGACCATCACTGGGTTTACCAAACAAAGAATGATTGTCACTACTATGGCTATGGTAGGAGACAACTTGGCCTCTTAATTTCACATCGCAACAACTTAACAAACTTCACTGAACACCTCGGCCACCTGTTTCTGTATACATTGTACTCAGGGGTCTTGGAAGCAATAAGCCAGATCAGTTCACAACTGCAACAGTTTTGCTGCAACTGTTCCCACAAAATAGCTCCTACTAGGGAAAAAAAGGAACAAAACACAACTAAATGACTCATAGATCTGGAGCACCTCTACTGTGAAGACAGACTGAGAGAGCTGGGGTTCAGCCTAGAAAAGAGAACCTTTGGGACAGACCTAATTGCAGCCTTCCAGTACTTAAAGAGGACCTACAAGAGAGATGACAGGACTTTAAACTAAAAAAGGGTGGGTTCAGTTTAGATGTAAGGAAGAAATTTTTCATCATCATGAGCATTTGGAACATGTTGCCCAGAGAAGCTGTGAATCCCCCATCCTAAGAAGTGTTCGAGGCCAATTTGGATGAGGCTTTAGACAACTTGATCTAGTGTCAAATTTCCACTAGATCAATTGAAATTAGATGAGTTTTAAGGTTCCTTCTTTCTCAAACCATTCTATAATTCTATAATTCTATTCCTTGAACATGTTTAAAGACAACAAAACCCGTCCTACACCAAGTGTATGGAATGGCCGGAATGAAGCTAACTCTACATTCAGGGTGAGAGGTTTCCCATTCACAGAGATCCCTAAGCAGTGTTTGAAAGGCAATCTGTATTTTTACAGTCAGTCACACATCCATACTGCCCTGCATCCATTACCAGTCTTATCAGAATAAAAAGACTACTGTAACTCAAACGTATCAGGTGAAAATTGCATTATCAAGACGAGAACAAGAAACACATCTGAAAAAATAAGATTATTGGCAAACAAACATCTGCAAAAAAGAAAAGAATCTTGTAATTCCCAGTGAGCATGCTAATTACTACTAATAAAGTAATTAACATTTTTAAAAACCTCAGAAAAAAAAAAAAAGAAGAAGAAGAAATTGACTGTGCAAGCTCTAATTAATACTGTAATAATTTGTCACAACCTAAAATGAGAAATTTTTGATCCTCATTAAAGCAATAATTTAGAAGAATTGTATCAGGGAAAAACAATCATGGGAAATGTGACTTGAAAGAACTCAAATCATAAACTCCATTCTCTTATCTTGACTCATGAACTGTTTCTATACCACATGATGGTACAGATGGATCATTTTTTGACTTGTTTCTAAACCTCCAAATGAAGAAACACTCCAGCCTGCTCCCAAACAAGAGTTTAGCTTTTCTCTGACAGAGATCCAGACTCTTGCACTTCCCTCCTCCCTCTTCTAAACTCACTTTAAACCAGTACTCTGTCATCGTGATATACATGGAGAATGGCTTCTCTCTTCCTCATTGAGTAAATATTAAATACTTGAGCAGGAGGATTGGACTAGATGACCTCAAGAGGTTCCTTCCAAGCTCAGTGATTTTGTGTTTCTGAGGGTACTCCTGCTAAGTGTAGGATCTAAACAGTGCAATCAGAAAACATTTTACAGGTGAAGATAGTAAAATGTTTGGTTCTGGACAAAACATTATGCTTTTCTGGAATTGAAAGAAGATACTAAAAATCTCATTACTTCTCATTTTCTGACAGTCCTTATAAATTCAGCATGCCAGGTATGTCACTGTATATTCATGGACAGCTTACCCTGGAATCTTTCTCCATACAACATTGTGAAGACATGAGGGGAAAAAAAAAAAAAAAAAAAAAAAAAAAAAGAGAGAGAGAGAGAGAGAGAGAGAGAGAGAGAGAGAAAAGAGCTCTAAAAGGCAGCTATCATCTCCATTCCTCCTTTGTGCAGTAGGAAGTGCTGTCATAGCTGTGGCACCCCACCTCACAAAATGAACATTGCACATGACGTATATGACAGCTTTGCTCGGTGTTGGAAAGAGAAAAGCCACAGAAGGACAATAAAGGATTCACAAAGTGTTTTCCCAAATGCTAAGAAAATTCTAGGATGTTGGTTGCCACGTAAATACAATTTGCTCTGTGACTGCTATTGCAGTCCATTCTTGATCCATCTTCCAGGCTGTTTTCCTAATTTCAAAACTCTGTATGATAACTCAGTTACCATGAACAAGTCAAAAGCAGAAGAAAAGCGAGGCTTCTCCATTCTAGTATTACTTTCTTCCTTGTCTTCTTGTAGGATACTTTTTCCCTCACTTGAGAGAATTATGAAACAGTATCAGTAATTGATTTCATTTTTTGCATGTGCAAAATTTCTGCAGGAAAAGCTGCAGGTCAGTATAATTTGTAGTGTACATGAGAATACCCATATAATAGGCATGGCCAGAGCAGTCTCCTGAGGCTCTCCACAATTCAGCATGGGTAAGTGTGGGCTTCACCCCATATCTCTTTTACAGGCAAATACTATCTAAGTTGCCATCTGTAATGAACTAATTTCATCTACCAACATCTCTGTGGAACACGTTTCTCACATCTGCTAACTTTACTACTATAAAACTTATTTAAACTCAATATTTCTGTTCCCAGAGGCAAAGTATACCAGCTTGTGGGAAACCTTCTCTAATACATCTCACCTGAAGGAAGGCAAGAGCAGCTAGTTCTACAACATGCACAAAACACAGACTCCTGGTGAAAAAAACTCACATGCTTTATATTTCTGTGTTTCCATTTCTAATATCAGGAGTATTCTTACAGCTAGCTCAGGCAAAAATACAAGGCTTATCATGTTCCAGATCCCATCCCATCCTTATTCCCAATGCTTTCCAAGTATCCTGTAATAAATTTGTTAACATTGAGCTGGAGTTCAGAGGAAATCTAAATTCTCAGCCAGAGGAAGATTTCCGTAGCCCCATGCCTGCCAGTGTTCAAGAGGCAACTGTATAATGCCCTCAGTAAAACATGCCTTAGCTCATGGGTGTCCAACTTTTTGTCTTGTCTGGGTCACATGTAGTGAATAGAAGGTCTTAGGCTGCATATATATAGGTCAGTCCAAAAGTAATTCCTCCTATTTATTTCCATAGAAACAACAACAGCTACAAAGAGCACAATAACACTATTTGATAGAACAAATTCTCAGCTACAAAATGCTATTCTTCAACACAGCCACCACCATTAGCAGTGCATTTTTGCCAGCAGTGAACAAGAGCCTGCACACCACACTCATAACAATCTGCACCAGTGATGGTGACCCACTGTCACCACTGCTGAAATGCACCACCCACCAACTCACTGTGCTCACATCCACTGTTTGGTTTCCATAAACATTCAGCAAGCATTGGTGAATGTCAGTGGGGGCAAATTTTTCCACAAGGAGGAATTCAGTGACATACTTTTGCTTTATACGCACTTCCATGTCATACACCATTTTGTCAGATTGCCCCTCTGCTGCCATCTGTCACACAGCAATAAAACAGGAAGGTTCAACCCCTATTGCCATACCATCAACATCTGCCTCCAATGCTATGGGCCAACATGATAAAAACAGGAGGCATTACTTTCAGAGCAGCCATTGCAAAATATACAATATCATTAATACGGAAGTAACAAAATATTTGTTTTCAATATTTTCAATTATTTTCAATATTTTTCTAAAAACATTTATAAAAGAGAGGAATAAAAACATAAAACTAATGGGATATTTCACCTTGTTTTTGTTTATGGTTTTATGAAGCTGATGAAAAACAAACATTCTTGTCCTTCTCTATTCAAAACCCCAATCAAATTATTTTTAGAAAAACACTCCTTTGCATTGAGACAATCATCATGCTTATCAGTTAAATAAGTATAACATCTAGGTCTAAACTCACAGTTGCTGGAGGTTGGAAATTGTTCTGGGAGAGATTCCTATTGCATTCATCTATTTGCTGCCTTACCAACATATCCACACAACAGTGTTATTTGGTCCTTTCATCTGATCTTCCAGAATCCTGAAATCTGTGAATCTTCTGAACTGACCATAAACAGCAGAAAATTTGATTTCACAGATTTACAGCATCCACTGTTCAAAAGGAAGGATTAAACTCACAGAATTGGAAAGTACAATCGGAATTAAATATTGTGGGAACTTCAGTCACAGTAGCCACAAAGCAGCTACTAAGAAATACCACGAGCTAGGGCCCAAAACCTAACTCTAGTATACTAAGATTTCTGCTCAGTACTTATTTTAACCAGATTTGTAGTGAAGATTTTCATTTTACATGGCTGCCATCATGCTGCTTGGAATGATCCAGGTCAATTCTGCTGCATACTAGCAGAACTGAGGACCACAAGGCAGAATCTTTCTTTATCAGCCCATTTTTAACCATTATCTGTTCCTAATAGGATTCCCTTTGTGTTTGTCCTAGGTTTATTAACAAAAAATGCTTTCCTGTAAGCCTGCTGGCCTGTAAGACAAAAACAAAAATTGTTCCAACACACTGCAAGGCAGAAATTCTGTCCCTTTGTAATTTATTCTGCCTTTACATTTCCAAATTAGATTATAGAGTAGATTTAAACAAAAGTAGATTTGTATCTTCTCATCATTTTTAAATTCATGTGCATACAGAACTCATCTTCTCCCACATACTTTAGTCAGCTCACACCACTAGTAAAAATGTATATGAAGGGGACACAGAAGTTACTTCTTCTGAGAGCCACAGGTGAAAACTGAGTTCTTACATGCTGTGAAGCAGCCTGCAATTCTGGTAGTCAATATCAGTGAAAAATATACCCCATTGAATGAAGAACTGCAGTCTTGGTACCTGTCATAAAAAGTGCAGGATGGGTTCCTAAATGCACAGGATAAGTCAAAATTGCATCTTATTCTCAGAAATAAACATATATCCTTGTTGCATAACATTTTGGTCTGTTTGTGCCTCACTAATAACATAGTGCTGGATAAAAATATTGTGTATATGCTTCCTGGAATAATCTTCCTGTCCATTCATCATCAGCAGTCATTTATATCCCTTTAAATTACTTTTTTATTTTTACTTATTTCTAATCCTTCCCAACTAGAGTTTGAATGTTGTCTGCTCATACTTACATATGTTTTACTCTTCAGTGCTTTTAGTTTCCACATGAGAGCTGGGTCACCTTCCAAATCCACGGCAAGCTGTCTTAGGAGTCCAACCACAGAAATCTTGAGCTGAGATTTCACATGAAAACAAATTGCAGTAGTGCATTTCTCATATTTTTATCAAGATCCTGTAAATGCTGCAGAAGTCAGAGTATTGTTCCCTGCAATGCACTGGGCTTGCAACTGGAAAGTCTCTACAGCAGGATATTGGTAGCAGGCATCGGAATATTCAGGTTGTTACCTGCCTCCTGGTTGTAACGTAATCCTCATTTTCATGAGTGATAAGTCAATGTGGAGGGATCAACTAATAAAATTGCAAATGAAGTTAAATTGTTTGTAGAGCCACAACTTTGCTTGAGGGCTGAAAAAAATTGAGGTAATAATGACACTGCCAGAGCAGGATGCCTGCACAGGTATGTCTGCCATACAAAGTGAGCTGGAAACAGGAAATCTGAGAAAAGGAATGGGCTCAAGCTGTCCAGGTGAAAGATGAGAGGCAAGGAGCCACAACAACCTTCCCTCCCAGTTCACCTTTGGAGCTATTCCAGAAGTGCAGCCCTGCAGTAATGCAATACTGCCACTGCAAGTACAAAAGCACAAACTATTGAGTGACTTTGCATGGCCTCAGTGTAGAGGCTTGTTAGACTTTCTTTTTCTCACAAGATTTTGACACTCTGGAGCTATGATTATACTGGATTTAGCCTTTTTTTCCTCCTATTTTTTTCTAACAACCAGGCTAGGGAAGGGAAGGGAAGGGAAGGGAAGGGAAGGGAAGGGAAGGGAAGGGAAGGGAAGGGAAGGGAAGGGAAGGGAAGGGAAGGGAAGGGAAGGGGAGAGAAGGGGAGAGAAGGGGAGAGAAGGGGAGAGAAGGGGAGGGAAGGGGAGGGAAGGGAAGGGGAGGGAAAAGACCAAGTTCCTACGGCTCATTTGTTTTATTTTTCTTTATCTTTCTATGCTAAAATAATGCTTTTGAGAAGGTAGTTCAAACAGGCAATGTTATTCAGTGTGGTTTTATTTAAGACTGTGGCATAATTTGGCATGGTTTAGAAGAACATAGGCCTAGCATGATAACAGGTACCTTGACAATTAGAGGCACTGGATGTTGTGAAGAGAAGCATGTGACAGAAAATAGGACACAGGTTAGGAGTGGAGTTCTTACAGCACACTAATGGTCAATTAAGGAAATGCAGACCTGGAGAATGACAAAAACAGTCATAGTGTAAAAAAGAGCACAAAGAACTTAAACTCATGGCATCGTATATAGTTAATCTGAATATAGATTAAAAGAAAGAGCAAGGTGAAAAAGGTGTTAGGAAATATATAAGAATGGCCCAGGTTTGTTCCTTGAGTGAGGAAGAGGAAAGCATCAGCATGACCACCCTGTTTCTCCAAGGACATCCACCACTGATGACTCATGCCCACCCTCATCTAGATGGAGGCTGTCTTCCTTAGGACCACAATGAGCAGTGGAAGAATAAGTATACCACCACAAAGATGAGTAGACAGTAGGAAGTGTATGTATGACAATTTTAACTGCAATTTTTTTACAGCTGACAATGTCCCCGCATAGTAATTTTCATTTCTTTTTCTCTCCTTTTTTCTAGAAGAATTAAATATGAACTAGCAATAAATCTTTGATTAGCCTGTTAAATTTTCAGTTACAGTAACAATGAACTCTTGGCTTTACTTATAAAAGATATATTTTATTTGTGTCCATAGCAAGATCTTGAGATTAACAGAAGGTCATGCTGAATTTCTACTGAGAGTGCAAAACAGCACGTCGGACAAAACAAGCTCTCCCTTCTAGTTTATCTTCACACTGACTGCTCTCTGCAAGATGTCCAGCAAGAACCACCACTCAACAGACTTTATACAGAACAATACCATGGACTCATTTGGCTCAGAAGGGACCTCAGAGTTCTCCAGTACAAACTCTACTAAAGTAGGGTTAAAAGTGAAATTTTCCACATCACATTCCTTTAAGGCATATTTGCTTTATTTGAGTTTCCAGTAAAAGAAAATTCAGAACATCCTCATTCTTGTTTTCTTTCCTTGCATAATGTACCCATTTCCTTCCCCGTTCCCTTTTGCCCTGCTGCAAACTCTCCTCCTGTATCATATATGCCTTGGTGATTGAGTTCATTTTAAAGACAGACAGTTTACTAACTGCTGTTTGAAAGGCTAATGCCTGAGGCTAAAAATCAGAGCAGAATAAAATCATATTTCATGTTTTGTCAGCCCTCTATCACTCCACTCATATGGCAGGAAAGATCAACACAACTAGTTCTCAGTCAAGATGGCAGGTTCACTCTACTGGCATCCTTTGCCTCTATGCCTTAGTTCCGACTTCTGTGCAAAGCAATACTTCAATATTTTCCTGTCCTTGAAAATAAGTTCCAGCGACTTCTGAACAAACAGGATTCACTGTTATTATGAAATAGTATCCCAGTGCTTCTAGAAGGGAGAGAACCTTCTGTACAGCTGGGAAGGGTATGAGAAACCTAGCTGGCTCCTAAATAAACAATTTGTTTTGCTACTACTTAACAAACCAACAGAAAAACTTGCTTCTTAGTCCTACTTGCTTCTTAGTCCTTGCTACTACTTAACAAACCAACAGAAAAACTTGCTTCTTAGTCCTAAGGGAATGATTTTCTGCCTAAGGGCAGATTTCAAACACTGTTATTATATTTGGGAGGTAGGGTCTGGAGGGGAAGACGTGAGGAGCAGCTGATGGCCGTCGGTGTGCTCAGCACAGAGCAGAGGAGCTGAGGGGAGTCCTCGTGGCAGCTGCAGCTCCTCACAGGGAGCGGAGGGCAGCGCTGAGCTCTGCTCTCTGTGACAGCGACAGAGCCCGAGGGAACGGCATGGAGCTGTGCCAGGGGAGGGACAGCTGCGGGTCAGTGACTGCACACTCCTCAAACAGAACATACAGCCAACGTTTAAAACTGAGGGGCTAGCAGGACCTTCCGCTGACAAGAGTACGTCAGTGGCTACAAGAAGCAAGTCTTAGAGACCATCTTATAAGGGAGGCATTCTGGCACTTGATGACGACAGTCTGGGGCTTCTCAAAAGTCTCAATATATGGTGGCTCTCATTGATGTAAGACTTTCTGTCGCACAGAGATCTCAGTCAAGGCCAAAATAACAAGAAAGAGCATCTATAAAGGCAAAACTTTCAGTTTTCTCATTCTGTATAAAAGATGATAAAGTCCTAGCTCAGCACAGGAGCTATACATATGATTATGTTTTAGCCTATGCCTTCCCTTTCTGATGACAAAGGGTCTGCTCATGTTGAAATGCTCTTTTCAGACAGGGATTGGGCATATTCCAATGGGCATTAATTTAAGGTATCTCCAGACTGAAGTTACAAATCATCAGTCAAGATCACAGGAATCCCACTGATCTTCATCCCCTTGTGCTAAACATCCCAGTTATTCAGTCTGCTCAGAAAGTCATGTCTTAATATTAAAATTAATTAGATTATTAAGGCAAGAACCAACACAACTACTAAGAGATAATACATTTTTTTCCTCCTTGAAATTTGCCTATGGTAGGGTTGACAGACACTGACTTCAAGACAGACAGAGAGATGTGGTGAACTGGTGAACAGTTAGCAGCACCAAAATAGCTCTTTCAAGTTCTGTTTTTGCTTGGAACTGAAAACAAAGCCACAGCTTCAAATAGAAGGAAGAAAGAGAGAAAACCACTAAAATAAATTGGTTTGAATGTTCTTGAAGTAAATCCTTGTGGAGTGCCACACCATGATCATTAACACTACAAGTAGGACAATCTGTTCAATCCTTGAGTCAGATCAATTTCTCTTTTGCCTTTCACAAACACCAAAAGCTAATTTCCAGTTATCCAATTCTAAAGGATGTAAATAGGTTTGCTTGCTTTGTGAACTCAGTGCACTGTTCACAGTGCAGTACAGAATGAAAGGTAACAGATTTTCCTTCATCTCCACTCCTCCCTTCTTCTCCCAACATAGACAACATACACAAAAATGGACACTACACTGACCCCAGCTTCTGGGAAATCATACCTCCTTCTGATAACTGGCGCGCAAACAAAGAGAGCAAAAACCAAAGTTGCTAAAATAGTCCTCAAATATGCTCTCAGACTAGCACAAACCTAAAGTCTGCCATGGGGTTTACATGTTTCTGCAGAATGGAAGACTGAATTAAGAAGAGCTGCTTGCCTCGCTAGGCTGTAAATCTCAAGTACTGTTAGACTGATAGGCATACTCAAATTGAGTGTGTGTCATGTTAAGTTTATGTCATTTAGCCCAGTTTGAGAAAAGAGTAACTGTGACGGATAGGCAAAAAGAGGGGCAGTATATCTTACAGAAACTTCAGGCACATTTCAGAGACTTACTACCATTGCAAGCCCCTGTACTCTTTTAGTTTTATTTTTTTTTTTAAGCTCCTTTAAACTGTGTTCCAATTTTTACGTTTGTGTGTGAAAATGGAATCTCTTCTACATTCTTCAATTTTCCTCCTCTCTTCACTCTGTTGCCTGTGTATAAAAATAGCCCTTTTTTGGTTCTAGCAAGGGTTATGAATTTGTACTGGAAGCACAAATAAAGGGCAGCAACAAAAGAAATATCACCTTTGTCACTCCCACAGACAAACTACAGGAACACTTATTCTCTTCTTGTCTCATCAGATAATCTGTCTTTGCATTCATACAGCTTAGAAAGCCAGAAGAAGTCCACTGCAAGACGTCTTTATTTCTGTCCTCAAGTTTCTACTTGCACTGTCTCCTTGTGTGGCCACACTCTTAATGGGAAAGTTTAAGTATCAAGGAAGGACAGTGGAGAAAATGAAGATTTAAACAGACTTACGGGAACCATATCCTCAAACTGCTCCCAGTTTAACAACTCCAGTTCTAACTTCACTGTAGCCTTCTGGCCCATGGTATGGTGCAGAAAGCCTGCTACATCTCTGCGCTTTCCTCTTACTACTGGCTTGCCCAAATGATGAGACTATGGAGGATAATTCCCACAAGAGAGTCCAGAGGAGAAAGGGAATTTTTCTGGTATATGACCGACATTATGAAAGCTTCTTTCCAGCTTAGGAAATGAAAACTACTTGAGAAGATTTTTCCTCCCACTTCACCTACATCAGCTTTAGAAACACTCCTTGTAGTCTTTCAGAAAAAGCTCTCCTGCTCATTGCTATAATTCCACCAGGAACGTGCTGCGCTAAAAAAGTTAAATGGAGCCACAGAACATGGAAATAGCTCATGTTAATTAGGTCTTCCCTTCTGTCAAAATATAAAGTAACACCCCCGAAAGATGTGAAAGCTTCATCATGCTGGGTTCACATACTGAACCAAGGCTCAGATGTCACCCACTTTAAATGTCACCCTTTCTGCACAATACTACTTTGAGAGAACTTCTGTGGTGCTAGAAGGCACTTTGGTTGTTCAAGAAAAGAGGATCAACATCTAACAAAACAGAATGAAGAGCACACAGAGACAGGGAATAGCTGTAGTGCTAATATGTAGTAATCTGTTCCTTCCACCTGCAAAGGATGCAATACGTTAGAATATACAGCACAGACAACAATTTGGCTTAATTGGTATAACACCAATCGCAGACCTTATGGATTCTTTGCCACCATTATTATTTGAATTCCAGAAGATGAGGAGCATGTCTTTTTACTGAGATACATACAGCTCTATGGCAGCTGGTAACATAAGACCAGTCATACTACAAATAGTGCTATCAGGACAGCTCCTTATTCCTCTGAGACCATTCTCTAGTTTCTCTGCAGCCCTCTTTGCTCCATGTGCCTATTGAGCATAAACAGGGATGAAGGAATAAAAGAGTAAAATGGTCATCATGAGGCTATAAATCTAACTTCTGGTTAGGAGACATGAAAGCAAAAGCAGATCTTTTTTTGTGCAAATATTTCCAGCCAATCTGATTTGTATCTCTGGCTGTGACCATTTGGAGCCTTCTCTTCTGCCAGGGAGATGATCCCAATATGATTCACCTCAGCACATACGGCCATCTGACAGATATGGTAATGGCATTTTGCCTGTGCCCTCTCCAAAAACCTGAATGGAGTCAGTTGCTCTAGGAGGTCCCTAAGCTCACTACACATTGCTTCTCTGAGGGGACCTCAGAATCCTCTAACTGTCATGTGTGTTCATCAGACTGTCTGCAGAAACAACTGCAAAAAGGCTCCTCAAGACCACTTGTCTTGCTTTGATAAGTCTGGAACCCCATGTACTATTGATTCATTGTCACTTTGGAAGGATCTGCTGCAGGGAGAGAGTTATGCAAAGTCTATACCTCATTTTAATTAATTAATTAATTAATTTGAATGACAGCATGGATGCTTATCCTATTATTACAGCAGTGTAAGTGTAACCTGGATAGGGTAAGGAAGTATGAGATCTGCTTCTTAGGAGACAAAATAGTTTGCATTACTGGATGAAAATAAAAGGAGGGATGGAGGGGAGAGTAACCTTCAAGCACACCAGATTGTCTACTGTTCTTTATCTGGATGATGTCAAGCTAAAAGGAGCTGCAACACAGGGCAAAATTAGCATCACAAGTGCTCTCAAATAATAGCAAGAAACAGACAGGCTGCAAAACCAAAGCTGCCTACCCAGAGAAGAATATTCAAGTGAACAAGCACAAGTATACTCCCCAGAAGAGAGTGGGGACTCACTAGCAATTCTGCAGAAAAAGAGGAGACAGAGATTTAAACTACTGTCACAGCTATGGCATGGTTGACGCTAGAAAAATGAGACTAGCTGAAATTCTGTCCTGCCTCTGCAATTATTATAAGATCATGATGAGATGGAAATCAATGCAGTGTGCCAGGAAATAGCTCATGTTGCAAACTGAAGAGAAGAGCTACTAAATACAGCTCTCTCTCTTCCTGGCATAGCGTGACTATAGCAGGCAGTAAATCATCCCAATGTTCTGAGTGATTGTGATTTGCTGAAAATATTTAAATGACCTTCACCCTTTCCTTTTATTGCTGGCCAGAAAATACACTGCTGCTGTATTTCAACCTATGTAGCAAAGAATCACCACGGATCCTGTTAAAGACTTCATTATCACCTTTTGGGCAAGAAAAGAAACACACACTAACTTGCAGGGAGAAGTTGTAAATGTTCCCCAGAGGTACTGAGATCTACTTGAGGAAAGCACATTTTTTAAATGTTACATAATGAAACAATCTTTAGTTTAAAAGATCTGTGTTACTTTCCATTGTCTAGCCGGTCTATCAGTTTAAGCACTGTAATGAGCTTGTTTGGGAACTTCAACACTTCAGCAGGAAAGTTACACAGATGAGTCTGTCAAAAGTTAATTAAGCTGAAGTTTAGATAATGCTGAGCAGTTTTCATGACAAATTTATTCTTCCACTGAAACCAGTTCCAATCAACACAGTCTCTGATGCTGGGTAGCAAAATGGCTTGCAGCACAAAACCACTTATTTCTGCTTGTGCTAACCTGTCTGACATAGATCTCACAGCAGTGAAACTAAAGGACTGCTGTTTTTCAGATAGACCACTCCTTGCTGAAGCCCAGCTGATTCTGCTATGGCTCTGCACCAGAAAATTAAGGCTATATCCTAAAAAACATTAACAGTGACACTGTCTGTCCTGTTGTTTTGTCTTCCTTTCACTCACTTGTGGATACAGCTACCATCTATGAAGAAAAGCTTGTGGGTTGAGACATACACTCTGAACTCACCAAATGACAAATTAAATCATCCTGATATACATAAAAGTCAGTGAAAGCAAAAGCCAAATCAGGCTTGTTCAAACTGAGAGGTCTGCTGGCAGTATGCAGGAACAATGTTCGGAAAATACCAAACAATTAACAGGCGCTGTGAAACTGAGTCAATAACATTCTGGGAATGAGGGCTTAAAGCTATGTCTGCTTCAGACAGGGGGCTATGATGATGGTGGATGGGAAGAAAGCTCCCTGCCTGCCCCTTTGTGCCCTCAAACCTCTTCAAGACCCAGGATATGCTGTGAAACTGCTGGGATTTCCGCATTCGCTCTGAAAAATGAACTAATCCAGAAAGGGAGAAAAATCCTTGGATAGGCACTTCTTCCTCATTTACCAAATAGGTATGAGCTCATGACCACGGAGTCAGCCAAAAGTCAGCCAGGTGTCCAAGGGGCTGATTACATGTGCTATGCTCTGTCCTCAATCAGCAGAGGCTGCAAGGGTAAGTCACTCCTCCAGGGAGACAACAAACTATGCTGGTGATGCTTTCTTTTCTTTTTCTTACTGCCCGAGTGTGTGCTTCTTGTTTTGCTTTTAAGGGCATCAGAGAGGATTTGAGTGAAAGTAAAAAAAAACTGTGCTCTGCTCAGCACAACTAATTTCTTCTTTTTTAAAGAGCAGTTATTACCGGTTTTAATACTATGTAAGACTGACTCATGAGGCTGTTCCCTTACAAAAGCTTTGCAGTTAAAGAGAATGGGAAGAGGAGCGTTGTTAAAATGAAAGCTCTACAGAGTACTCTGCATTTCCAGTCAGTTACCTCTTACCACTTTGGCTCTAATTAAAAGGTTAACAAACATGAGCAGTGAGCATTTAACAGAGAATAAGAAAGCTCAGGTCTCTCTGCTTGAACCATGAACTGCATTTAGCTACTTGGATACTGCCAGTGATATAATCATGGCGAGCCTTTGATTCCCTAGGACAAACTTGCATAAGGATTACAAATTACAAGGAATTCCTGTGGACAGCAGGGACTCTTCTGCCTCTGAGCTTCCTTTCCTTATATAATCAATGCAGTGAAGGAAGGGTTCACTTCTGCTCATATTCAATATTTTCATTACGAGCTAAACAGTACCACCTCCACAAATGTGTGGAAAGACATGTAGTCATGTGATTTTTACCATGTACAATAGAGTACCCTGCATAACAGCAGTATTCTGCAGACACTGTGAGCGCACAGTAGTGGGAGGCACAGAGAAGTCACCATCTCAGCAGGGCTAGCAGTTTAGCAAAGCCAACGTGGTTTTGTGTGTGTGTATGTGCATGTGGCAATGAACATATCTAACAGATGGGGAGGGAGACAAAATGTCCTCTTCCTCACAGAATGGCTCTCAGGAGTGTGTAGTGGGCTCTCTGATGAGGAGAAATCTGATGGAATTGAGGACGGGAACAGGTTCCATCAGCTGTGGTCCACAGTAGAGCACACTCAGCAGTAGTACAGGGCACACTGCCACCATATGTACAAGGTCCTGCATATACAGGTGAAAGATCTGAGAAATGCCTCACTTGTGGAAGAGCCGACTCTCACATAGACAGACATTCCTGCCAAAGTTCACCATGCTCTCTCGCTAAGGGCAAGTCCTGGTCTTTTTCAGGGAGAAATGCACACTCTTTGCTGCAGTATAAATTGCTACAGTTGCACCTCGAATCCAGTTCATCACCAGATTACCATGTCATCATGAGCAGAAACAGCACCAAGTCTAAGTGGGTGAAAGACAGTCTCTGACAGCATTAACAGTGACATGTATGCTCTGCCGGCAGCTCATACGAGCTTTTCAGCAGCACCAGCTGAACATCAGCCCTGCAATCCACAGTGTTGTGCTGCACAGTTTCACAGTGTGTCATATACTTGTCCCCATCCTGACTGCTGGCCACAGCAAATCCATGACTTTAGACAATGGCAGGAACCAGAACGTAGGCACATAGCTGCAAGTGAACAGCAGAGCAAAGAAAGATAACAGGGCCTTCTGTTCAGTGGTGGATGACTAGAATGCTTTGTCCTCAGATGAAACCTATTTGCTGTTTCACTTCCTCCCTTCCATCACTGTCCTAATAAGAGGTGACAAGGAAGAACAGCATTTCCATGAAACACAGACAGCAGCTTTGACCTGATTGAATAGCATCAGCTAAATGTCAGTAGATTCAAGAAAAATACCATGTGAACAGTCTGATCCTGGTGCACCCACCTTGAGAACCTTTCCAAGTTCTGTTGTTAAGTGTATTGAATGCTACCTTCGCACCAAAGTAAAAGAAAGAGAGAACATCCTGATAGGAAAGTACATGAAAAGGAGAAAATAAAAAAACTGCAGAATAGACCAATGTCCATGCCCTTGCATATTAGTTATTGAGAAAGGACAGAAAATTAACCATGTAAGTCAATACAAAAGCACAACATAGAAGAGATACAAGAAGTATATGAAATGTTGCACAAGTGAGTCAGATGTTTTCAAATTTCAAACAGCACTCTGACAATTTGAAATCAAATGTGGCTTTCCCCTTTATGTCAGTCTGCTTTGAGTCAAGGCCTTCTAGGGCCTTCAGTGCCCGCAAATTATCACACTGCCTTTTATCTTCTGTACTATCTGATGAATCCCTCCTGAAGGAGGAAAATTTCCCCATGTAGATGAAAAACACCTCATTCTTAAAAAGTGAAGATAGAAGACTGAGATATTTCTTTTTTGATCTACATGAGCTGCACTTGGAGAAGATCTGGCTCTAATGACATAAATGAACTCAGCCATCATCCTGGTATGGTATTTCTTAGAATACTTGCACACTGCTACCTTACGAGCATGCTCCTCCTTGACGGAGAAAAGTCAAACATAAGAAAGTGATTTTCTTGGGCCCTTCTCCTTGAGGTCTTCTCTGATCCCTGAGGAGCGTCTTCAAGCCCCGAAGTATCCTAGGCCAGTTTCAGTACAGGTGGATACCTCTTTTCTCAGTTGCTGAAGTAAAATGGGAATCCAGGCTGGTGAGGGCATTACCCTTCTCGCACTCCGCAGAAGAGACCTTGCAGTTCTCTGTGAGCCCACTTTCAGAGGCTGAAAGAGCCAAAGAGACACAAGATGCACCTCCCTCCACTTAGAGTCAATGAACAAATTTGGTGCTGGCTCTCATCCAAAGCTCAGTCTCTGCTGCAGGTATACACCTACAGATACCCACCTAGGCATGCAATTTGACTTTACCTGTCTTTAGGAGTTAGAAATCTCATTGGATCATTTAGCTCCTTGAACTTCATGGGAAGAGGAATTTTATTTCGCAGGTTGGCCTGCTCAGCTCACAAAAAGCTCTAACAGCAGATGAAGGAACAAATACGACCCTGGCCAATGTCAGTTTCCGTTAAGAACAGGCTTTACTACCTGCTAGTTGTTTATTTCTACTGAGCTACCATGTCCTTAACCTAAAGGATAATTTTTTGACTGTGTCACATGGATTGTTTTCAGCTGGAGTTCAGTCTCTCAAGATGTACTCTCTTCCTGGATCACTTATGTGCCATTCTGATACCTCTGGTGATTTGTTAGAGTATTTGCAGATGCATCAAAATTATAAATAGTGCATGAGTATCAATGTGTTTCATGGATTCACTTCAAATAAAATGTGAACCAGGCTGCTGCTTTATTTGCTGACTTAGGGCTTCTTTTGGATTTAACATTCATTTTAAATCTTTTATAAATTAGACCTTTTTTTCCTCACCTTGAAATGAACAACTTTTCTTTGAATCGCATTCCAGCTGAATGTGATCCACATACTGCCAGCAAAAGCCATTGTGAGATGTCTGTCACCTGAAAGCTACTAGAATTAATGCTTGTCATTTAATCCCAACCGTAATTTCCATTTAACAAACAAGGCAAAAAATAAATGACTTTATCAACTTGTCTCTTTACATCTGCTTTATTCCCAATTGTAACACAACCAGTTATAATTGAGTTGCAGGCTAATCAACTAAGTGGGCCAACCCGTGAGGAAAAAGGAGAAAAAAAAAAAAGAAAAAAAGAAAAAAAGAAGAAGAGAATCTAGGTCACTCTGCTCTTAAGTCAACAAAATAGATAATTGCTTCACTCCAAAGCATCAGTGCTGCACTTGGGGTATGTCTGAGATCTTATGTAACTAATATAATCCCTGAGTTAGCCAGCCTCTCCCTAG
The DNA here is from genome assembly GCA_016647715.1 of Pavo muticus. NCBI lineage: Eukaryota > Metazoa > Chordata > Aves > Galliformes > Phasianidae > Pavo > Pavo muticus. The sequence goes on from JACDJE010000217.1 coordinate 1,482,282, forward strand.
GAATGGGCCACAAAGTCCTCTTCCATGTATTTGCAGCAGTGAAGATGATCAGATATGATCCATCCTTTTCAGACTGTATATTATTCTCCTTGCATCTGCAAAAAAACTGGAGAAACATTGGTCTTTAGCTGCTGTACAGTGACAAATCTCTGTCCAAAAGAACATGTTTAGAATAGATGGCATTTGTAACTTTTGTTATGCTGTATCAGAGTAGTGCCCATGAAGGCTTAGGACCTGTAGGAACAGAATCAAGCCCACGATTTCACTGACTTTTCCAAGATTGTCTCTGTTGATCTATATTAGCTATTTAATGATGAGCTAAATTGCTGTATTTTAATTAGAAGTAATTTTGTAAGCATATAAAAAGGACCTAGTATTATAGAGTACAAAGCAAAATACACTCCAAAGTGAGTCCTAAATAAGTATCAGACAAATAACCATGTAAGAACCATCAGTAAGACAACTGTCCACAAGGCAAAAATAATGTGTGTTCTTAACTCTGGACAGGCAGTTCAAAATAGTTGGCTATTCTTGGAGTTAAAACAGCATTGAAACTGACATACCCTGCATTAAACTTGGGGAGACAACATGAGATGTGAAGCAGCTAAAACAGTAGAATGTCTATCTTCACTTTAGTCATCATCTTCTCTGTGGTGGTGATCAAGAGGATGCATTTCACCACCTATTTTCAAGAAGACGCCAGCACAGCTGTGAGCATAGCAAGGACCCACGTCTTGGACGAAAGGAACTGCAGACCAGACAGACACAGTCACCTGGAACATTTAATCAGTTGACTGCTGAAAAGCAAAACCATCGCATCGTTTTAGCATAAGGCAAGCCACTGTCTCTACCTCAGGACAACTCCAGCCACAAGGACAAAAAAGAGAGCACCTTGACACTGGCTAAGGGAACATGGTGTTCAGAGAAATATGAACTGCTCTGGGTTCTCTGCCTGGTAAGAATGCTCCCAGGTAATATAGTAAGATACACAGACAGCTAAGAGGCATGGCACATTCCTCTTCTATTCCAGAAGCCAGTATCTTACTATGGGAGTGAGTTTGTTTCCTGCCATCTGCCTGTGTAGCTTTGGTGAAGGCTGTCTTTGGCTATGCATTTCTGAAGTAATCACACAGTTTGCAGGAGTCTAGGGTGGGAAATTACCAAGTCATGAGGACAGAACCTCAGAGTGCAGCAGGATACACCTGAGCCCAAGTCATTCAGTTCTGCAAACAAAATATGCCTCTTTTCCTGGGTGCTAAGCCAGCATACAGAACACACTTCTAACGTATCTACTGGGGCAGACATCTACTCAAAACTGGGAGGAGATTCCACGGGGACACTTAGCTCTGAAATAATAGATTTCTCATATGTAATGTAAAACAAACAAATGAACAAATGTGCTGAAAACACATTTGTGTTTTCAGAAAAACTTGCCTCCATGTGAACTGCGTGTTGAAGAAATAGGACTATACAGAGAGGAAAGGACACAACGAAAATGGAAAAGGAGGTAACAGGTAGATTAAAGTGATCTCATTGGCATAGTTTAAAAACATGATGTGTAATTCTGTTTAGCCAACCAGAAGGGCTCACAGTGAGTCCACTTCGCCTACACTTTGCCTCTAGTTGAAACTAGATGATCACTGTGGTCCTTTTCAACCCAGGCTATTCTGTGACTCTATAATTCTATGTTACAGCACCAAAGATCCTTATGCCACAGGGCATTAACTACAGTTGATTCAAACTACAGCTGTTACACGAGGTCCAAAATCTCTGTTTGGGCCAAAATATCACACAGCTAGAAAACTATCCAGAGGAGATATGAGCTTGTTTTACTTACATTTGAATCTGACAACTGATTTCAGACCATCCTTGAACCAGTAAGATGATATAAATGACATTCCTCTCCTCCTCAAATACAGGTACAATAAGACTAAAGTTTTCAGAAAGGGAAAATCTAACCACAGCTCTGTGATACCCTCACTCAAGGAGCGCACTGGTGACTCCCACTGAATTGGGCAAGACCCCTTGACCACTTCAGAGTCTACCATGTACTAGAATAACATCAAAATGGAATATAAAAACTAAACCTCTTTTAAAGACGACTTGGTTATTGTGGAGCTTCTTATAAATGATCATTCAGAGCTGTCGGCTCTATACCTCTGCTATGAAGGTATAAAAGTACTCAGAATAGAAAACAATTTCCTGCCTTACTGGCCTTATCTGTATAGCATGCTCAATTACACTGATACAATTTTTGAAACCCACCTGAGAATTGGTTTCTATTTCTCCGTGCTTTCCCCAGCAGTGGGCTCCCCGACCTCCTCTCTTCTCTTTCGCTCGACAAAAACACTCTTAATTACTGACTCAAGTATGTTCATGGCTAATTTATTCCCATTATTCTTTTACCAATATTGTCCTTCACCTTAAATAGCTCTTCCTTCACTGCAGTGTTCACCTCTCTCGTGTATTTAGAGAGAGAAGTTGTGTCCCCTCTTAACCTTTTTATTCAGCATTTTAATGCATCTCCACGCAATTATAATTTTCTTCTTTCATGCTCCTTTTAATCTGTCACTGTGCAGCTTGGCTGACATGAAAAAGGAACAGCTGATGTTTAAACTGTACAGTAAGAAAAATACGCTGGAGAAAGTTCAATTGACACAAGAAGAGAGTCTTAAGGATACAGAATGCAGGGGGAAAAAAAAAAAAAAAGTATGCTGAGACCTGTCTGTCTCTAACACAGGTCAGAGTTAGTCTGAACACTCTCACAAGCTTTTTAATTCTTGCATAGGACTGTGCACAGACACAGGTAATGTAATCGCAATTTCTGAACAGTTTCCCCCCTCTCTCTTTTTTTTAAGAAGAAAAAAAATCTTTAATGTAAAAATAATTCTGAAGGAAAGTACAAAGAAATTTGTTCATTCACAAGGAACAAAACATTTCACTCACAGCCACTCATGGATCTCTTTTTTGTTATTTAATGAGGAAACCAACAGAAAAATAGCACTAACTTCTGCTGTTCTTTTGGACTGCCTTATTTGCATGTTTCATAAAAAATTTAGGAGCTTAAACCAAACACTCAGACCAAATGTTTGAATTCCATGCCAATTACCACCCTACACCTACATCCTACGCTTGAGCATCACTTGGAATTGCACAGTGCTCAAAAGACAACAGAGCAGTCTCACCTGCAATAGTAGTGCAATTGGACAAGAGTACTTTCAGTGCTGCAACTGATGTATAACTAACGTGGAAACAAAGATGTTGACAGCTGCAGCTGATTAGGGAAACCGTGTTTTAAAAGAAAGTGAAACAGACAGGATGAAACTCAGATATTTCCAAAGGCAGTAAGAAAATTGCCATGAATTCTCACAGGATGCCTAGGTCCTAAAAATTAATACTGCCATCGCCATCAAACACTACAAGCTCGTTTTTTTTTTTTTGTTTTTTTCTTTTTCTGGTGTTGGGGAAGAGTGGCACACATACACTTAATGCCAGATTAAAATAACAGGCTGTCACAAATAAAAAATACAGCTGTTTGCATATGATGTATTTTTCTTGCACAGTCTTTCAAGTTTATGCTAAGCCTTTCTCTTCTTGATTGCTGAGAAAATACAAACTGTGTATAAAAATCTTTTTTAAAAAAAAAAAAACAAACACATTTTAAAATCTTTCTAAAGTCCTCTTGCAAATTAAATTCTAACACGTGCATTTTCAAGGAATTTAGCAGATAAGTACACTTCAGACAGGCACCAGAACAGGAACAGAGACCAAGCAAGCAGATCCACAGCTGCTGTCCCTTCAAGTGACATGCAGAAGGGATATCTCTCAGTATATGCAATAAAATAGTGGAAAGTCATATTCATCGCAAATATCAAGTCAAGGATAAATGTCTAAGCCCATTAAGTCTACAAGTTCAGTTCTGCCAAGAAACAAGAAGCAGAGGAAGGAGTACCAGAATAACATGGAAAGTTATTGCCTTCCAGTGAAGAAGTCAGTGTTCAGGTACCCAGGTCACACTTGACACTGTCCTGCTCTTGCAATAATGAAACCACATACTGTTTCCTATACAGGGGAGCTGAGAAAGCCACCGTCTAACCCAGAGAGCAAGTGAGCTTCTCAAGGACGCTCAGTGCTCTCCCACAGATGAGTTCAGCAGCTGAGAAAACCAGATTTCACCAAGCTACCTTAAACACAAGCTTCAAATTTCTGTTACGCTGGTTAACTTCACCTGTGCTCAGCAGCAGAAAAGAGATGGATCCAAGGGCACAGAGACATGTACAGTTCAGCTCTCTGCCAGCTTAAGCACTGACACAAATTCCTTTACCATCCCTTCTCCTTTGTTGTCTGCATTCCCGTTTATTGCTCCCATTCTACCAGGTAACGAGTTATCAAAAAAGCTCCACCATCACAGACTGAAGTGTACAGGTCTGGTTGGGCTGGGGTTTCCTCCATACAGTGCTGTGCTTAGGGCTTCTAGGTATAACAACATTTACATCACATTGATATTTCGTCTATTGCTGAACAGTCCTGGCATAAAATCAAGGCTATCTCCAACACCGCTAAAGTTAGTAGGTGAGGGTAGACAAGAGGTGGAAGGGAAACACAAGTGGGACAGGTGGCCTAAATTGTCAAAAAGGATATACCAGACTGTATGACATCACACTCAGCAATAAAAGCTGGGAAAGGAGAAGTAGAAAACTGTATGAATCTGTCCTCCCAACAATCGCTACACATATTGAGACCCTGTTTCTCAAGACGTGGCCAAACATCACTTGTTGATGGAAAGTAGAGAATAATTGTTTTCTCTTTGCTCCCACACAGCCTTTGATTGTTTTTTAATTTCTTTTTTTTCCTTTAATTAAATTATCCTTATCTCAACATGTGAGCCTTTTGGTTTTGGCATCGCGTTTTCCCCCATCCCACCTTCATTTGAGGAGGGAGAGTAAGAGAGCAGTGCAGCCATCAGACCACCACACTGGGTTTCTTTATTTCTTTCATTATATTCCACAGAAGATATTGCACAGCCCTCTCAATCCTGAATTCCTGTTGTTGTTGCATGTTTGACATTCCTGCAAGGTCAGAATCACTACAAATAAGCTGCAAGATTCAACTCATGCTGCAAAACAATAAGTAGCTTCTAAGCAGCTTCGTTCTTATACACAATGACAAAGTCAAATTTCAGTAAGATGCACATCAGAAAGTAGATTAAATTTACTCGTTTGTATTAATGCCTTTCTGCAGTGACAGTGTCTAATTTGAATCAGCTCATTTAAAACTGCACAAAAAATCAATTATCGAATTGCACAGTGTAATCATCGATTTGCTCCTAGTAGAGAGAGACACAATTTTCTTAAGCTATTTTGTCTCTAATACGCACTGTGATTCATACCGATGGGAGGAAGATCGCTAGTAACCTTAACCATGCCTGTAATTACAGCTATTACCTTAGCAAACCACATGATCATCCACTCAGCAACCTGTGGAAATTCCCAGTCTTCTCAGCAATGTCCTACACCACTCACTAACGCCAACCTGCTGGAGACAGAACTGACTATAAACAAGCTTTTGCACCCAAGCTGTAGGTGAGACAGTAAGACAACAACCAACACAGTTCTCAAAGCCACAGCTTAGCTAATGCTCTAGGTTTTGTGCAGCCTTAAGCAAGCACTTGACCCCAGCACATGTAATGAGCACACAGAGGCAGTGAAGAGTTGCAGCCTCCCAAAAGAGTTCAAGGCAGACTGCTCTCTGCCTTACCACTGGGAAAGAACAGCGCTCATAAGAGATACAGTATGCTTCATCTGCAGGTCTTAGAAGTGGGAGAAGAAATTTCAGCAGTACTGGGGGACTCATATCCCATAGCCACCACTCTGAGAACCATATTCTCTCTCTTAATGCCTGAAAAACTGTTGGATTTCCATCCTGGAGGCCACTAAAACTTGCGTCTGAACTTCTTGCTCCCCAGGGATCAACACAAAGGCAAAACAATGGCTTGCATTTCAAAGTCTCATTGTTACCAGGACAGTCTGAATAAGTGTAACACATCATGGGCTGGACTCCCACCCATCTCCACGTCTGCTACTGCAAGAGGTGTTTTCTATGCAGCATAGGCCAAAAATTCAATGCTGACAAACTCAAGTCGTGCCAGAAGTATTCAGTTGGTAATAAAGCCCCGCACTCCTCTGGTCTCCTGGATAGCCAACTTTCATTATGAAAGATACAATAAAAGAAAAGTCAGAAAGATTCATATGTATGACGATGGATGTTCAAATGAAAAGTATGCAGAACTTCCATCAAAGAGGACAGCACTGAGGAAGCAGGTTTAGTTCTGCCATTAACAAATTCCAGATGAATTCCCTAGTGCATGTGAAGTTCCCTCATTTTCTCCCTCTCTGTGGGAGAAGGCTTCTCACTTACCCTTGTCACTTTTCTCCAAGCTGGCTCTTGGCAAGCAGACGCCCCATCTTAGTTAAGCTCTTTGTGGCACATCTTCTACAATTAGCAGGCCAAAGGCTGCTCATTTTGTGCAAGGATTATAAGTAAGCACACTCTCTGTACCATTTTACAAATAAGGCAAACAGATGTAAGAGAAAAAACATAGGAGCATTTATACGATTCTAAAATCAACTGACCCAACAGAAGTAAGCAAATATAAAATAAAGTTTCCTTAAGAAAGTCACAAGAAAGAACTTTGCCAGTATTTATTTTTCTAATTTGGATTATAGATGAAATAAGTCAGCTGGCCCTCACTTAAGCTGTTTCATCAGTGATTTGCTTCCTTGAGAAACTTCTTTCTCCTTGGAGTTCCTGAATTGGGAATTCCTGAAGAACAAATGTCCGCAGGTTATCGTGGAAAGATCTGGCATCAAGAAAAATGAACAAGGAAGATTCTTATCTGCTATAGATTAAAAGGCCTTGAACGGTTACAGAATCTATGTTTACTTTGTTTTTCTGTTGCCCCTATCTCGGCAAGAGACATCATGACTGCATTCAGCATAATCCAATTTCTTGAAGAAAAAAATCTTTGCCAGCAGTATGCATTAAAAAAATCCAATAAAACTATCCCTTCTGAAAAATGTATCCATCAGATATCAATGCTACCTCTTCATCTTCAAAATGTCATTAAAATGCACGTAGTCAAAGCATTAGACGAAGAAGAAAGGACCTAGAAGACAGTGGATCAACAGCACAATCACACATTACAGACTGAAGTTGCAGCCTTCATCTCACGCTCTTACTCACTTAACAATTTAGAAGTTGAGAATAAGGGCAGTTGGGCCCCCAGAACTCACCAAATGCCACAGTGTGGTGGAGGTCTGCTGCCTGAGATTCTCCTGCCTATGACTTGGAAGCATCTGACTGCAAAACAAAATACCTCATGTGTCACATACATCAAGGATTACAAGCAAAGGAGACTCTAGCTGTGAATACCAGCACTACGTCTGGGTACTACAACTTGCAGTTCTGCATTGCATTTTCAACCCCACTCCAGGGCCAAACATTAACATAAACAGTGGAGCACAGCTTATGGCGATCCATGAGGTCCCAGAGCAGGAAAGGCTCAGCAGAGAACTGCAAATGTGAGAGAAATGCTGAGTTGGAGGAGGAGGAGACAGAAACTACTGTGCCCATTTCACACTCTGTGCCAACCTGAACAGGTGTGTGTTGCCTTTCATAGTGCTCATTCTTATTGACATCTCCAGGACAAATCAAGGACTTAATCTGCCTATCACAAACAAGTAAAGTCCAGCAGAAAAGCATGCATTTCAGAAGCTTCACAGCAAGAAGATGCTAAGATGTTGTTAAACACCAGTAGTTTCCATCCAGGCTTATCTGCCCTTTGCACACTCACATCACTAATACAGGCTTAGCATAAGGCCTGCTTTTTCAGAGCTTATGGGCAGTGACTTAAATCCTATTATCTTTGGGAGGGTTTAAATCTCTGCCTACCTTCAAGAACAAGAGGATTCCTGCTGGACTGAGATCTGTGATATACATAATGGAACCAAAGCAGCAGCTGGGGTACAGAAAGCAGTCAGTCCCACCTGCTGACATATTCCAGATGGCGATCTGCTTGCATTTGTTTTCTGCCTACTGTATTTTAGGAATCCTTATGAACAAGTCTCCACTGAATCTTGATGGATAAAGAATTCAATGCCAAGCAGTAGTCCTTTCCCTAAGCTGCTGCCAATAAAACTGAAAATCATGCCTGTAATACAGCCCAGTGAATGTCTAATCAGAAACACAGATTTGCTCTTCCTCCTTCACGGGGCTTAAACAGTGAGTTCAAGGGACTAGGACAGCATGAAGAAAGAATTTAGACAGTATCCTTTACATGCATCATTATATGAAATATGTTACATGACTAATACAGAGGCTGACATTAGGAAAAGTCACCATTTAGGATAGGCATAGCAGTTACATGTTTCTGCTGTCAATAAAAGGAGCACACTAACAGGGGCCAGCAGTACACTATATAAAGCACAGTAGGAGCTATTCTGTCTGCCCTGTAATTTCCTTACCTTCATAGCTTTCTGGCCTGCACAGTGCCCATTCTTTTTGTAAGAAATTCTATTCAATTGCATGGTGATCACGTATCTGTGAAATCTGCCCCACCCTTCCATAGACTCTCCCCTTCTCTTTTCTTTATGAAAATGCCTAAGTCCCTTGACCCTCAAGTCTTCCAGTTAAAAGAGGTGGCAAAGCAAAGCTTAATGAGAGTTAGCATCTGTTCTCCTTCAATCCATTTTCTCTGTTTGTCCAGTCCACAGTGAGAGAGGAAGTGAGCCTGTGCACTGTGACTAGCAGTCGGGTATTAAAGCATTCCTTGCTTTCACACAGCCGGTGCAAAGTGATGTTCATTGAAAAATACCATAGTTAAATTCTTACAGGAACCATATTAGGTCCTTCACTGCCAACATTTTCCTGAGAACTCATACATCTTGGTCTATAAATCATGACAATGCTACAGAGCTCTGACCTGTCTTTCTAAAGAGCGCTCCTAATGTGAAACGCAATCATGCAACCACGCTGGTTGTATTCACTTAGTGAACTGTCACAGAAACAGATAAATGACCAACAGGCATCTGTGTCGATATCGGTTGGTGTGGCATGGACCTGGCTATGGGCAGAGGTAAAAATACCTTTTTGCTGTCATTGTCACTTCTCTGGCAGAAGCAGTGATTTTAAGCACTCAAGTTTCCCCTTGTTGTTTTCTTCTTGTCATCCCACACAGCAAATCAGAATGACTGCATTTCAAATCCGTGGTGCCTGCACTGCCACATAAACAAGAGAAGGGGGGACTTTCTACAGAGGGCAATGAAATGTCCTGAATGGAGAAAAAAAATGAAAATGCCAGAGAAACCAGCTGGTCAAGTAAGGTAATATTTTGTAGTGCTTTACTGGACCACAGCCCCACTACTGATGAGAGGGTCAGGAATTTTACCTTGAAGGGGCCAAGAATTTGCAAAGACATTTCAAGCCTGCTAACAGCCAGGCAATGACTGCTGCCAAGACTAGCAGCAAAATCCCAGCTGCACAGCAGAGGAGAGTCTTCCACTGCACGGATAGAGCAAGGTTCTGCAGACCCGCTGTAACTACAGGTCAGGGAATTAACATACTCTGCTTCAGAATAACCTGCCAAACTAGTTTCACATAACCCCAATCCTCTGAAGTCACACAGACTCCCAAACTCCTACACCACACAGCATAACTGCCTTTCCTTGCTTGCTAACTCATCTCAATCTCTTTCCAAAACACCTTTCTGTTTTCTATCCCTCTGACACACAAAGCTCCAAGGAAATGCATATCTGATTGTCAGATGCCACTAGAGACCCAGGAAACATGTTCAGAGATTGCCTCAAAGATGGGAGAACTCCAAGAAAGATCATGATTGCATCAGTTGTGGCTTTACCACTGGATGGGAAACAAGTGTTCAAAAGCACCTTTACTTCCTACGATATATCTGCCCTGGAAGTAGCCGTTTTCTCTCTTTAAAACCATTTCTAAGTTAAAAATATGTCTCTGCATAATGAATGAACATTTCCTGTTATTTACCAATCTGCAGAGCCTTCTCCTCTATCCAGCAAGGGGCAAATGCCAGGCACAGTTTGCTAATTTACTATGTCATCTGGCAGAAAAGCTGGCGCCCTGGGCAGCATCTTGGTGGAGACATGAGATACTCAGGCTTCACCAACAGACCCTTTCTGAACTTGACTTCTCAGCAGCTCCTGTTATAATGCAAATCCTGACCCTGGCATGCAGGATTATGTTAGAATGAATGTCTGCCCAGATTAAATGCTGTTCTGTGCAAGCATGCATTACTCCCAGCTCCAGCTAGTCACTACGCCACAATAAGAGCATGCCTCTCAGTTGTTACTCCATTGCTGCAGCCCTCACCCCTTGCCTCTAACTGCAGTCTCCAAGCAGTTATTTCTCTTCAGTGGGCTGCCTGATCTTCAACTGCACAGGCTGGATTTTCCATGCAGATCCAGGTTCACTTCCATGTAAGCAGCCTTACAGTGTAGATAACCTGTGTAAAACCTGCCCTCCTCAGGAGTATTTCTCCTTCAAACAGGAACAAACAGTGATGAAATGCAACACTGCTACCATAAGAACATTTATTTTCTCATATGGGATCAAGTTTGATCACACAAAATAGAAGGATATGAAGATACATTTCTTCTTCAATTTGACCTTGACATTCAAAACACCACAATGAAAACTTGGGATATCGCTCTATCCTTAACTATGGGATTTTGCTCCCTTGGTGAGAAAATGGTTCACTCCTTGCAAAAATGAAAAACACATTTCCATGCCACAGAAAACTGTCCTGCAGTAAATGTCTCTACCATGTACTGAAGCATATGGTATCGGTAACACTATGCATGAGACATCCTCTCAGTCCCATGGCTACAGTTTACCCAAAGGAAAATTAATAGAAAACGCACACATCAGTTACAGTAAAAAACAGAGAATGATCAGAAACACCTCCTGGGCTTCTTCTGAGGCCAACCACCTCCCAGTGGCAGCCTGTATTCGGTATTGTCCCAATGACAATCTCATTTTTTTCTGAACATTTGGGACAAGCAGCCCAGCAAGGGAGCGTAACTGTAGCAGAAAAAAGAAATCTCACTCCCAAACACTTTTGTATTGTTTTCCATTTCTCTCCCCACACTGCCGCCTTTTCTACTTCCCACCATTAGGTTAAAGCGATTCATCACACATGGAAGGAGACATACTAAAACCATATTAAAGGTCTGTCCCATAACAACATCAGTTGTGAGGGAACACCTTATTTTTTTCCTGCTTATTGCAGCAATATTATTAACAAGCATCACTTCCCAAACACTAGGTCACAGAAACCAAATTTCTCTGCAGTGGCCATTGTTCAAAGTCTGCCCAAAGTTCAGGGGAAGGGTGGAGGAAAGGCTCCCACACACAAAAAAATGTCACTCTTTGGGAGTCCCCTGATTAAACCTGCCTGCTGTCTTTGCCATTGCTGCCTCAGAGAACAGCACAAAGCAAGACAGCGCCTATGCATGGTACAGCAGGACAGAGCTGGTAGGGTCCCAGAACAGCCCAGGTCCTTCCAGCACAGCTGCCGTGGGAGGCATCCCTCCCTTTCTGACATGGGGATTCAGTGTCTGCTTGTTGCTGCCCTCTCCTGCTCAAATTCTTCCAGCACTTGGCTCTGGGATCACGAATCTGTCTGGCATGTCCCTCTGCAGACACCAAATAACTCTCCCGGCTGCAACCCCACCGGAGGCTCTCAGCAGTCCATCACCTCTCGTATCGAGAGGGAAAGGGCGATGCGAGGCCCCCCGCGTGCCGGCCGCACTTACCTCCTAAGGCTTGCTTCATCACAAAATCCATGGCGATGTCTCAGGGGCGCTGCCCAGCTTCACACCTCGCATGCACGGAGACCGGCAATCCGCGGCGGGCAGCCTGCGGGGAGGGGCACAAACAAGAGTGAAGCGGTATCTTCCGGAGGAAAAACGGCGGCTGTTTGCTCCCTCCTTCCCGTCTAAGTTTCTAGCTGCCGTCCCTCGGACCCCGGCCCTACAGGACAAGGCAGGGGGATGCCAGGCAGTGCTGGGGGAAAGGCAAGAGGGGAGGGGAGCGGCGGTGGCCCGGGAGGGCGGGTGGCCGGCAGCGCGCCCGCAGGCAGCTGGACAAGAAAGCGTTAAAGCTCCGAACTTTCTCCCTTCCCCGCCCGCACATCCCGCCACCTGGCTTCCCGGAGGGGGCATTTGAAGGTGAAACGCTCCGCGTGTGCCCGGCGGAGAGAGCGGGTAAGATGGGTGGCGGGGATGCAGCCGTGGCGGCGGGACGCGGTGCTGCGGCACCTCTCCGCCGGGGATCCCAGCGCACCGCCAGCATCTCCCCGGGAGATGCTCCACCGGACCTGGGGAACGACCGGCGGCGGGCGCAGCGCGGTATTCCCTCCGCGCAGCCTGCTGCCTCCCTCCGCTGGCCCCAGAGCCGGCTCCCCGGTGCCATGAGGGCTGCACCGACCGCCGCGTGCCCACAGCCGCCTCTCCTCGCAGCCCTTCCGCGCGTCGCCGGCACGCACCCTTCGGCATGGCACGGCACCCTCCGTCCCGCCCGCCCCGTGCCTGTACCTCGCTGGCTATGCGGGCACTGTGCGGCGCTGGACAGGTGCTGCGGGCCGTTCCGCTGCTAGCGGCTCCGGCCGGCGCCCATGTGCCAGCGGGCAAGTTGGAGAGAGAGAACGAGTCCGGAGCTTCTCCCTACTTTTACCCCGCGCTCCTCTTTTTATCACGGGATTTCCGGACCATCCCACCTACTCGATCCCTCCTTCCTCCTCCCCCCGCTGCTGAAGCTCTCGCCCTCCCCCTGCTTCCCGCTCCCCCGCCCCTTCCCTGCACAGCCCTCGCCCCTCGGCGCTCGCCGCGGAGGAGGTCCCCGGGAGGCCAGCCCCGCGGAGGGGTGTGCGAGTCCATGTGTGTACCCCCTGCCCCATACCCCGCTGTCTGCGTGCGCCCGGGTCCCTGCCGCTTCGCCTGGAGGAGATGGGGGAGGGATTAGCCCGCTGCTGTATTTTGCCACTGCTTCCTTGGTTATCCTCAGAAGTGTGTGGGAAACGTCTGCAAATACGCCTTCTTGCAAAAGGTGGGAAGTTGTGGGAGCGATCAGCGTCTTACGCTCCGGGTCATTCCCGGACATCCCCTCTCGTCCCCTAGGTCCTGGAAAGAGTTGGCAGGCAGCGAAGAAGACAGGGAGCGAGCAGCGCCTCGTCCTCTCTTCTCCTTCGGCTTGGATTGTACTGTGGCCGGAGGGACGGCCGGCTGAGCTCTCCGCTCTCTCCCTATCCAGGTCCGTCTGTATCCCAAGAGAAGATGGGGTAAGAGAGGGGGCAAGGAAGGAAGAAGGACCCTCCTCCGCGCAGTCGCCTGCTGAAGAGCGTGAAGGCTGCTGTCCGCTGTCCGGCCCGGATTCGGGACGGATTTTGAAGGAAGGAGCGGTGCTACAAGCAGAGCATTACACCACGCCGCGCACAGGGCATGCTGACAGCCCGCTCAGAGTTGGGTGGAGAGGGCACGAGTTCTGCAGCGGATCGGACCTCCTGTCACCAGCAGGAGAGGTGGGACTTTACCCCCGGTGCAACCCCTATGGAGCCGAAGTGATCGGGGGAGGATGGGGACAGCGGAAGGGGGAGCCCGGGCCGGGGGAGCGGAGCGATGGTGTGATCGGGACACGGTAAAATACTCTCGCCGGTCGACTTCGTCTGAAGGTCAGGGAGGGCCTCGCGGGGAAAGGCAAGAAGGTCTGGCAGGCACAGCAAACGAAGAGCCTGCTCACAGTGCAGCGATACTAGCTACCGTGGCTTCTCGGTGCCTGCTGCAGGCACAGCAAGGCATGCTTCGGTGCTTAAGCCAGCATCTTCCCACCTGGGTCTGACCCAGATTGCTCCCAGAAAGTCCCCTCTCAGACAGACCCAAATATCAGCCTAGGAAACTCAGCTAGATAGAGATGTGCTTTGCTTTTACTGACAGTCTTCAGAAAAGTAAAAAATAATAACAAGCAAGGATGGGGTAAACAAGTAAACAAGCCCTCTTGTTTTAATCCCTAACTCACCTCCAAAGGTGCTTTATCATGATCTGGTCCCCAGACTGTGCCTACTTTTTCCAGATGATACAGCTGCCAGAAAAACCCAAAACACATGATTCATGGCACTCACCACTACACAGCCCATTTTTCCTCATAAGAACTAGACACCAGACTATAAACCTCAGTGAGATGCAGATAGCCTCAGCTTCAGGATTTCTCTGCTGCCTCAGGTATCAGCTTCCAAGCAACCGTCAACTCTTACACGATGTACCTTCACAACAAAAACTCGAATGCTTGTAAGCCTGATTTTGGTGTCTTCTGTTCAGAAGGCACTCTGACCTATCAGTCAGGAAAGATCCCACCAGTACTCTCACCATCATCACACAGGTTTCAAATACTGAGACAAGGAAGGGCATAATAAAAAAGAGGTGATGTAGTACATAGAGTTTTGCCTATTAATGGATTCAGAAAGAATTCTGGAAAACACTTTTGCTTCTGAAATGGAACAGAGTAGGCCTGACACAGCTTTTCCTCAGTATGCTGAGACACTCATCTGTATGGGTGGACTTTTGGGAATCTGATATGTGATTTACCAGAAATACATGGCTTCGGCTACAGGAGGAATAACAGCTTGCCCAGCCATAGCAATGGTAAGAGCAACGCTCCATGGATTTGCTTTCTGATGGCATAGATTATGGCCATAACTTTTTATGAATGTGAAGCTGGCAGTAATGCAATTTGATAGTATGTTTAGCGGGCAGGAACAAACCACAGAAATAGCAGTGTTTTTCCGGTCAGGGAAAGGGTGCAGACGTAGGTTCTACATCAGCACCATGGACAGAGGGGCGCCGCCGCCTGTGGAGCAAAACAAAGTTTGCTTTGCACTGCGTACGATAAACACCACGCTCCTGATTTTGGGCGCAGTCTGGTTCTTCCCTTGCAGAACCAGAGCACTAGGCATCCACTCTGCTATATCGTTTGTTGCAGGTGAAGGACACAGAAAATTAACGGCAGAATTCTCCATGGAACTTTATCCGTAGAACTCAGGCTTCCTGGTTACCAGCTGGAAATCTGTCAGTTTACGTATGTCACTTAAAGAAGGTGGAGTAAGCTGATAATCAGTTATGGCCACATTTCTCATATTCATATATATACATATATATAAATAAAATATATACATGGATATAGATCTCTAAAAAAGAAAAAGTCTGTTTCAAAGGACAAAAAAAAATGTTTCAAGATATTTAATCTCAACATCTTTAAAATAAATCTTTGATTATTCAATTTCGTATGGTGTTTGACTGCTAAATTGAAATGAATAAAAACAATACTATTAAGAAAGCTCACAAACCAAGTATGAATATTACAGAAAACAGTTGACTACACCTATTTCTTTTTCTTTTTCTTTTTCTTTTTCTTTTTCTTTTTCTTTTTCTTTTTCTTTTTCTTTTTCTTTTTCTTTTTCTTTTTCTTTTTCTTTTTCTTTTT
>JACDJE010000217.1:1498217-1542201 GCA_016647715.1 Pavo muticus
TCTCCTCTCCTCTCCTCTCCTCTCCTCTCCTCTCCTCTCCTCTCCTCTCCTCTCCTCTCCTCTCCTCTCCTCTCCTCTTTTACCTTCCCCTTCCCCTTCCCGCTCTCCTTCCCTTCCCCTCATTTTTTCCTTTCCTTTTCCTTTTTTCTTTTTTCTTTTCTTTTTTCTTTTTCCACCTTATTATCATCTCACAGTGACATAACTGCCGCACTGTTCAGTGCACTGCAGGAAGCACCTGGTCAGTGGCAAGACGATTAGCTAGTGGCAAAATGATCGATAGCTACCGATACAGAAGATTGGACAGTTGCTAAGGGTAGTTTGTGCATTGCAGTTCTAGTCCCTCCAGCTGTTTACCTCACTGAACACAAACATGCTGCATGTTCCTGCTTGCTCTTGAGCTGTCAATTGTGGATGCTTGTCAAAACATTTCAAAATTCAAGCAATTTTTCACTTCAAAAATATTGCTTTGTTTATTGTGTTTCCACTCAACTAAAGTATTGAAACTAAAGTATTGAAAGTATTACATTCTTTATTTTACAACCAAACAGAAAAAATATATATTTTATCTTGTAAGTAGTAGAGTTTCCCTGTAAGTCAAAATTATGAGAGGACTCTTCAACAATTTCTGCTAGCTCTAAAGAAAAAGACACTTCAGATTTCTAGGTAAGTATTTGCTGCAGATATCACAAAACCATTTTTTAGGTGCTGTGCTTATAAAACCTGAAGTAAACATGTGTTGCCCTGCCTTCCTTACATGCATAAACAGGCCTGCATATTAGGCTTCTTGTTGGGCAACCAGTGACAATTTCTATCTATCTCCTCGGCTGGTGGTTTATTCTCTGATCCCATTGTCCCTGTAGCTCTGTCTCTTTTTCCGGGTTCTACTCTTTCTCCAGACAAGCCCTCTGCCTCCTATCTTGTCTGGCAGATTAAGAGTCATGTCTCAGTAGGGCTGTGATTCCTGCAGATAGGCAAAGCGCTGTATAGGTCCTGTAGATCATATCTCCCAGCATTACAGCCCTATATGATAAGGTTTCTTTTGCAGGCAGAATTTGCAGGCCACAAAGCTGAGAATCCATCTGTATCATTCTGATGATCTACTCAGAACATATCAAGCTTTTGTTATGAGATTAATATTTGGGCATTTTTTACAGAAATTTTTCCATCAGCAAATAAAAGTAATCCAAAACTGTGTTTTATCAAAATGTGCCGGTTTATGCATAAGTACAAAGGCAAGAAATCTAAAGAAAATATTTTGACTTGCTTGTATACTGTTGAGATACAGCAAAAAATGCTGCACTTTTTAACTTCAGTTTTCCTGGACTTCTCTAGCAAAGCAAGTCTGTATCAAAACTAAACATTTCACCATATTAGAGTAGCTCTTATTTTCATGTTGTATTTTATTTTGTTGTTACAATTTTGAGCGGAAACAAGATTTAAAATGTCAAACATACTTTAGAACAGAATTTCCATTTTTGCTAGCTAGATCTATGCCTAGCATTCTGTCATTACTCTTCTTCTTGGCAAAGGAAAGAAACAGAGGGAAACAGCATGCTCAGCTGAGACTCTAGATGGTATCACATGCTGTGACCCATAGTTCCTTACCTGTTTAGAGAAAGCTGCTGCAAGTTCTGAGCTCAGCTTGGAAGGCAGCAATTCACGTCAGTAGGTATAATTTCCCAGCCCACAACAAACATCTTAATTGTTTGTTATTTTTAGCTTTTCCGTAGGCACAAAGTGAATATGTGCATATCTCTTTAGATACTTCAAATACTTTTAGCACAATTACTCTTAGGTGTGAGTGAGATGCTGGCCAATTCAGCTGTTACTGTCTTATGCTGTTTACATGCATATGTCTCCAAAGGGACCATAATAACACAATACAGTACAACATACTGAACTCAGGAGTCTTCATACCTTCCTGTTTCAGTCTTGACCTTTGTTTTCCACAACACCACTTCAATAAGGAACTTAAGCATGGGATGAAGAAATCTGCTAGATAGAGATATTTGCTGTGTCAGGATGAAGGAAATAGCAGCAGCTGGAAATAACAAGTCTGTATAATCCACAAAAAGTATATATACATACATCTTTCACCTTAGAATACTTTTCGTCCTCAGAAGAACTGTAGGAAGTGAGTTTTAATTTCATATAAATAAATAAATCCAATCAGTTTATTTCCTGCTTTTAATGCCCTGGTATTTCTTCCATTAGTCCTTTCAGTGTTAGAAAATTACAGCTCCATTGGAACAAGGTTACATGAAGGTAGAAATTCTGGAAACTATCCCTTCACAATGTACAACCAAACATGAGGTCCATGCAATGAGGAAAACCATCTACAAGGGCAGCCACAGCCTTGTACAACTAACTAACCTTTCATTAAATTCTCTCCAAGAGGCTCCAAAAATATCCACAAATATCCTATTTCCTGAGTCATCTTTGTCTTGTCAGCTTATGATATATGTCTTCATCTATATTATTTTCTCTGTGTGTGATATTTTCTGAGACCTCTTCAGTAAGTGCCACACTCTCCCAACAATGCTGTAAGTTTGTATTCTGTCACTCTTTCTCTGAAGGTTCCACATGTGCCAACAAATGAAGATGGAGCCAAAATGTTTGATTTGGCCTTAATTCTTTTCTCAGTAGTGTGGTTTTTATATCAGATTTACTAGGTCTATTACATTATTTCTTTTTTTTTTTTTCTTGTGGCATAGCAACAAGCAAATCAGACCTCAGAAATTTATGCTGAATTTGTGATAGTTTTATTGTTAAAGTAGATCCAAAAAGAGCTGACTTTCAGATTCTTTCCATTTCCACATTCTTCCTGTGCCCAGTATATGTAAATGAAAAGGAAAAGAAAAAATGTTAGCTGCATTTTACTGATTCCATATCAGTGGAATGCATCAGCTGTGATTCTATTAAACCATCGTGAAATGGATCTCTGACTACTGACTAGCAGAAATAATACTTCAGTAGACATAAAAAACAGTCTTTAAATCTAAATGAGATGAGTATTAGAAAAGAATGGCCAAAACACAGATCCCAGTTTCAGCAAAAGCACTACAGAAGGTTTTTGACATAAGGACCTCCTTTGGCTACACTGAAAAAACTGGACATAAGTGCATACTTTCATTAAAGCACACGTGTAGATGCTTTGCTGAATCCAAATTAGCTTCTGTAGACCTGAACATCTCAACCAATGAGTTTCCCTGAATACAAATGATGTGATTCAGAAACATGATCTGTCAATGTAACTCTTACCCTAGGCCTCCATTTATGATCAGTCCTTGCTAAAATTAGTTACAGAGTAAATGAGAAAATTCACTGTGTTTAGTGAATTTGCAGGAGATGCAAATATATAGATGGAGATGTTCTATGTTGAGGGTCAAAGCATTTCAGGATTCAATGACTTGAATGCTTAATCACTAATGTGCCTGAATCTCTGTGAAATAAAAGCAGTGCTCCATATACTTGTCTGCCTTTTAATTCCACATTACTTGCCACTAATTAGTTACGTGCCTTTTCTCATCTAATCTTCTTTTGTAAAATCTAATCATCAAATAACAGCATTTATCAGATACAAAGCCAGCTGATGCCCATCAACCAAAGCAGATAATTATTCTTGCAGATAAAAGTGAATGCCTGTCTGAAAGCTGTGCCTTGCTGCACCAGTTACAGATTAGCAGAGTGAGATAATTTATGCACTTTTTGAAACTACCTATGATGCTGGGGCATCATGGGGTTAGGGGAGCTCATCTGGAGAGAGCTGGTTCATGTTGCACTCATGCTTGGCCCACACAGAACTATAAAATTAATATTCAGAAAAAGCTTCAGCAACCACACAGAAAATTTTGTTTTCTATTTATAATTATTTCTTGTCCAGGTAATGTTGGCAAATTCCCTTCTGGATCTTCCTCTATAAATTGTTTGCTATTTCACTTCCACTCTGCCTGTACCACTGTTACACTTTGGACTAAGTCACTCACTTCCCTTGGAGAGTTTTCTGCTTCAGTATTGTAGTCAAATAGTGATAACCATACAAATAACGTGTTAGGACTCAGTGGTTAAGCATATCCTAAAGCAACCCAACTGAAAAACAGCTGTAGCTTGATTCAGAGTCCCACAGAATTAGAAGGAGCCAAATTCTTTTTAATTTAGAAATAGAGTCCATACAATCCATTGTATGAACTATTGTATGAAACCATTTGTATGGTTACATTAATCTGTCTATTCTATATTTTTTGAATGCATCAACAATTCTGTCAATGTCATGTAACATAGGAGTAAAAGTCTCAGAAATTAAGAGTTTTGATGAATTTCACGGAAATTTGTGGCTAGATAAGGAAGGAGACTGATATCTCCCTCTCTACAATCTCCTTTCAGGTAGCTGTATGGAGGTATGAGGTCATCCTTCAGCCCCTTCTTCCCCAGACTAAGCAATCCAAGTTCCCTCAGCAAGACTTCCCATTAAGTTTTGTTTTCTAGTCCCTTCACCAGCTTTATTGCTCTTCTCTGTACACATTTGAGCAATTCAATATCCTTCCTGTAGCGAGAGTCCCAAAACTGATCACAGTACTTGAGGTGCAGTCTCACCAGTGCTGCATACAAGGTGACAATATTTTCCTGCTCCTACTGGACACACTATTTCTGATGAAGATCAAGATGACATTGGGCATAGTGCTGGCTCATGTTCATCCAGCTGTTGACCAGCAGGCCCAGTTCCTTTTGTGTTGGTCAGTTTTCTAGCCACTCTTCCCCAAGCCTATGCTGCTGTATGGAGGTCTTCAAAAAGGGCAAGAAGGAAGATCCAGGTAATTACAGGCCAGTCAGCCTCACCTCTGTCCCTGGAAAGGTGATGGAACAGCTTGTGCTGGATGCCATCTCCAGACAATTGGAAGAAAAGGAGGTTATCAGGAGTAGACAGCATGTGTTCACCAGGGGGAGGTCATGCTTGACCAACTTGGTAGGCTTCTATGATGTTGTCACTGGCTGGGTGGATGGGGGGAGGGCAGTGGATGTAGTCTACCTTGATTTCAGCAAGGCGTTTGATACTGTTTCCCACGACATCCTTATAACAAAGCTGAGGAAGTGTGGGATAGATGAGTGGACAGTGAAGTGGGTTGAGAACTGGCTGACTGGCAGAGCACAGAGGGTCGTCGTTGGTGGCGGAGTGTCTGGTTGGAGACCTGTAACTAGCGGTGTTCCTCAGGGGTCGGTGCTGGGTCCGGTCTTGTTCAACATCTTCATCAATGACCTTGATGAGGGGATAGTGGCCACCCTCAGCAAGTTTGCTGATGATACGAAGTTGGGAGGATTGGCTGACACACCTGAAGGCTGTGCTGCCATTCAGCGAGACCTGGACAGGCTGGAGAGCTGGGCGGTAAGAAACCAGATGAGGTTTAACAAAAGCAAGTGTAGAGTCTTGCACCTAGGGAGGAATAATTGCATGCAGCGGTACAGGTTGGGGGATGACCTGCTGGAGAGGAGCTCTGCAGAGAGGGACCTGGGTGTCCTGGTGGACGACAGGTTGGCCATGAGCCAGCAGTGTGCCCTTGTGGCCAAAAAGGCCAATGGCATTCTGGGCTGCATTAAAAAGAGCGTGGCCAGCAGGTCGAGGGAGGTGATCCTCCCCCTCTACTCTGCCCTGGTAAGGCCTCATCTGGAGTACTGTGTCCAGTTCTGGGCTCCCCAGTACAAAAAAGACCGGGATCTCTTGGAAAGAGTCCAGCGGAGGGCCACAAAGGTGATGAAGGGCCTGGAGCATCTCCCCTGTGAAGAAAGGCTGAGTGAACTGGGTCTGTTTAGCCTTGAGAAAAGAAGACTGAGAGGGGACCTGATCCAGGTCTATAAATATCTAAGGTGTGGGGGGCAAAGTGGTGAGGCCAGACTCTTTTCAGCAATGTGTGGAGGCAGGACAAGGGGAAATGACCAGAAACTGGAGCATAGGAAGTTCCGCACCAATGTGTGCAAGAACTTCTTTATGGTGAGGGTGACAGAGCACTGGAACAGGCTGCCCAGGGAGGTTATGGAGTCTCCTTCTCTGGAGATATTCAAGACCCTCCTGGATGCCCACCTGTGCGACCTGGTGTAGGGAAACTGCTTTGGCAGGGGGGTTGGACTCGATGATCTCTGGAGGTCCCTTCCAACCCCTATGATTCTGTGATTCTGTAAGTTAGCTATGTAAGTGCCTCGCGTAAGAATTCTACTCTCTTATTCTAGACCTGATGAAAAGAGTGTCTCACCACAAGTGAAATCAATAATTTCACTGTTAGGAATATCTTCTAAGTGAAGAGGCTGGAAAATGCACGGGTAACTAGATAGGTAGGTAGGTAGGTAGGTATGTTCTTTTTTACCATTAAGTAAGGGTATTCACTTCCCTTCCATGGCCACAGATCTAGTTTTAAATGCCCAGACACACAAATGACAGTAAATCATTGGGTACAGCAGCCTTCAAAGGAAGAAAAGCTTTGGTAGATTTCATTTAGAATGACTCATCTATGATAATGAATAATTAATAGAGAGTAAAGCTTGCCACAATCTTGTAAGATTCAGCCACATTTTTTTTATCCCTGTCTCCAAATTATACCATATCAGTTCTCTCCCATCATGTGCACATCCTGAAGAATTCACATCCTCTGCCTATGAGATTCTACCACCATCCCGTTTCTGTTGAGGGGGAAGAGATTAAGGTTGGCAAAAGTTCTGCAAAAAATGCTGGCTTCCATGGAAGAGTATCAGAAATCACTGGGTTTATGCCAATGGACTTAAGTGAGATCTCAGACATGCTATAATTGACTAGAGTGAGAGGTCAGAAAGCATGTGAGAAGAAATCAACCAGAGTGATTCACTTGGTATTAGCCAATAATTAAAAGTATGAAAATGCCCAGCAAAATAGGTCATATCCATCCCTTGCATGACTGGATGTGACCAAAGAGTTGACTAGTTTTGATCACACCGATATCAAAAGAATGGAGAATTACTGATTACAACTGCCTGCCACTAATTCTGACAAGCACTTGCAATTTGAGCAAAAGAAACCTCTTCATGTTGGAGCAAAACTCTAGCACTGTTGTATTAGAAAAATCCTTGCTTTCTGATGAGAATTTGTTTCACCAAAAAATTCTCAGTCAGCTGTACTAAAAAGCCACTTATTCTTTGTAATGTGTTGTTTCAAAACTAACCAAATAGTCTTTGGTCTTCAATTTCTGATTTTAATGTTGCCTTCTCACTCACTGCAGTTCTCCGTAGGCCTAACAGAGGTATGGGCCCACTCTTCTGCTGGGCACTGCTGTTATACAGGAGTGTTTCCATAGTCTTTGTAAGCCTGCTTTTATGACAGGTTTGCACTCCCCACTCTGCGCTCATTCAATGGGATACCATATTTCCCCAGAAACTGACTCTCTTCTCTTCACAGAAGAAGTTGAAGGTATAGTGGAAAAACATAGCCATAACCTTGATGCTCACCCACAGCTTCATTCTCGCACGTTGATATGGGATAAAGTTATCCATATAAGTACTGAGGGAGAGAGACACTGGAGTCTGGTGAGCCTGGTGAAACTTGCCTGGTTTGAGTGCAGGAACAGAAACACTCACCCTTACTCTAAAATAATTTCTTGACTATGAAAAGCTACTTTATGTTAACTCAGGGAATCTTTCTGTGAGTATGTAACCAGATGAGTCTTGTTAGTAGCAGAGTGGCTACATATGTGTGTGCACGTGAACATGGTTGTAAGCCCATTCATACTCCAGTGAAACAAAAGCTGAGGTGCCACGAGGCAATTCCCATTAGGAAGAAAGCCAAGATGGAGTGAATACAAAGCTCATCTGTGGCTTGAGATCTCAGCCACATACTCCTACTCTGTGATGTGAACAGTGCATTCATTATGACGGATAGCTACTCCTTTGAATGTATACAGTCTTTCTTCAGTACCCCAAACAGGAAAAGAAAATTAGAGTTATGGCTGAAAAACACTGCAAATAGCGTGGGGAAAACAAAACAGAAAAGAACACCATAACAAATGAATAAATAACAAATTTAAAAGTTGATGAAGGAGAGTTTTCTAAGATTTTACGTGTAGCAGTCTGCGGAATTTATTGACTCCCTCCAGTGCTTTTATGTTCTCTGGCTCCAGCCATTCTTGATGTCCATCAGAGGATCGCAGGAGTGCATATGCTGGATGGGGCCTCTTGAAATCACCTAGCTTAAGCTGTCTGCTCAAGCTGAATCACCCAGAGTAGGTAGCCTGGGAATGGGTTTTCAGATTTTGAATCTCTCTACAGGTAGGGACCCCCCAGCTACTCTGGACAACAGATTCGACTGCTCAAACTCCCTCACAGTAAGAAAAAGAGATTCTTGCATTCAGGTGGAGTTGTCTTCTTCAGCTGCCTCTTACCCTGTCACTGAGTACCACTGAGAAGAGTCTTGTTCTCTCCTCTTTATGCCAGCTCATCAAGAATTTATACACATTGATAAGATTCCCCCGAGTCTTCTCTGAAAAGGCTGAACAGCCTCAGCTCTTTCAGCCTCTCCTCATTCCATAGAATCATTTAGGTTGGAAATGCTCCAGTCCGTTAATCATCTTTGCGATCCTTTGATACTTTAGCTCCTGTAAGACCATGTATTTCCTTGAACGGGCAGGACCCAGCACTGGACAGAGCACTCTATGTGTGATCTCCCCAGGCCTAAGCAGAGAAAGATCACCTCCTTCAAGGGGCTGGTAGCATTCATTCTAATACAGCCCAGGATGTTACTGACCCTCTTTTCTACAAGGGTATACTGCTGGGGTATGGTCAGTTTCTTGTTCACTAGGTTCCTCCCCTGGTCCTTCTCCATCAAACTGCTTTCCAGCTGGTCAACTCCTAGTGCATAATGTTACATGTCATGTGTGCACTTGTCCCCAGACACAGGATTTCACACTTCCATTTGCTGAATTTCATAAGGCCTGGCCATTTCTGAAGTCTGAACAGTAGCACAACCATCTGGTGTATCAGCAGCTCCTTCCAGTTTTTTGTTGTCTGAAAATTTCATGAGGGTGTGTTCAGCCCCTTTGACCCAGTCAATACTGAAAATGTTACAGTATTAGCCTCAGTACTGATTCCTGGGACATGCAGTCCAGTGTGATGGGCCTCCAGCTGAACTTTGTGACACTAATCACAGCCCTTTCAGCTTGGTAGTTCACCTAGCTTTCAGTACATCTAGCCCGTATTCCATTGCCTTATCTATGAGGATAGGAGACATTAAAATTCCACCCAGAAGAGCAGCATACACTGCTCTGCCCTCACTCACCCCACCAGCCACCTTGTTATAGAAGATTGCCAAAGTTGGTTAAGAACGATCTCCCCTTTGCAAGTCTATGCTGACTGCTCCTAGTCACCTTTTTATCCGGCATGTCTAGAAATGGATTAGTTCTTCCATCGCCTTCCCAGGAGCTGAGGTGACACTAACTGCTTGTAGCTCTGTGATCCTTCTTCTTGCCCTTCTTAATCCTGGGGGTGACAATTGCTTTCTTCTGGTCCTTAGGAACCTCTTCCACTCACCATGAAAAGCATGCCATTCTGTGAGAGGGACCCCATGTTGGAGCATGGGCAGAGAGTGACTATGAAGGGGAGGCAGAGATTAAGTGTTATGGACTGACCACAGCCCCCATTCTCCTTTCCCCTGTGTAGCTTTTGGGGAGGAGTTGGAAGAAGGTGAATAAGAAGATGTTTTTAGTTTGCTTCTAGTTTTCAGTGGTCTAGTCTGTTAGTAACAGGCAGTAAATTAGATTAATCTCTCTTACGCTTGAATCTCTTTTGCCTGTAATGGTAATGCGTGATTTCCCTGTCCTTATCTCAGCCCGTATTTTCATCATATTTTATCATAAGTTATTCCTCTGTCTTTCTGAGGAGGAAAAGTGAGCGGGCATGGGAGGCATGGTGGAGCTTAACTACCCATTAGTGTTAAAACAAGGCACAGGCTATTGCCCTTGCTATGCACATAGATCTGAAGGATGTTCCTAAGCTTTGACAATGCCTCTTGTTCTTCCTGCTGAATCCTGTGTTTAGGATAGATAGATAGTTTCACAGAGCTGTCCCATTGAGTCACGATTAATGACAACATTTAAAACAGCTTCTCCTCGTGTACCACAAGAACACTGATCTGCTGTTGCTGTTTAATAACTCATCCATTCAAATACAGGTCAAATATTACCAGTTACTTTGACAGACCAAGAAAAGACTGAAAAAAAAAAGTCATGACTTAATTAAGAACTTTGTTAGCAATGCCTCCTCCAAATACATAAAACTATTCACGCAGCTGTGTTCTGAGAAAGCTGCTGCAAACAGATTTGGGGAAAAGACAGTGTTGTCAACTCATTTTTTCTTTAAGAACACCTCTTTTTTTGGGTATCATGTGACTGAGAAAACTGAGTGATGAGATGTCTCTGCACATTTCTACTCTTAACATGTCAGTGGAATGCATGAAGCCATGATTTACCAAGCCTCCATGCAAAGAGGAATGAAACTGCTCACAAAATGTTCCTGAATGGGACAAAGACTTGTGATGAACAGCTGAAATGCCCTTTGTTTCTAACTCTTTCAAACCTTTAGTTGATCCCATTTGATTTGGTTTTCTTGTATTTCTGTCTTCTCTGCATTCATAAATCCTACTCCCATTCACTTCCTTCAGATAAACAAGTTAATGCAGGTAGGTGCTGACAATCTATGAGAGCAAGTGAAAAAGCAAAGCAGAGGGGCCTGGAAATAAATCAGTGGTTGCTGTTTTCTTCCTCCCCCCAGGGGGAAAGATTTTCTCCTTAGCTACCTCACTTTCCTTGCAGTCCTGAAACATTTCCATTTTCTTGGGTGGCGATCCCCTTGAACTCTGCTGATTGACTGTCTCACACTCTTCCCTTCAAGTATAGTACAAGGAAAGTGACCTTTTCTTCTAGCTTAATGCAGATAGCAAATAGCAAAGATCATCATCCAGTTGTCCAGATGAGGCCAGCTGAGATCATGTCTAGGAAAGCATTTTCATTCATTTTGTATTTAGTGGAGCTGAAGGACATGCAAAGGACATGCAAACCAAATGACTGCTTCCTATCAGTTTTTTGATACTGCACTGTCAAAGAACTTCCATGTGAGATACTTCATGTGACAGCTCTAATATCCAATTAACTACAGTTAAAGAGGTGAGTTTTCTTTTATGAAAGCCTCACCTTTTATAAAAACAAAC
Organism: Pavo muticus; assembly: GCA_016647715.1. NCBI lineage: Eukaryota > Metazoa > Chordata > Aves > Galliformes > Phasianidae > Pavo > Pavo muticus. Next base: position 1,509,430 of record JACDJE010000217.1, read on the forward strand.
AAAAAAACACATGAGATTTTTTCAGCTCTTTGTAAAGTTCAATAATTCTCAAAAGAACAATTCATTATAAAACTGGGACACATAAAGAATAAATACATACAGCTTTGATCACTGCCAAATTACTGAGTTTTGCGAAGCTGACCTTTACTCCCAATTTGAGTTTCCCAAAGTCTGTATTTTTGTGTCTGTGAACTAAAAATCTAATTAAAACAAAATTACTTGTAGAAGTGAAGGCATCTGGCTTTGCGGAACAAAACAACAAGTAAGGTTTCAACACAGCAGGAAAGAGCTGTTCTGAGACTCACCCCCAATTGTTTTACAATATTTTCACTTTTTTTTTCTTTAAGGCTAGTAGTCAACAGTATTCTTTCTATGTTTGTCTCAATGAAATTCACTGGGGTAATTCCCATAACAATCAACAACCTTCTGAAAGAGTATGTGGTTAGAGAATGTCTGCTCTTTTAAGGATATCTGGCAATCACAAATAAGAACATGTGGAGATAACCCTCACTGACAGATGATAAAGGAGGTCACAGTAAGGCCAAACTGATTGGTTGCACTAATTGGGAAGGATATGTGGAGTGTGAAGATATTTATAATGTTTATTTTCTCACTTGGGAGGACAAGGAGGGAGAAAAACAGAGTTCCTAAACCTGTAAAATCTGAATTAATAAAGACAATAACCACAACCAGCCCTGATCAGCAGCACCAAGTGATTGACTATCAAGAAACTGCAGGCAAACAAGGACTTTGCAGCTGATAGGGATGCAAACCCGAGACCCATGGAGCTGTGCGCTGTGAAGGGGAATCAGGGCAAGCAGAGGGTGGGTGGGTAGAAGAGGGTACAAAGGAGTCAGTCATATGCATCCACAGCTGGTCAGTATGCCCGTCTGTCTGAGCCCTGAGCGTGGGCACCACGGCCTGTCCTGTCTTCTCATTACATCCTTTCTTAACGAGACCTCTGTGTGACCTCATCCTTATCTCGTGTGTGTGTGTGTGTGTGTGCGTGTTGCGTGGACTGAATGCACACCACTGGTGAGACCGTGGTGAGTGGAGACAAGGCCAGAGGTTGGAGCCCTTCAGGCCTTTGGGGCCAGTGTCTGGAGCCCTGGGGTCTCTGTGTCAGACCCTGGGGCAGTGGGTCTGTAACCTCTGGCCCTTGGCACTGTGCTGAGAGTCCCCAGCCCTGCTGTGGAGCCAGGTGAATGCAAGGCTCTGTGTTGGTGGCTGGACAAGAACAGAGATCACAGTCCTTGGGTCCAGTGCTGGCTGCTGGGAGCAGTGTCTGCCTCTTCCTAACCTGAGCACATGTGGGGTACACATGTAACTCACTGTCAAGCTCACAGTGGGACCAGCAGTTGAGCAGGGGCCTCCAGGGTGGGTGAGAGGCCTGGGGTGCAGGCAGGGCTGCCTGGCGTACCATACTGGGGGTGGTGGGTGTGTGTGTGCTGGTGAGCCAGGGATGTAATGTGTGGGCCTGCAGCAGGGCTTGGTGTCTCCGCCTCTTGAATGCAGTGTCCTGTGTATGGGGGCTCCTGTAAGCAGCATTTGGGCTAGGGCAAGCTGTGAGACTAGCCCTGCCTGTGTCCTCTGGGTATGTGCATGTCTGCCACTGGGATAGGTGCTCAGCTTTCCTGCTGGCTGAAGCTGCAGAGAGGAAAGGAGCGATAACAGCCCCCATCCTGGGCATGACTTGGGATCCCCAGGTACCACACTGGGCCCCAGCAGCTGGGCAGAAGGGGCCTCGGTTGAAGCAAGTGGAGAAGCTGCCTGTGCTCATTGTATCCCTTCACATATGGAGTAGTTAGCAGAATCATTCACACTCCTTAATACATACTAGAAAATGTAATATACCATCTATTTTACCCTTATATTGAATATTAGCTAACAGCTTTGTGTCAGAGAAGAGTGGGAAGGCTGCCTTCAAGAGAAGGTGGGCTGACAGCAGAGCACAGTAACAAGGCAGACGTGAGCAGAGACCTCCCCAGTGGGAAGCCAGATGCAGGGCAGCAAGTGTGAGGCTAAGGGTCAGAGACGCTAGTCAAGGCCAAACAGTCCATGGATCCATCAGCTTATCTGTAGTGAGGAGGCAGGTCTGAGTTTAAATAAGGCAGGCAAGCTGTTGTGTCTGCATCTAGATCAGGACAGAGGAAGTATGAGACCACATTCCAATATAGCTGCTGCACAGTTGTGATGCAGGACAGGTAGTAAAGCTTCAACTTGAAACTAATTCCCAAGGAGGTGCAAAGCTGCCAGTACCACGATCACTTGGAAACATGAAGATCAAACCTAATTTGGATTCAACTGAAAAATGCACAGATGGGTTCTCCATAACACTAGGTATTGTGGTGCATTTACCTTTGCAATTACCTATTTGCCAAGTAAATTACCTCCAGAGCATGTCCATCCTTATCTATCAGCACTCTCCCAACCCTCAACCTTACTGCTAACCCTTCTTTTCCCAGTTCTTTTGTGTAGTAGGAAAGTATTCAACTGCTTCATAGCATTTGACTAGCCCCACATCATGAGACTCCAGGAGAATCCATGTATCTAAAACCTGCTCTGGGAGCGATGGGTGTGAATTTATCAGAAAGAGCGTGCATCAAGGGCACAGACTTGAACAAGGACTGTCATGGGTTTTCTGGGCCCAACAATCCAAGGAGACAACACAAGCCATAACAAAGAAGTGATATTACAAGGCCACCTATAAGTCCGGGAGAAGAATCAGCAGTTAATTTGCTTGTTTTGTGTTTTGGCCACTTGCACCAGCTGATTTTTGAAATGTGTGAGAGTCCTTTTTTAGCAACAAGAGAGGTCTGGCTATTACCACAGTGTACTTTTCTTTGTCTTAGCCCCTTTTTCCTACAGAGGATGACAACATTCTAAGAACAGAAGATGGCAGTGTTGATGATGCCCCACGTCAACATCTGTCCCAGCAAGACTTCTCTCTGCTCCAAAAATCCTGTAGATAAGAGGCAGAGGGAAGAGACTTAGTATACCAAAGCACACACTTCCACTCATTCTGCTCATCCTCATGGCCTTCAGCCACACATTGCATAAAAGCCCAGAGTCTCCAGGGAATACATCTTTGAAAACTGTACCAGTTTCTTCCCTTCCACTCACTCTAAGTAAGCCATGGCGTGGGAGAGAACTCTGCTCTAAAAACAGGCTGGACTGAAAGGAGATCTCAGGCAAAGGAGTAAACCCCTCAGATTTACCAGAGAAGAGATCTGAAAAGCCCAAACAGACTAAAAGGGGGAAAAGGAGTTGTTGCTGCCTTTCAGTCAGGTCTGACTGACTGACAGTGTAACAAGGGCTGAAATTTCCTGCCCACATAATTTCTTCACCTGGATAATGCTGAGACAGCTATATGTGTGCTATTCAATTAATTATTGTTTAGCTACCAGCTCAGAAATCTCCTTATTAAGAAAGCTTTGTGGGCAGAGTTTAATGAGGTTGCAAATTACAGACTGAATAAGGACAGCAAAGCTGCTGCAGAACCTGATGACCCTCAGCTTCTCCTCCAGCTGGTAATGAAAACTGATGTGACCACTTACAGGCTGTACATCAAAGGGGCTGCCAATTAGTCAGTTCTTAGATGCGCGGTGAGTTCACATTAAGCAGGTATAATGATATTATCTCTCTCCTGAGTCAGACAGGAGCAAGAGAGGAGGTTGGAAATATTCCAATTCCAGAAGTCAACAAAATGGATAAGTGCTTATAGTGAAAATCATTTAAAAATAAATTACATGAAAACTTCTCCAGAGGTCTACATTAGTATCCCCACTACTTAAGTACTAATATTTATACTCGTAATTTGTATTGGTATGTAAAGCACGCAACAGCGAAGCAGGAGAAAGGCAGTGACAAGCTTAGAAAATGTAATCAAATAAAGTCAAAGATATCAAAAACCTTCAGATTAACCCAGCTTTAAAAAAAAAAAAAAAAGAGAGAATGGTTTAATGTAAATTAAAAGTGGCCTCAAATATATTTCTGACTCAGATTGTTGAAATGTCTAATTGCAGCTCTCAAAGAGCAATGAGGCACTTCTGTCTTGCTGCATTAACTACTTAGAGTATCGCAGATGCATAAACTGTATGTTTTGCTAACAGAAAGTCCTCTTCTTCCATGATCTTCAGTACAAGTCTGACCATGAGAACAGTCATGTTTAACATACGAGTTTTATTTTCTACTTCCTCTTGTCTGTTTGTGAATGTGTCAGTCTCTACTGACTTGCCATGCACTTGGAAGTTTTATCTGGAATTCATAGAAAAGGCTCTTTTGCTTTTTATGATGGTGATTATTTGTTTAGACATGATTCCCAGTAACAAGGAGGCTGAGATTTGCATACAGAAGGCTAAGAGTTTTCAATTGCTCTTGGGCAGCCAAGGAAATTCCATCTCAGATACCTTCCTTGTGCAGGAGAGTAAGAGGAACAAACAACCCTAAGTCAGAATGCTTATTTCTGCCAACAAAAGGTCTCAGTCTCACTGAAAACTTTTCCATTGACTCCATTGGATGTTGAAACAAACCCTGGAAGTGTAATTATGTACAAATATTCATTCATAAATTTCAGAAAAGCAAGATGTCAGCTACCTGCTCGGCCTCTTTTCTACTTTATGATATAGTTTCCTAAATATGGTTGTTGTGGTATTAAGACAGGTGGAAAGAACCACTTGATGATAATGTTTTCATACAGCTGCAAATATGGCCTGAATTCTCTGCTTTGGTGTGGTTTGTGTGAGCTTAGGGAACTACATTTTGCTAATCCACAAATAAGATAACAACACTAGAGATATCTCCAGTGTCATCAGGAGAACCAAAGAGAATTATTGCAGAGCCAAATCACTTTCCTGAAGTAACAGGTGTCATTTGTAAAAGAAGAGAGAGGATGAGTTCTTGTTGCTTGATTCTAGAGTTGATGGAACCAGTACATAAAGTTATTGTTCCATCTGACCCTTTATTTGAGTGCTGGAATAGACTGCCTAGAGAGGCTGTGGAGTGTCTTCTTGGAGATCTTCAGAAGTAGCCTGGCCATCATCCTCAGCAACTCAGTGTAGGTGGCACTCCCTGCTTGAGCAGGAGAGTTGGACCAGGTGCCCTTCAGAGGACCCTTCCAACCTCAATCGTTCTGAGATTCTCAGAGCCTCGCTGGATTTTTTACTCATGAAGAGAGAGAAAACAGCATGAACTGCACTTATTTGCAAGTGATGTACATCACAGCAGAAAGCACTTTGTGTTGGATATCAGGAAAAGGTTCTTCACCAGAGGGTGGTGAAGAACTACAACAACAAAAAGACAAACAAACAAACAAACAAAAACCATTAGACATATTTCAAAATGCTTAAAATCAACCAATTATTTCTGTTCAAGACAGTAGAGGCTTTCTTTTCATAAAGTGATTAAATGAATTCCATTTCAAACCAATATAGGTCAGTCTCCATTCCTATGATTTCATTAAAGGCAGGTGTTGCACTTGAATAGTCCCCATGTATTCTGCAGTCTCTTTCCTTGAACTGACTTATTGTTGTTTTTTTTTTTTCAGGTGAGCAGGTACTGTCCTCAGTAATAGCATCACTCCAGCACTTCATCTAGCTTTGCTGGATCAGTCCAGACAAGTGATGCACAGACATATTTTACAATATTTTCTCTCGGAAGAAGTGTCCCATACAGCCCTGCTCTGTATCTTTCATATCACACTACCCACAGACAGACTTAGTTTTACAAATATATCACTAGCTTTGGAAACTCAGAGGCCTGGAGGACATAAATATAGTAACAGCAACAAGATACAAAATAATTCTAGTATGTGTAAGAATAGTTCCAACTGCTGACCAGCAGCTTAGCTAACAAACTTTTCAAATGTCATCATGTAAAGTTACCTCAAGCACAGGCAGGTAACGAAGGAAGTGACTGCAAAATGATCTTATGGGGAAAGTTCTCATGCCTGTTCTGGGGAAACAGCTTGCTTGAGTGTCCTAAAATTTCTCTGCACTAATGCATGCAGTACAGGGAGCAAACAGGAGTCTGTGTGCTGTTGGAGGACACTCCATCAGTGTCATGGAGACATGGTGGGATAACACATACAGCTGGGGTGCTGTGATGGATGGAAACAGAGAAGGCAGACGGGGAGCTGATCTCAGTCCATGTATCTTGAATCCAAGAACAGAGATTTTTTTGGAATCGCAGACAGATTTTCTCCCCTTTATTAATGTTACCCTCAGCATGTACTTCCTAGGTCTTTTCCAACCCAGATGTTTCTACAGTTCTGTAATAGGTACACTACAGTTTCTTCCCTCTGGCTGCCTGTTGTAAGAATACTTGGATAACAAGGGATATAATTGCTTCGACTTAGCAATCCAGGCTGCAACGGTCAGCGACCTTGGAATGTTTTAGAAGGGGGTGGCAAACAGGGAGCTGGCAGCCGACAGTGAGAATGTTTCTGATACTGTAGAAGATTTATAGTTTTTCTCTATGCACCAATCATAGAATTGTTTTTGCCTACTGTTTGCTAGATTAGCAGTGTAATTTTAGCCCACTATATAAGCTTGTGTGTGTGGCTATTTTTATCCCTTTGCTCTTCGCTATATAAGTGTGGCTTTTCTCAATAAAGTGAAGCATGATGATTTAATCATATTGATACCTGTCATGACTCTGGAACCTTTCTCCTCGTCAGCTGCCTACTATGTTCTCATCCCATAGCCAAGACTTTCAGTCTAGCTGGATAACCAACTAGTAGATTACTTTATTTAGAATTCTGCCTGCGCCAGAAATGATCCACTCGGAGAGCATACTACCCACCACTTCTCTGATGAATGAAGACTGGGAGAGAAGTTCATTAAACAACTCTGCAGCATGTATTCCTATTCCGCTCTAGCCATTTTTCTTTTGTTCTTCCCTTGCTGGTGCAGTGATGAAAATGTTTCTTGAAGGCAAATGGAACTGTGCTGAATATGGGAGACTGAAGTTTCCTATAAGAGCTGAAGCTACAAGTCACTGTCTACATCAGTGACACTGAAGGTTTCAGTGATTCTATTACCATTATTGGTTTCTGCTTTTCTACACCCCACCTCACCTCGTTCCAATGACAAAAGTGCATAACCATACCTCCAAAAACTCTTGAAAAATCTTTTCAAGAGAAGAAAGAAAGGAAAATATTTCCTGCAGGAAGTTGTGTGTGCATATGGGAATGACAGTTTTTCAACAAAAAATCTCTGTAACTTCCTTATTTTAAATTTTTAAGAATGATTTCTGTGCAGGTTGGGAGAGGGGAAACAGGTGTTTGGAGGACTTGGGATAATTATTATTTTATAAATGATTTCTGGTTATCCTGGCACAAGAATGTACAGGTGAAAATATCAGTGCCAATTCCTGTGAAGAGAGGTGCTAACATGACAGCCTGTAAGTGTTGTCACCCACCACCTATTCCTGACAGGTTGACAAGGATGTCAAGCCTGACTGACTTCAGCTGACAGCTAAGAGAGATTATATTTCATCTGTGCTGTTTTATGAGTTGTAAAGGATGAGGTCATACAATTAATTCAGAGCAAATATTCAGTGTACTACTTCAGGCATGACTTTCCTAAGAAGCACAAGTTTTAAAAATGAAAAGATTAAGAAAAAAGCCCACAGCCACCACATAGGAAGACACAGTTTACTCATCACAGGAGTTCAAACCTCCGGGCTTACAGTAGTGATTTAGTTTGAGAGTAATTTCTTTTGTAAAACAGGCAATCATGTGATACAATAATCAAAATAGTAAATCATCTCAACAGTGATGTACCTTACAATTAAGCAATGCAAGTAATCATCCTAAACTGAGGCTCACATAAAATTGTACTGTCATCAAGGAATAACTCAATCACAGCTCTGCATAAAATTTGGTATTCATGGGGAAAAGGTTGTTGAACTATTGAGCTTTTCAATTTTGGAATTTCTAGTAAGAGCTAAGGAGTGTTAGAATACCATGTCAGAAGTTAGAAACACTTTGCAGGTGAGTCTCAGGTCCCCTCTTACTGTTGAACTGGTAGAGCAAATTTTTATCTGAAATCTGATGATAACTGGATTTTGAATGCTCTCTTTGTCTTTGCTCCGGAAGCCTTAATTTTAAAAGGGAGAACAGTATGCTCCTATTCGTTTTCCTTCTCTAGAAGCTAATTGAATCTCAGAAGTTTACAAAGGGTTCCTACATTTATATTTTTGCAATCTTTCCTAGGAAGGAAAGATACCAACTTATTGCCTTTTGTTCCATTGAATTCCTTTGCAAAAACAAAGGGATTTTAGTTTCCTTTATGATCAGAGAGCATACTTGTGAGATTGAGAAACATTTTACAGAGGGAACTTGTTTTGTGCTTCAGAGTGGATTTTCTCTTCCATAAACCAGAAGCAGAAATGAATAAGAAATTTCTACAATGTCAGTCTTTTGTCTGTAACATTTTCTTTTGAAGTCTTTGTGTCATGGTTCTATGATTTTTGGTTATTGTTATTCCACATCATGACATCATGTAGTGCACTGGAGTTGAAGAGTTAATGCTCCAGTTCTGGGCACCTGTCCGGAAGAGAAGAACTACCTATCTCAGAAGACTTTGCGTTCAGAGAGGAGATATAACCCCTGGCAAGGTCACGAGACCTTCCCTTTTTCAGCTCTCCTCCCTGCTGCTCAACCCTACTGCGCATCTCACCTCAGTGTTATGGTGAGGCCTATCCACCTTTTGGACACTATCTTTCATTATATTTGATTTATTAGCTTCAATTCTAATTATATCATATTATAGTGTGTTATCTTGCATTCCGATACTATATTTAGTAAATTAGTTTGTTTCTCCTCAGATGGTTGCTGCTGTTTTTAATTATACAAGATCTCTCGTTTCCTCTTTCCAGAGGAATGGATTCGCGAATCCCTCCACCCCTCTAGTCACGGAACTGGGCCAAACCAGCCCATAAATCACTGACACTTCGGTTTTCCAGTTTGTTTTGAGAGAAATACGTAAGCTTAGGAGTTTTGAAGGGTGTTTTGCTTTAATATTCCCTGAGCCTTGACTCATTCACAAGACAAAAATTTAAATGAAGATTTTGCAAAAAATAGAGGAAAAGGCACGTCCAATCTAAAGTAAGAATGTCTTTCTATGAAAACCCTCATGAAAAATACTACCCTCTATGGACTTCTTTCGAATCCTGTTTTCTAGGACTCAGAGTTAACACTGTTCTTGCAAGTTCCATTTCTTTTATTTTAAGTTCAGGTCTCATTTGTGTTTGCCGGGTAATTAATTTCATTTTCTGCTTCCTGTGATATTTTAAGCTAGAAGAGTTTTTACGTCTGTAATATCACAGGGAGCACTCTTTTTAATCGGGTAAATATAGCAGAATGACTTGGATTTTCATCTGGGATTTGTGAAATAAATGGATGGGATTCTCCAACCCATCTGGATTTATGGACAGTAGAGAAAGCTTGATCTTTACTGGCAGAATACCCATTTCATTCTGGCTTGAAAGTATTTCAGTCCCAGAACTGTAAGATGGCTTCCAGAATGTGTTTGTCTTCTAATTACATTGTCCTATGCCATGTAGGGAGTCAAGAAGGGAGCAACCCACCAATTATGTATGACATTTATGTCATTTTCCTGTCTCAAAGTGATTTGACATGTCCCAGTAATCTTCTCCTTGAATGTTCAGGAAGTCTACATGATATTATACTGTACTCTTCCGATCATTCACACTGTAGGATAAAGATGTAGCAAATCTCACTGCAAGATTGAAGGGGGAAGGGATTTCTATTTAAATGATCACTAAGCAGGTTAATGTTACCCACGTACATTTTCATATCCACTCATTAGCAAAATGAATGTGCCTATCTTCTCTCACTGAGACATCATGCTCTCTACAGAGTCTTCACTGCATCTCATATTTGTCTTACTGCTTTTTGGATGAATTGTCTTTTGGACAGGACTTTCATACAATTCAGAAGTCATCAATTCAAGGCTTCAGGCTTATTTACTCCATCCTTCTAAATATTAAACAAGACAAACCAACTGTCCTTTTTTGCTGATTTTCAGATTGTTTAATAGTACATTCTGTCTTCCCATATGTTGAGATAGGTGGAAAAGGATCAGCATTGCATGTATTGCCATGCTCCATACAGCATTATTGTAAAACTTACTTCATTTTTTCTTGTGGAGATCTTAGTTGTATGCACGCATGCACACACATGCAGGCTCCTGCATCCCTAATGATCTCTTTGAGAATGAGGTCCCTTGAACATCAGTTTGAATGCAGTCATCTGCCCTGATGCTGTGGAAGCTATTAGCTTATATTAGGGCTCTTTCTAATGCTCCACTAGCCCTCCAAGCTGTGGAAGAGATCAAGATGAATTCCTACCCCCTTTAAAACTCCTTCCACATGATGTTATATGATATGGACTATCATATGAGTTTAATTCAGCTTTCCTCATTCTATTCCCTCCCAGTTCCTTGGACCATTCCCTGAGGATGGTCTTGGCTCTGTACAACACTGCTTAGCAGCAGCTATAAACATTGGTATGTTATCAACATTGTTTTTCTCCTAGAACCAAAATTGAGCATCATACCAGACACTCTGAAAGAAATAATTCCATCTCAGCTAAAACTAAGACAGAAACATAGAAACTTTTCAGTGGTACCAGTAACAAGGTAAGAGGCAAAGGGTACAAACTGAAGAACACGATTTCACCCAAATACAGGAATCTCTTTTTCTAACTGTGAAGGTGTTGAGCAGTGGAACCAGTTGTCCTAAGAAGGTGGGGAGCAGAAATATTCAAAATCTGACAGCACTGTCCTGGACCGCCTTCTCTGGATGATCCAGCTTGATCAGGCATCCTAGGCTAGCTGATCTCAAGGTGCCCCATTCAGCCTAAGCACTTCCATGATTCTCTGGTGGATATCAAGAATGACTGGAACCAGAGCCTATAAAAACACTCAAGGAAGTCAGTAACTTCTGCAGATTGCTACATGCAATGCCTTAGAAAACAGTCCTTCATCAGCTTTCATATTAAACGTTGTTGTTCTGTTTTATTTCCCCACCTTAATGCTAATGTTGTACAACAAATATCGGATGAGAACTACAGATCTCTGAATTTCTTTCAAGGTGTATGAGGCAAGTAAACATTTTCACTGAGAGAAAAGTCGCTGGAAAGTTGAAAAAGGATCATTCGTAATCAGTGAATCAGGAAACTCTTAAAGCTCAAATTTTCATTAACACCTTTTTTTTTGCTTTGATACTCCTAATCTGGATTCAGGATCCATATGGCTTTACAGACGGGATTTTTAAATCTATTTTTGTAAGTCATTTTCAAAAATCCACATTTCCAACATTATAGTAGTTCTAGCTAGTCTGAAGAGATTCAGTAATCCAAGTATTCCTGCTAGATGAATGTAGGTAAGAATAAACACAGTCCTTCCTGGTCTCCGTAGATTTCATTTTTGCTTAGATGAACATATTAACTACTGATGCAAGACAAGATGTCCTTCCCGTGTCCATAAATATGCACATATTCTTTTAAAGAAAGGAGTTGAATCTTCAAAAAATACACTATCACAATTCCTGACTGCACTTCAGAACCTTCCCCAAACATTGGGTGTAAGTTGTTCAAGTTGCTGGAAAAACTGGCTGGTGGATAACATTACAGATTAAGACAATGTGCAAGTAGCCTCAGGCACAACAGAAAAATTTCTTATCTTGTTCTATTTGCTGATTCATGGCACTCATGCTATATTCTGTTATATACTAACTATACTAAATGCTGTATCTTTCATGTATCTATCCTATATGTACATAATACATAAAAAGCTATGATACATATACAGACTATAGTATACTATATGTATGTATCATATCCTACGGAGCACTAGAACAGGCTGCCCAGAGAGGTTATGGTGTGTCCACCTGGATACCTACCTGTGTGACCTACTGCAGGGAATCTGCTTTAGCAAGGAGTTGGACTGGATGATCTCTAGAAATCCCTTCCAACCTCTGGTCCTGTGATTCTGTGATACAAATGGTAAGGAGCGGATATTTTCCAGGTATCAGTTGAGAGAAAATTAATTTTTCTCCTAGTACCTGATATGGTGCTGTTTTGGATTGTGGATGAGAACATGTTGAAGCACACTGAAGTTTTGGTTGTTGCTGAGCAGTGGTTAACATAAAGTCAATGACTTTTCTACTTCTCTAGCTGCTTTGACAGCAAGGAGGCTGGAGGTGCACAAGAAGTTGGGGGCATACAAAACAAGGACAGCTGACCATACCATGATGTCCATGCTCAGCAATAAAAGCTGGGGTAAAGGAGGAAGGGAGTGATGTTCAAAATGATGGCCCTTGTCTTCCCAATAAACTGTTCTATGTGATGAGCTCTGTTGTTCTGGAAGTGGCTGAACATCTGCCTGCCAGTGTGCCCTTGTGGCCAAGAAGACCAATGGTATCCTGAGGTGCATTAAAAACTGCTTGGCCAGCAGCTCAAGAGAGGTTCTCTTCTCCCTCTATTCTGTCCTGGGGAGGACACATTTGAAGTATCGTGTCCAGTTCTGGGCTCCTCCACTCAAGGGAAGACAGGAAACTTCTAGAGAGAGTCCAGCAGAGGGCCACAAAGATTGTGGGGGGCCTGGAGCACCTCCTTTATCAGGAAAGGCTGAGAGACCTGGGGCTGTTCAGCCTGGGGAAGATTGAGAGGGGATCTTATCAATGCTTATAAATATCTAAAATAGGAGTCAAGTAGATGGGCCAGTCTCTTTTCGGTGGTGCCTAGTGACAGAACAAGGGACAATGAGCACAAACTGGAGCATAGGAAGTTCCACACAAACATAAGGAAAATCTTTACTGTGAGGCTCACAGAGCACTGGAACACACTGCCCAGGGAGGTTGTGGAATCTCCTTCTCTGGAGATATTCAGAGCCTGCCTGGACACTTTCCTATGAAACCTAGTGTAGGGAATCTGCTTTAGCAGGTGTGCTGGACTGAATGATCTCCAGAGGTCTCTTCCAACTCCTACAAGTCTTTGATTTTAATTGTAATTCCTTGCTTTACTTGCGCAGCTTTTGGTAAACATAGTAAACTGTCTTTATCTGAACCCATGAGCACTTCTACTTCTCAAATTCTTCCCCATCCCAACTGTGTGGTATTTAGCTGCCTCCAGGGTTTAGAACTCAAGAGAAATCCAGTGTTTTCTACTGCTACTGATGTGATCAGTTTCAGCTTGGGAAGCATTAGTATACACAACCAGGCATCAAGCAAGGTTTGAGAATCCCAGATGTCCAGGCATCATAAAATCTCTGACAGGGTTGTTACAAGTCATGAACACACATTCATTAAGGGAAAATAGGCTTGTATTTACGTTCCTTGGTTTGAGACAGAAGGCAAATTTGCTGGATCAAGTATTTGTTGGAGTTAATTCATTCAGCTCTTGCTAAATAGCTGAAAAACATGCTTTATAATAGGAAAGCTGACAAGGTCTTAATTAGCACAGCAGAGCTAGGTACTGCAACAATAAATTATATCCCCACACCATTTCAGAGATTGAAGGAGAGACAGCTTTTTGTCCTATATATCTGCATTTGTTGGGCGTGACTGAATATTTATCGAAAATATTTGTTGAAAAGCAGCACTAACATAATCCACATCACCTCTGATAGGGCTAGAAAATGTCTCTGCATTAGATGGAGTTCTGCAAAGGCCCCTGCTTATTGTCGTTCTAATTTTTTTTGCCTTTAGAGTTTATATTTTCATTTTTTTTCCATAAAAGCAAAAAAAAGGTTCTTTCTCTGGCGCTTGGGGAACGTGAAAGAAGTAGTTTTGTCTGGACTGTTTCTGGGGCCTGGGGCTAAGGACTGTACATAAAATGTCACAAAGTAGAACTTTCTCTTCTGAAGCTTACTGTTGAAGTAGGGTAGAGTTGCAAAAGAGACCTTAAAGTCCAGGCTAAAACATGGTTCTCCAAATCCTTTCTTTCATTTGATTCTCTTTTCAATAAGGCCTCTTTGCTTTGTTCGGATGCCATTGTTAATTTTCACCTGGGATGTTTTCATATCCCAGGCATGTATTGCAGCCATGTTGAGGCAATCTGAAAACTGGGTTGGATACTTGCCCAGGAATAACAGCAGCAGAGAGACTCTATCACTACACCAAACTTTAGACCAGATAACATTAGGATAAGATCTCAGAGGACAGGAATCATTTGACCAAAAGCAGTCAATGCTACTTGCAAAGAGGAGAAGTCCTGGTCCCATTCCAGTCCTATTCCATTGCATTGTATCTTTGTCACTGACAGTTCCCAGGATAAAGCTGCCTCCTCGTGAGGGATCTTTAGTAACATATTTTTTTCTCCTCCTTCTTAGGCTACATATAATAGCTCAACACATCTATGCGAATCACAGTAAGAAGTCTGATTTAAGTTCTTAAATATTTCCGGGTTCCTACCCCTACCATCATAGCAGTGAAATAGCAGTTATTTTTCAGAACGAAAAAAGTAAATGTCTGGCTGTGGAAATGGTGCTGGCAATAAGCTTTGGGTTCTGTGGACATAAGGCTCTGTTTGCAGCTCAACATCTGCTTGAGAGAGATGTGATTCACCTCTATAAGAGCCAAAATATTTTCACCAATAAATGGCAGATGTCATAAGAAGATTTTAAACTAAGAATGACAGAGGAGAGAGAGAGAAGCCAGTAGTACTGTGATGGAGTGACAGGCAAGTCACTTAGCCTTTAAAGGGCCTGGGATGATGTGACAGGAAGGAATCACATAACCAACAAGATGGGGCTAAAGCAGGGTCACCTCCAGCATTTTCATGTACATGGAAGTACCTAAAAGTCACTATGATGGGTAAATCTCCTAGACCCTTTCTGGGAAGCCTCATGTTCACACACCATGGCCTTCATGAGTGACTTCAATCATTCAGTTATCTGCTGGAGGGACAATACAGCAGGCCATAAGAAATCCATGGTGGTCCTGCAGTATATTGTTGGTAACTTCCTCTTCAAAATGATGTAAGAGCCAATGAGGAGAAGTGCTCGACCTCGTAATCACAAACAATAAGGAGTTTGTCAGGAATGTGAAGGCCAAAGGCGCCTTTGGCTGTAGTGATTGTGAGATGGTGGAGTACAGGATGCTCAGGGCAGGGAAGATGGTAAAAAGCAACCTCACAACCCTGAACTTCAGAAAAGAAGTTTTATGCTATTTCAAGGATCTGCTAGGTAGAATCTCATAGGATAAGACCCTGGAGGAAATTGGAGCCCAAGAAAGCCGGTTAATATTCAAGGATCACCTCAAAGCACAAGAGATGTCCATCTCAGTAAAAAGGAAGACAGGCAAAAATATTGGGATGAACAAGGAGTTCCTGGCCAAACAAAAACAAAAACAAAAGAAAGCAAAAGAAAACAAACAACAACAAAAAATAGAGGCCTTCAGATGTTGAAAGCAAGGACAACAATCCTGGGAGGAATACAGAGATATAGAGACATTCATGAAGCCAGGGATGAATTTAGGAAAGCTAAAACCCAGTGGAATTGAGTATGGGCTGGGATGTAAAAAGGAGGATGGAGTCAGACTCTTTCCAATGGTGCCTAGGGGCAGTACAAGAGGCAAGGAGCACAGGCGGAAACACAGTTTCCTCCTGAACATAAGGAAACACATTTTCTTTGTGCAGATGACTGAGCATTGACACAGATTTCCCAGAGAGGGCAAACTTAGAGATATTAAAAACAAGAAAAACATGTAGACATGGTACTGTCTGTGAGCTCTAGGTGATCCTGCTTGTACAGGGCAGTTGGGCCAGATGACTTCCAGTGTTCAAGTCTAACCTCAACTATTCTGAGACTCTGTGATTCTGTGATATCTTGTTTGACTTTTTAAAGACCATATTTGAGTGACTAATCATCCAAATCTATTCTTAAAAGCAGATTTTAAGTTAGAACACATTAGTAAGAAAGCAATCTTAAGTGTAGTTTAGCATTTCATGTTTGAAGCAAATGCAAGAAAGGATATACAAATAAGAATGGAACATGTTCTTGGTGTTTGTTTCACATTAATAGTATCACGGTCTTCTGAGAGTACCAGACAAACCTGGATCATGGGGCTGTCCTCTTACAGTCTCTCACACAAATGAACTGCTCTGAAGGGTCATTCACCATCTCTGACTTATTGGAAAGAACACAACTGTTGTCTGGAGAATGATGCTACTTAACCTACTGTCTGCTCATTCTTTGAAGGATGCTGGCCCATTGCCTTAATGCTGAAAATGTGTTCCAATCCATTCTCTTCTTCTACAGATCTGAATGCTTGTCCTTGTCCTTATCTAACCTTTTCTTCAGTTATCATTTCTGTGTCCTTGGTAAGGATTTGGAATTGCTGGTCGCCTATTTCAACAGCTGGAACATGAGGCTGAAGCTCTATGTGGGACTGCAGCACCCCAACCCCAGCAGACTATTAAATATGCTGTCACTGAGGCTGGTTCCTCACTTATGGCTTCAACTTAACACCCACATAATCCACTCTACCAGCTCACCTCTGTCCAGCACGAAGAATCTTCAATATCCTATGTTGCTTTCTTGTACCAAAGTAGCTTCTTGAGTCCAGTCTTTCTTTCAGTAGAATCATCTCTGGTTGCGGTATAATCTATTCCCTCCATTCCCACAAAGATTTTTTTCTCTAATACATGAAAATGAGGCGGCTAAGTCTCTTCAGCTGAAATTCACAAATCTACTTCTTCCTGTTAATCCCTACATTATGAGAGCAATGCCTTGTTAAAGTTGTATTGCAAGTGGTGGGCTGTGACTACTGTTACCTGTTATCTGGGAAATGAGTCTGAAGGTCAGTATGTGCCCAAATATCTAAGATCTGGTTCATCTCCCTGTGTGTGCTCACATTTGCTCTCTGGATGAAGATTGCTATTACTGTCTTCGTTTGTCATGCTGTTGTGTCATGGATTGAACCTCCTGGTCCTTTTGCTAGATTTGTATCAACGTCAGGCTTCAACCACCAGCCTACTCAGGAACTTCCCAGTATAGCCATCTCTAGTGCAAAATGTTGGCAGATCAAAGGTGGGACTTTTGCAGATTTTTCCCATGCCCAGTGAAATTTTCCAGGTTCTCAGTTCTAAAAGAAATCTGATATTGAAATATCTAGGTGATAATCAGGAAATGACTAATAGCTCACGTTCCAAGTGGTGGACAGTGATTTCTAGGTCTTGGACTGGTTTGCCAATGCCAGTAATAAAACTTTATTTTCACTAGTATTCATGTGAACAGAATAAGCAACCCAAGGAGAGATTCTTGCTTTCTGTTCTAATTCTTTCAACTGCTGTTACTAGACTGCCCAAAAGAAGCCAATGCAAATGCTAATACTGTAATATTTTGAACACAGACTGAAAGATGGGGCAGACTGAAAGGTGAAGTCACAACATGGAGCGCCCTATAATTATTTAAAAAGGGGAAAAAGCCATCCAACTTGTTTAAGATATAATGTTTTAAGTAATGCTTTTGCCTTGGTGTGACAGGACAAAGTAATAAACATTCCCACATCCAGATCTGTCCATCCGATTACATAATAGAGGCATACAAACAGGAAAAACAGCCAGTGACAAAGTACAGTTTTTAGTTGCATAGAATTTCTGCAGGATGCCGCAGACAGGGGACTGGGCTATAGCAGGTTCCTTCTGATTGCTGTGATGTTTACCCCACTGTAAATTGGTTTGCTGTGAGTAGCAGACTTTAACGCCTACCCAGTAGGTGCTATATTTGAATGCTGTACTTGAACATGATTAGAGCCTCCTACAGTGCTTGGTGAGTTGGGGGGGGGAGTATAGCAGAACAATTTGTCACTGCTGGGAGAAGAGGATAAAGGCTGCAGGCACTCTCTTTGCAGATAGATGTACTGCAAAGACATCTGGTACTGGACAGTGTAAGAAAGGGAGTCATGGGAGTAGTGTGGATACTTTGAATGAAGTAGGGGGGAAGTGGGGCTCTTGATTTAATCCCCCATTTCTTTTTAATTACAGATACTCCTTCACAGCTGCTTATTGTGTGCTGTTGCCCATGGGGCAGTGTCAGTGGCTGCTACAGTGCAGTTCAGCTGTCTTCCTTGGTGTTCAGAGTGCTTGAAGCATATTTACTGATCTGTAGTGCCTTTTGCTGACTTTCCACTGCTCTTGCATATGAAGTTGGTACCTTGAATAGTCTGAGTAATATTTCATTTTTCCAAGATTTAATGGGTCACATGTTGGAAATCCAGTTACATCCTTATGATTCTGGAATCTTCTAGCAGCCCCCAGATAGCACAAATCAGGCTTGATGCCTCAGGCTTTTCAGAGTGTCATCTAACGATTCCTCCCATTTATGGCTTGTGTGCTTGACTTGAGTTGCCTGGGACAGAAAACTGCAGGAGAGGAGCCAGCCTTTCCCAGTGAGTCAGGGTTTTTAAAAGCTGTCTCTAGACTGGTCTTTCAGAAACTAAGCCACTGAAACAGTGGCTTTTCTTCAGCTGATTGAGGAAAGATGTTCTCCTAGTCAAATGCAGAATTCTTTTGTGAGTAAAACATTAGTCCAGGTAACATGATGATCTGGATTTCTTTTTCAGCTCTGCTGCAGACTGCTTGACAGGGATAGATTTCTTCTGAAGAAGGCTATTTAAGCAGCAGTTTGTGTTCGCAGTATACATCTTAATTATTCCTCTGTAATGGAGGACAGTGCCCTTTTGTGGGGAGAGGAAGTGGGATAATTCTTTCTACTCTGCTCCTCCAGGCCTGAAGCTCTTTGATCTAGGAACTGGGACTGCACCTACAGCTTGCAACCATGGAGTTTATCTGAGTCGGGCACACATGACTTGAGTAACATACACAGGTAGAACCACCCCTTATTTCATACTATTTACATCATTCTCAGGACCTACAATTTCCCATACATCCTGATTAATTACACAGATATCACCCCCATATGATATGGACCATCCCTCTTGGACATCCAAGGAGTTCATTTAGTCCATTCAGCTCCATCTGTCATAACAGATCTTCAAGGCAGGAGAGATGATGCACAGTGCTGTACTGTTGCATGCTAGAGCCAGTTCTTGTTCGGACACTAAGGTCAGAATTCATTCTTTAATCTGGGTAATTCTTACTGCAACACCATTGGTTACGACTGTTCTCACTTAGTCTCAAATCCCTTTGAGGTACACACCAGACATCTCAATCCTTATGCATTACTCACCAACTGCATCCAGATGCTTGAGCAAAAGCAATCCCATGGATGAGAATGCCTTTGCATGGGGTGGGAATAACCCAGACAGTCCTACCCAGAATGTTTTTCCTATCTACTACAAGGACTTTTTATCTCCTTCTACATTACGTAACTGTTTTGACTGGACAGAACCAGCTCAGTTGGCAGACCCCTGAGTGTTGACTAACCAGGTGGCTTTTGCTAAATGCCTATTCCAGCGTTTGAACATCCAACACACATTGCTCTCAGTGTTGTCCTTAACTGTCCAGTGTATTGTTCAACTTTCCCAGTAAGCTGCTGCATGATATACACACTCAATGACATGCTTTTTGATACAGGTGTTTATTAGATTATTTCAGAAATGAGTCCCATTGTCTGACTCAATTCTTTCCAGGTGCCATGTTGCCGCAAGACTTGCTTTTCAAGGCCCAGGAAAGTGTCTCAGGCTGTGGCATAGGGCACAGAATATGTTTCTAGCCATCCAGTGGTTGCTTCCATTATTGTAAGCACATAGCATTTGCTGTGGCAGGTTTGTGGGAGGGTGAGATAATCCTCCTGCCAGGCCTCCTCAGATTTAAATTTCAGCCATCATCCTCCATACCAAAGAGACTTTATCTGTTTGGTTTGTCTAATTACAGCATATGTTCCACATTCATGGATAACTTGTGCAATAGTGTCCATGGTCAAGTCCAGCTCTTGATCCCAAGCCCATCTATATGTTGCACCTCTTCCTTCATGGCCCGAAGTGACTTGGCCCACTAAGCTGAAATACTTCACTCTTATGTTGGCAGTCCAAATCTACATGAGCAACTTGAATCCTAGTGGCCCAATCCACCTGCTGGTTGTTTTGATGTTTAAATTCCATGGTTCAAACACAGATTCTGTTGCAAGCAATCCCTTTTGAAGTCCTTCTAGATGAGCAGAATCACAGAATCACAGAATCACAGAATCACAGAATCACTAAGGTTGGAAAAGACCTATAAGATCATCCAGTCCAGCCATCCACCTATCACCAATTGTTCTCGCTAAACCATATCCCTCAACACAACATCCAAACGTTTCTTGAACACCTCCAGGGTCAGTGACTCCACCACCTCCCTGGGCAGCCCATTCCAGTGCCTAACCACTCTTTCAGAGAAGTAGTATTTCCTAATATCCAGCCTGAATCTTCCCTGGCGCAGCTTGAAACCATTCCCTCTAGTCCTATCACCAGTTACACGAGAGAAGAGGCCGACCCCCAGCTCACTACAACCTCCCTTCAGGTAGTTATAGAGAGCAATAAGGTCTCCCCTGAGCCTCCTCTTCTCCAGACTGAACAATCCCAGCTCCCTCAGCCGCTCCTCATAAGGCCTGTGCTCCAGACCCCTTACCAGCTTTGTTGCCCTTCTTTGAACACGCTCCAGGGCCTCAATGTCTTTCCTGCAGTGAGGGGCCCAGAACTGGACACAGTACTCAAGGTGCGGCCTCACCAGAGCTGAGTACAGGGGGACAATTACTTCCCTGCTCCTGCTGGTCACACCACTTCTGATACAAGCCAGGATGCCATTGGCTTTCTTGGCCACCCAGGCACACTGCTGGCTCATGTTCAGCCGAGCGTCAACCAACACCCCCAGGTCCATTTCCTCTACACAGTCTTCTAGCCACTCCGCCCCAAGCCTGTAGCGTTGCTTGGGGTTGATGTGGCCAAAGTGTAGGACCCGGCATTTGGTCTTATTAAACCTCATCCCATTGGCTTCAGCCCAGCTATCCAGCCTGTCCAGATCCCTCTGTAGGGCCTCGCTGCCCCCAGGCAGATCGACACTTCCAGCCAGCTTGGTGTCATCTGCAAACTTACTGAGGGTGCACTCAATGCCCTCATCCAGGTCATCAATAAAGATATTGAAGAGGACAGGCCCCAGCACCGACCCCTGGAGAAAACCACTCGTGACCGGTCGCCAGCTGGATTTAGCTCCATTGACCACCACTCTCTGGGCCCGGCCCTCCAGCCAGTTCCTTACCCAGCCAAGAGTGTACCTGTCCAAGCCACAGACTGCCAGCTTCTGCAGGAGAATACTGTGGGAGACAGTGTCAAAGGCTTTGCTGAAGTTTAGGTAGACTACATCAACAGCCTTTCCCTCATCCACCAGGCGGGTCACTAGATCAGAAGAAGTTGATATAAGTTTGAGGCAGAAAGGAAAAAGCAAGAGGACTAAGACTGCAATCTCCAAAAAAGGTCTGCAATGAAAGAGCTGTGGATTTTCAGCCTTTCTTAGCCACTGCAGAGGAAAGATAAACCGAAGAAGTTCTGTTTTGTCAAGGTTATCTTCAATTTTCCCCACTGCAGACTTTTGCTCATACTCCATGCAGCTTTGGGAAGAGCTACCCATGGAACACACTCCTCTGGGGATCTGTTGTAGGTCTTTGAGAGTTTGTAATGGTAAGCCAGCTCTGGATATGGATCTGGATACGGACTGCAAGAATCTGTGGAACAGTAAGACAAATCAGACGGTCTCTCCTACAGGCTGCCTGGGGCTCTTTCTCTTGCTCCTCTGCAAAGGCAATGCTCTTTTCTTCTAAGGAATTATCTTCTCAATCCTGCTTAATAAAAGAAACCAAAGAAAAATCCCTTGAACAGTAGGCTCTTAAAACCTTTTAAAAAACTTATCTAGAACTGTTATTTCTCTTTGTCTCACACTCCTCCTCAGAGAAACCATTCCCTTTTTTTTTTTTTTTTGACATCTCTCTCAGCCTCAGGATGCTGGGCTAGTCCTGGCTGAACACTAGCCGGTTGTTTCTGGTATCATCTCAGCCAAAACTAGTTGGCTAGAGTTTCTGTATTGTGGAGTAAAGCATCTGTCCAGCATCTGTAACAGCCCAGGGGAAAAAGAAAGTCACTAAAAAATGCTGGCTGTGGATTTGTCTCAGAAGAAGCACATAAATGACCATATGAATTTATTTCAGGCCAAGTGATGACTGTAAAATTTCAGGGTCCTGTCTAGTTCCATTTTCCATCACAGGTCCTACCAAGATCAGGCTGGATAAGATGTTCAGATAATTGGCCCTCCAGTGAAGTCATGAACTTGTGGAAGGTGGATTTTTATTAGTAGGGAGCCAGTGTGAACCCTCAGCACTTAGTATTTTCTCCCACCCTCGATATGATGAATACTTTTGCTCAGGTCTGACACAAGGGATGGGAAGGCTGGAAGGGAAAAGGAGTTTCTTATGCATGTCCTGTGTGTTTCCAACTATCATAGATCTTAAGTTCTTTTTACTTTTCAGCAGCAGCATTTTTGATGTCCCATGGCCTAATTCTAACTCAGCTTAAGTATCCAACTTCCCAAGAATTTTAATTACATTTATCATGGGACACCATAAAATAAAGTTCTCTGAAAGGAAGAAGTCTTTAATTAGGATCGTGTTCTCCTTGAGAGCACATTTGTGAATAGTATTTCTGGTTATTGTTTTAACTACAAGTAAGGAGGATTAAACTGTTTTTATACATGACTGAATTAAAGCTGCCCCAAGGCTATTAGGTTCTTCTTATTTATTTTATAACTAAGTAGATCACTTGGCAATACTAAGCTGTTGACAAGTAATCAAATTGTCCTCTTGCCCTGCCATAATTAACATGAAATGCATACTCCTAATGTTCTCCTGATTAGCCCACAAATCTGAGACACAGCATGGAGTAAGTAATACATAGCTTTCTATCCTCTTTTACAGCTGTCTTCTTGGTAAACCACACTGGTTTATGCAATTGTAGTCTGAGTGCTCCTGGCTCTTCCCCGAAAGATCAGAACAGGCTGCTGATCAGCATGAAGGAAGCTGCAGTTGCACTCATTCTGGATGCAGAAAATGAGGATCTTGGCCAAGTTTGTTCTGGGGGATGGAGAATCCACCGGGGAGTTCTAAAAGGAAGCTGTGCAATGAAACGTAGGCACTATTTTGCCATGAGGAAGTTTCTCTTAACATCTTCTTGAATTTTTCTTCTGGATTTTTAAATATGTTTCTAGCTTTTCGTCCCCATCGAACACAGCAAAAAGCTTATTCCTTTACTCCTTGCATCAGTCTTCCCTGTCTAAAGAATAGGTACTGTAGCTCCTTTCTAAAACCTACAGATAAGCAATCTCCAACTAAGGCGGCAGCATATTCCCGGTTTTGAAGTACTACCTGAGGTCGAGCCTATACACAATTGTTGGATTCCTGCAGAAGTATTAGTTTAAAGGAAAATAAGGAGAGATTGTGAGCAGGAAGACAGGACGATATGCACCACTGTAGAGCTGATAAGATTTCAGAATGAGATTCCAGCAAAAGGTTTTGAAGGTAGTGGTAGAATTATGTGTACCAATCTGCTAGTTACTTGTGTTGGGCGCCTACATTTTATCTGAGTTTCTACAGAAAATAAAACATTCTTTGCCTGCTCATGGCTCAACTAAGAAAAGCAAATTCCAACCAGGAGCAACAGAAACTTTCAGTGAATCATAGAAGTGAAACATGCGAATAAATAAATAAATAAATACGAAGTAACAAGATACAGAGAAGATATTTATCAGACAAAATGTTCCTGGAAGTAAGCAATTTATAGCATTTATCATGAGATGGAAGACAACCCTGAATCAAAATGTTCTCTTCTGCAACATTGTAGACAGTCAGGTTTGAGACTCCAAGACGGATTAATAGCCTTGTTAGCTCATGAGCACAGGTGAAGTGCCTTGACCTTCTATATGCAGCTAGAAGAAACTTGTTTGAGAGAAACTGCATTCTAGCTTCAACCAAGTTTCCTCACTTTCTGTGAACAGTCTTACTTATCCTTATACATGATGCTTTATTGTCTTCCACTGTTATAAATAAATGGCCACTGTACTAAGGAGAGTTAGCAAACATCTCGTTGGCCTGCCACTGGTATCTGCTGGGGGAAACCCCAGGGTGGCTGCTACCAGTGATGAGACTGGCTGGCTGCTACCAGTAACGTGAGTACCTCTCTATTAAACTGATGAATGTTAACTTGCCTCTGCATACTTTCTTTGGGATCAGAAAAGCTTATGTAGAAGTGCTGGCACTTTTGCTTTAGATGGGGGAAGAGACTGAGTGTTTCACCTGAGTCACCTGAAAAAGTGGTAGAGGTGAAAAAGCCTGAATAAAACACAGGACCAAGTGCTGCAGATCTGGAGTAAAAGGAAAAGCAGATCTGCTAGTCTGGAATGAAGGGAGACCTGTAATGCTAATAACCTAGCTGGAGGAGCTTTTCTCTTATACTTCCCTCTTACTGTCAGCTGGATGCATTTCTGCAGGACCTATCTGAGAAACACAATAACAGCCTTCTCCATCTTCATGTTCTCACAATCCCTTCAGTTTCATCCGGGTAGATGGTGTGTGCCTGACATAGAATCATAGAATATCCTGGTCTGGAAAGGACCCATAAGAATCATCAAGTCCAAATGCTATTGACAAAAACTAATTCTGACCTATACATGTAAATAGATATCTATTTGTCATGGACCAGAAAGGTGAATTTCTACATATTTGAAGATGAATATAATTTTACTTGTCTCCCTCAATCACAATTAAAGTGTTGTGTCTTGTTTTAAAAATATGTTACTTGCTCTTGTGTGAGTTCCTCCTAAGCTGTGCACTTTCTCCTTAAATTATGGGCCTCCTCTGATGGCCCACTGAAGCTGGTGCCTGTAAACCACTTTAATCTCATGGTGACAGACAAGTGTGCCCAGTTCCTGGAAGCCAGCTGCTGGATACTGGGGGAATCAAATGTTGTTTCTGCATTAGAATTAGATAAGATTTTTTTTTTTAATTTCATGATCTCCACTGCCATAGTTCCTTTTGGGAGTCTTTCTACTTTACTTGTGAGGGGTCTCTGATAGTTGGCATCACTTATCCTCTAGATGAACCTTCCCCAGGAATGCACGCTTAGTATATAGGTGTATTTTGTCATATACATTGCACAAATATCCTGCACGAGATTTATCAAACTAGAGAACAACTCATGACATGCCCAAGGAAGAGCCTGAAGAGACATCGGGAAGGCCTGGCATTCCCCCACCCCCCAGTGCTCCTTGTTTAATGAAGACTTCAAAGAAAATCACTGTATCAATACGACTGAGACATCTTGGAGACAACAGGATGCCTACCGACTGACACCGGATAACACACAAATTAACAAACGTAAACCTTTGATAGAACTGTGAACCTGGAGTACCCAGCCAATGGGGAAACAAGGGAGAGGGATAGGCAGAGGGGGAAACAAGGTACAAAAGCTGTCATTGAGTCCTTAGGGGTGTTCCTGCCTGTGGGACAACCACCATTGCAATTGCGAATAAAATCTGCTTTTATCAGAGATACCATTCTGACAAAATTATTTGGATATTTCCAACAATACCTCTGCTGAAAGCTCCAATGTGCATCCAGGCTAGGTCCACAAGCATCTTCCCCCCACCATCATCTTCCACAAGCAAGGAGAGGTTTGCATTCACAGGTTCATGACTCAAGTTTCAAGGCATTTCATCAACATGGTTATTTAGCATTGTCCTCCATGGTCTGGGTTTGGTCCCATGGCCAGGACTACATCAGAGCTGTTTTACCGATATCCACTACTTAAAGTTTAATGCACCTCCATCTGAGCAGGCTTTCTTACTGCACCAGGACGTGAGACTTGTTTGTGTTGCCATGTCAAGTTATAATTTGGCTCCTGATAACCATTACACTTGGCAAAAGTATGGTGGTTCAGGGAGTCCTCGTTGGTCTGAACAATTCTGTTTATCATGTGAGGGGAAATGGCAGGATCAGCATCTAATCCACAGTACCATACATTCTCCTTTTCACCCTGGAACAGTCCCAGAGGAACATGCCCTACTTTGTCCAGGGTATTTCCCCTATAACTCTTAATGGGGACCAAAGGGAAGCTGTTTCTAGAGCCCGGTTATGTATTTCTTCTTTGCTTGAGATAGCAGTTGCTGGAATGCATCTGTGTCCAATCAGGGGTCCATGAAAACTATTCCTGAATCTGTGCCTTCAAATTATCTGACAGTCTGCTTTATTTGAGCTGGCAAAGACCCATTTCCTCAGCACAACAGTCCTTTTCTTGGTCTCAGCTCTGTGCTCATACCAGCTTGGAGAGACCCTTTTGTACAAGATATAGTTGCAAACCTTTCTTGCTTTTGCCTTGTCAAAGTTGCTTTGTTAGATTCATGGCTGTAGTGTATCCAGGACAAATGCCAGTGAAAGTCTTCTGATGGTGGAGAATCAAACATAGTGAAAACTTGTCCTGTTGAACAGGCATCAGGCTCAAAAGTAAGACTTGGCATCTAAGCAAACAAAGGAGGAAAGAGGCTTATCTGAACATGTTAGCTTGAGTTGGCACAAGAGATATTTGCCCCATTGCAGAGATGGCAAAGGTGTTTAAAACTCTTACATGCCACCACTTTAGATTTTCTGTGAAGCAACATCTTTCAGTGCATGGACTGCGTGAGGTGTTACATCTGTTCCGATCAGATGGTTGAGAGCAGGGAAAATAGCTGACTGAGCTGCTGCATGTATATGCGTCTGTCCATCTGCAGGTTTGTGGGTGGGAACACAAGAAAGCAAATATTTGGCAGCAGAAGAACATGTCCTTTTTCATGATCTGTCACCTCCAGACTGTCAAGGCAAGGCAAAAGAGAGTGTTTGCAGATCACTCTGCTGACTCTATTCTGAAGAGTCAGCTGAGGGAAGGAAACCAACAGGAATGTCAAGGAAAGAGGAAAGAGACAGCTACCTTTTTTCTAAAGCAATTTGTCTATTGATGATAAAAGAGAGGCCTTGGTCTTTATATCATCTGAAGGTACAAGTTTCAAGCAAGAAACAGCTACTCATAGTTCAAAGAACATAGCCAGAAGAGAAGAATGGAGCATAGAGAGTATTCAGAGAAGTATTCCTAAGGATGCATATACTTACAGAGGGAAAAACGGTTCACTGTTAAATGGGGCCTTTAACTGCACGAGAGGAAATCAGGGCCAGCAGATGAATCTCTCAAGGAGACAGTACTAGAAAAGCCGTGATGTGTGCTGGAAATCAGCCTAGTACATCTGTCCCAGTCCACATTTGCACTCCCATGTCAGGACAAGCCAGGCCTTTTGAGTCAGACTATTTTTTTGTTGAATAACAGCTTCTGCCCACCTAGCAGAAGGCCTGCTCACCTTTATAAAGATTTGAGGCAGCTATTCATCCAAGAAAGCAGTGCTGAAATTTCCCCATTTTCCTTGTGAACAAGGAAGGAAAAGAGAGTTGAGGAAGGGGCACGCTACTGCGTCGTGAAAAATATTAGAGAAAAGGCAGGCTCTTTTATTACTGACTCCTTGCTTCTCCCCTCCAGACAGCAGAACGTCTCCGGTGAAGACTGGCAGGGAAAAAGTTGTGATGGCAGTCTGGCCACAAGGTGCTTCCCACCCAAGTAAAAAGCAGGTTTACCCTGAAGCAGGCCAGCCTTGTCTCAAGTACAAGCATATGGCTGATGCTCAAAGAGAAGTGGACTTCTGAAGGCCTCCCAGGAATAAGCCATGTAGTTGGCAAGCAACTCTCAACAGCTACCAACTACTGGCTTCTTTGCCTGAGATTACGAAAACACGAGACATCTAGGGCATTCTCAAATCCTAAATTATGTACCTAACCTACTGTGCAGCTGAGTGACTGCCCCTGAGAAGAAAGCTGTGATTGTTTCCAAGTCAGACAGCAAGAATTAGAGCTGTTGCCCCTAAAAGCACAAAGCTTTTTAGAAGAAGATTTGGGTTTCATATTATGAATAGGGGAAAACTGATTCATTTTCTTTTCCCCATAGTCTTTAATAATATAAAAAAATATATAAGTATACATGAGCAAAAGTCAAGCTTATTAAAATCTCAGCCCCATAGAGAGATATTTCACAATTTAGGTCTACTAGCGTGGAGGGATTCATACAGGATCACATTGCTCACTGCTATCTCCACCTGCCATTGCAGTATTAAATATTCTCATCCTTGACATTTTCTTGTCAGAAGATCGTCTTTGCAGGAAGCACTTGTTCCTCCCTACCACAGGTCACATTCTATCCTCAGAAAGGCCCTTGCAGAGAATTTAGGCTATACATGAGAAAACAGATGTTACTGAGGTCAGAGCAGCCCACACTTCACATGGCAAACCAGGACAGCTTAAAAGCATTTCAAACGTACTTCACAACACTGGCTAGTTGTTCAGAGCAGTCTAATGGCTAGCACAGTTCTAAAAGAAAACAGTTCATGGGAAACAGCTATTCTAGAAATGCATGTTAAATAAATTCCCCTTGGAAACAACGTTAGAGGGAAATCAGCTCTAGGAACAGGTGTTAAATAATTTAATTGCTCATTTATAAAGCAGAAGGAAAAAAAAAACTCTAAACTTTAAGCCATTGGGTGGTTTGTGGTGTTAAAGTACGTTACGGATTCCCACACGAGTGCCATTAAGATGGAGTTAAAGGGCAGAGTACATATTGGTAAATTAAATTGCACAGATGGTTCAATTCCCCCGGAATAAGCATCAGAAACAGAGAAGCTAGTGTTGTGTTGAAAATGAAATCTTAATATATGAAAATGCACAGCTAAATCACTCAAAGAGTCTTAACTCTGCCTTATAGTGACACTATGAGGGAGAAAAGGGAAAGGAAAAAAAACCCACTAAATTAAATGTGACTTTAATAGCACTTGCAGAATCTACAGCTTACAGCTTTTGATTTCCACTAGTTCACAGTACTGACTCTTTCTCTACTTTAGTGTAAAGCTTATGAGATCTTATAAGGCCCTATTCAAAAGATTAGCTACTCTCCCTAACGCTGATTCTCTACTTTTGGCTAATGGGCATTCAGCAGGGAGACATCTGCGTTTCTAAATTTCATGATGCTACTTTTATCAGTCATGTGATTTGCACCAAGCACAAGAATTGACAGAAAACCAACTGCTACTGTCCCTGAAGAAAGTAAAAACTCTGCTACCTGAGGCAAAGAAACTGCTTGGGAATATAAGCATACCATAAGGAAGGCACAGTCACAGTCAACTCTCTCTCACATGTAACATAGGCTACTGTTTGAGATATTCCAGAATCATACAGTTGGAAGTCTGAGATCAAAGAAAGCATGAGCTCTGCAGACAGTTAATGGCTAAGTTGTTCTTTTGAAAGACGGTGACTTGTGATATCTGTCTGAATCAGTGGAGAAGAGCCCTAGTTTTTTGCTGAATTAATCAAAACTACCAAAAGCAGCCAGCAGGAGAAGGCAAACAAAAAAAATTACTCTTGGTGCTTGGAAGAAGAGGAAGGATAGGTCCTTACTAAATATTGTCAGTGCTTGGATATCTATGGATGTTGCATTCAGAAATTATGCATTTTGGTTCATGTCTACCAGCAAACCAGGCTTCGTCACATCCCTTTTTATGAAGAACTTCTAAACAACCAGTAGTATAAAGGAGTTACAACAATATGGATTACCTTTTCCTGCAAGACAAATCATGTACAAAGAATAGTTGCAAAGACAATCCACAACCACAAATGGACTGTCCACCAGTCAGCCCTCCAAGTGTGATTGTGTATGATAAATGGCAGGTTGATTGGAAAGAAGAGAAAGATGCTTTCTTTCCCAGTTCCACTGCCCCTTCAAGGACAAATCTTAGCAGGGTGGCAGTGTCCCAAGATACTCTGAGTCTTTCCATAAATAATGTTTTAACCAGTTTCATCTTCCTCTGGATGCAACTAGCTAGCTTCTCTCTGACAACAATGCTTTCTAACAAGGCCTATCCAAGGCCCCTTTTCCAAGGGGCCTATCCTGTTTTTGTGAGATGAAACCAGCTATTGGGAAAAGTAAGGGAACAGCACTCAACAGCCTGTGTACCACTTCCTGATCTGACTCAACACACCAGCATTGCAAAGTGGGTTATGAGAACATAAATACCATCCAGTGGACCTTCAGAGTCACAGGCACACTTTTATTGCAACTGCGAGTCTTAAATCAGTTTCTGCTTACCTGATTTACATGATAGCTAGTGTATTCAATTTTCAGGTGTCCCAAAGCTACTTCTTATCCATTCTAGTCAAGAGAGTCAAAAGGGTTGGAACATGCAGATCCACTTTCTTCACTTGTTGTGACAATTCTCACTTGGAGCAGGTGTTTGGGTATCAAGGACGTGGGAAAGGGAGTGAAAAAGTTTGTGAATAACTCTAAAGATGGCTGCCAAGAACATGCAGATGATTTAATGTGTGTGACCAAGGACGAAGGAAAGGGAGTGAGTGTGGGTAGAAACAATGTTAAGATATTAGTGAAGCATCCGTCAAACTGAAGCAGTACTTCATACTGCTTGAAGTATGTCCTTGTAGTCGCTTAGCCAATCGTATCCTTGTTATTGTGTAATCAGAGGCACGGCTCGGATAGCTTAAGTACAACCAATTATGTTACAACGCTTGTGAGCTGACCAATCATGATTCACCATGTTTAAAGCAACGTATTATGTAAACCTATATAAGTAAATGGTAAAATGAAATAAAGCTGAAGCTTCTATCACTCATATTGAGTTAGGTCATGCTTCCCCACGTCATAGGGTACCAAAATCTCTGTTCCCGACAACTTGTGAACAAGCCCTTGTTCCACTGTCTTATCACTGATATACTTTCAAAAGGTAATAGACCACTTTCTACAAAATATCATCAGCTAAGTTTCCCACAGAGATACAATATCAAGACACACATCCTTGTGAAACTCATAATTGGAATTGAGTCTAATAAATCAAATAAAATGAGAGAGAGAGTGTCCAAAACCGAAGGCCTTACTCTGAATTGAAGGTGAAATGGCTGGGGAGCACACACACACACTGCCAGGCTGCGAGAAAGGGAGCAAGTCCAGTGACTTGCAGGTCTTATCTTCCCCTCTGAATGGAAAGTCCTCCGGGGAATGTAGTTCTTCTCTTCTGAGAGCCAGGTATTCGGAAAATCAGCAGTCCATGGAAGTGGGGCATTAACTCTTGAACTCCCAGTGCTTTACATGATGTTATGATGTGGAATACCGATAACAAAAATCATAAAACCACGACACCTTTTAAATACTGGAAGGCTGAAGTGAGGTCTCCTTGCAGCCTTCTTTTTTCCAGGCTGAACAAGCCCAGTTTCTTCAGTCTGTCTTCACAGGAGAGGTGCTTGAGCCCTTTGATCTTCTTCATGGCCCTCTCTGGACCTTCTCCAAAAGCTCCACATCTTTCCTGTGTAGGGGACTCCAGACCTGGATGCATTACTCCAGGTGGGGCCTCACAAGGGCAAAGTAGAGAGGAACAATCACTTCCCTGTCCCTGCTGGCCACCCCTCTTCTGGTGGAGCCCAGGATACCATTGGCCTGCCTTGTTGCAAGAGCACACTGCTGGCTCATGTTCAGCTTTTCATCCACCAAGATCCCCAGGTCCTTCTCCTCAGGGCTACTCTCAAAGAGTTCTTCTCCCAGTCTACATATGTATCTGGGATTACTACAACCCAAGTGCAAAATCTTGCACTTTTCTATGTTGAACCTCATGAGGTTCACACGGGCCCACTTTTTGAGTTTATTGTGGTCCCTTTGGATGATGACCGTTCCTTCTAATGTGTCAACCATACCACTTCACTTGAAGCGATCGACAACTTGCTGAGGGTGCACTCAAGCCCATCATCAGTGTCCTTGATTATGTTGAAGAGCACCAGTCCTAAGTCAGAAGCCTGGAGTACACTGCTTATCACCAGCCTCCACCTGGACATAGTGCCATTCAACACATCCCTCTGTCTACAGCCTTCCAACCAATTCCTTATCTACCAAATAGTTTACCCCTCAAATCCATCTCTCTCTAATTTAGAGATAAGGATGTGGTGGGGGACCACATCAAAGGTCTTGAACGAGTCGAGATAGATGACATTGGTCACCTCCCCTTTGTCCACTAATGGGCATAGAAGGCCATGGCTTGGTAAAGCCATGATGGCTGTCTTGGATCGCCCACTCATCCCTCATTTGCTTTAACATGTATTCTAGAAGGATTGGTTTCATGATCTTTTCATTCTTTGAAATAAACAACATATCTTCAACCCCTTCAAGCAACTTTCAAATAATTCTGAATGCCAAGATCTGATACTTGGATTCCTTCCTTCTAAATGCCTTACAACTTGGCCTTCTTGTTTCTGAACCTTAGTACTTATCCATAGATGAAGTTAATAGCACTCAATTTTTTTGGTGAGGAATAAATTTGTTTGACTGAGGAAGGAATTGTGCTGGAATAGACCAGTTAAAACCCTTCCTATAATTAAATGCACAGAGTATATGCGACAACTTTGACCCCCCGGTATATGAGCGGCAGTGTCACGAAAAAATACAAGAAACATCACTGATGAAAGGATGAGTGCACATTTTGTTTAACAGCACTACTCTCTTTATTCATTTTGGAGAGAAAAGAAATAATAACAATCAAATCTCTGTTTCAAGAGAGGAGAAAAGGGAAGGGAAGGGAAGGGGAAAGGGAAAGGGAAAGGGGAAGGGGAAGGGGAAGGGGAAGGGGAAAGGGAAGGGGAAGGGGAA
>JACDJE010000217.1:1543374-1643523 GCA_016647715.1 Pavo muticus
CCCCCCCAAAAAAAAAACAAAACCACAAACTCCTCGAAAGCAAGCCTACTATCAAAAATCCTGAAATTATCAGGCAGCAGAAGTCTGCATGCTCCACAAGGTTCAGGCTTTTTATTCCTTTTCTGCTTTGGTTGAAACTCTCTGCATTTGACAGACTTTTCCATAAGAACTGTCCTCTGACTTTCTTCTGTGTTAGCTTTAGTCCATAGCAAGGATCTAGAGTGTTTTGTTGAGTTCCTGTGCTAGAAAGACCGATATCTGATGCAATTTGCAAAGACTTCTGTTTCTATAAAGATTTATTCTTACAGGAATTGTGGACTACAGCCAGAAGCAAGGTATGAAAGTCTAGGAAGAGATAACTGCAGTTAGTAAATATGTACATCCAGCAACCCTTCTTAGATTAATGGCATCTTATTTCAAACACAGCCTTGTTACATTTCTTGAAGAAGACTTTATTCTGAAGCCATACAACAAAAGAAGATAGGACTCTGAAAATTCCACAAAACCAGGATGCTACAAACACCTTGAGAGCAGGGTTTTTATTCACTTTTAAGTCACTCCCAGCAAGCCTGGCAAATTACCTCAGAAACAGGCAGCACCTACCCACAGCATACTACTTTCTCTTTCTATTAATGAGTAACTGCCTTTTAAAGCCCAAGCAGGATTTCCAAATGTTTTTGCATAAATTAGTGCCATGACTCTCCATCAAGTGTTTGTTTTTCCCATAACTACTAGCTTGCATGATTTTGGGGAACATGAGTTGAATGGTGTGCGTGTTGTGCAGTTGCTGGCCTTATGCAGACACTGAATTAAGATAGACCTAAAGGAAACATGGTGTGTCACGAAAACTCCAAATATGCAGAGGCTGGGGCTATACACAGACATTCATCTGTGATCCTGAGGTCAGACTGGCATTATTAAATTTTCTAGAGAAAAGAGACAAGATTTTGCAGTTAAGACCTAGAACCAAGTTCTATTTGCCCTTCTTCCCTGGGCCTAGCAAACCCACCAAAAAGGTAGTGCTTTCTCACATCCAGTCTTTTCCACGCACAAATGAACTTGCAGCCAGTAGCTAGAAAGCTGAAAATCCACCAATTCATTAAGCAAAGGCAGTAAATGAAAAAGTACTTGTGTTCTGTGAAGTCTGATTGCTGAGTATTGATAACAGGTGTGTTAGGCTACTCAACATTCTAAGACTTCACTTCTAGCTGTAAAGTTAATTCCTCTTGTCTCATGTGACTTACAGAAGGTTTAGATATCAAGGGTTTAGACTCATTACATCTAAATCTCTGTGGATTCACAGTAATCTCCTCTCTCAGGGAGAATCCCATTTAGGACTGGATGACTAATATGAGAGAATAAATCTATATTATTGTGAATGGTGTTGTTTGTTGTGGTTTTTTTCCCTTAATTTTCAAGATAAACTAGAAGAAAGGGTAATCATTCTGATGAAGACATCTCTCAGATGAGGAAAAAAAATTGTTTTTCACAATCCACTGGGAGATAAGGACATAAGAAAGAGTTGATATGAAACATTTCAGCTAATTAATGTCTTCATTTTGTATGTGGCTAGTCCGTACCAATATGCCTAATTTCCAAGATGTGAAAAGCCTACCATGCATTGCAGAATACCAGAATAATAAACAAAAATATGATCTAAGGGATCATAAGCTCATACTTAAGTTCAGAGATACCACATCTAATACTAACACTGTGTCAGAGAAAGTGAACGAAGAGACAAATATGATCTAACAACTCTGATCTAGAATGGTAACAATAGCAAGATTTCTTGCTATCCTAAAAGCTGTATAAACATAAAAGAAGTTGCACACTTACTTAAATAAATTTCACAGAAAAATCAAGATTCAACAAAAAATTCACCTCCAATTAGAAAAGCATGAGCATCTCCACAAACCTACCACTGTCTCAAGATTCATTCTGTTTGAAAATACGCAAATGCAAATTCTTTTCATGCCTTCCAGATTCCTTGCTGGGTTTAGGTAGTCAATAAAATTCAGGTACCAGAGGCGTAGAAGGGTGTCTCTTGTAATGGCAGTCTCAGGGCAGGGTTGCTCTTACTTGCCAAGAGGCTGTTGCTAAGAGCTGATTTGCTTCGTCAAAACCAAAATTAAGGGTGATGATTTTAAAGATTTAAAACATTTTTGATGGTATTTTTGCTCTGTTCCCTTCATGTTCAAGCTTCCTCTTGATAGAAATGTTTTTAGAGTGTTTAAAGATTACTCTTGAGAGAGATAAGATGAAAGGAAATAGTCTTCAATGACAAAACTAAAAAGCTGAAAAAAGAGTATCTGTGAAATCTAAGTACCAAATATAAAGGCTCAGTGCAAGAGCTGCTAAAGTCAGTGGGAATGCCACACTGAGATCATTTGACTGTCCCACTAGCAGGAACATATTCATACAAGTTTAATGGCATTGAGTTGGAATTAAAGAATTTGCATTAAGGTACAATAAGAAAATGGAACGTGGTTTTTATAGCATAATAATCCTTCATAGGATCAACACAAAGAAAAACACGTATTTCCAAATTACAGACATCTTGGTTCAGAAACAAATTTCTTCTGAGTCATCGTTGTTGTGACCGGTTAGACTAGAGACACTAAACCTCTACAGCCTACCAACAGGATGAAACCTTATTTTTTCCAAGAAACGATCATATTTTGCTAATCTCCAAACTCCTTTTGTCCTGACAGAAAAAGGTCAATATTCGTTTTGACCAGTTGAAACACTGCTCCTTGTGCCATTGCATTTTAAGAAGTTTCAGGATGTACACTAATACACCTGTGGCAACTTTATTAAGCAGAACAGCCATGTCTGTAGACATTCCTTTGTACTTAATGTCTGGATTTTGAGGTCATGCTGACCTAGTTTCTTTATCACAATTATTAAAAAAGTCAAAGCAAGTTCCTGGTATCTATCTAGAGATGAAAGGGTACCTATAAATGAAACGAAAATACATTGCCTGTCATTATATGAACTTCCTAGAGACAGAGGTTCCCATTACCTCGAGTAGTGCCTTCAAAATACTGCTTTGCGATGTCTGGTTGGCAGTTATTATTGCAGCTATTGTTGTTAGCTGGCTTGGTCTGGAGGCACAGCACATACCACAAAAATAAATAAATAAATAGATAAATAGATAGATAGATAGATAAATAAATAAAAATCTTTTTTTTTCCAGAAAAAAAAATGCAAGAATGCATGTGTTGAGTTCTGCCCTAAAGACAGCTTTGGTTTCTATCTTGCTCTTTTAAAGAGAGCCACTTGCGAACACCCTCAGGAAAAAGGTGGTTTTCAAGGAATCCCAGAAGAATGAAAGGCTGTCAGACATTCAAAGATGGATTGCATTAGTTGCTCAGCTAGTCAGATGGCTTGGAGAGATAGCTTATTTCTAGAATCCATTACCTGAATTTATTCTGAATGCATCCGGAAATTCAGATGACTGACCACAGCCACAACCACACTGTTAAATCCATGTAGACATTGCATTTGATAGCACCTGGCTACTTGATTTGTGATGCCAGCAAGAGGCTGATAAAATGTGTCCAACAATTCATACACATCAGCACAGGTTCTTACTGTCTCTTGTCCCCTTAGAGGTGGTTAGTTATGGTATGCCATCTCCATGCAGCAGAAAGCAATACCTGTTGTTCTGAACTAAGCTGGCATGTCTGTGTGATGCAGCGTAGAGATACTATCTGGACTCTTGAAAGGAGCAACATACTGCTGAGAGATCTGGAGCTGGACAAACCACAGATCTTCTCCATGTCATATTTTGGTTATCTCTGGAGAGACGTACACCTGAGTGAGTCTTTGTACTTTCGCTCCCTTAAAGATACTAATAATATTCCACTTATTATTGTTTTTTTTGACTTAATTAAATTGTCTCAAGTAGTAATAGACTGAGAATGAAGGTGAATGTGTTTTTAACATTGATGCAAGAAAATGGCAAGTAATGTCTGTTGAAAAGGATGCTGCAAACATCATTTCACTTGTTTTTTAGTGATCAAGCCTGGCCTCAGTGTATCAGACATATAGTGAAAGACTATAGATAGCACTTTCTGACACAAAATTTGGGTAGGGACAGGGTTTGTTATTTACAGTTGTGCAGCTCCCCGTTCAGTATGGTCCAAACTAGATTTTCTGTATTATTGCTGACATAACTGTTAGATTCCAGGCCCTGTGCTCTGCTGCTGTCTGATTTTACTGATACGCCTTACCTTGAGCTGTGATTCTGGTCACCACAATGCCAGTACACCAGCTCTAGTTATCCCTGGGGGAAAAAAATAAAATTCTAATCAGGTCAGCATAGTTACTTCCACATTCCTACAGTATGCATTATCCTACAGCATGTCTACATGAGTTCATACAGTGTGATAGAAGCGAAATGCAACTAATCGTTTAGACAGGGGCAGTAACTCATCAATAGACCTACATAAGAGTAACATTATTTCCATCACTGTTGCTCGTCTTTCAGGATTCCTTCTGCCAAGCAATTGCTGGGTGAAAATACGTATGGTTGAGTCAAGATCTTGAAAATAAGCCTTTGCAGTGGGAATGCTGACGGAATTATGACTCTTGTTGTGGCAGGAATCACTGCAATGTTAAATCAAATTGACTCTCAAAACATTTAATTATCACAGTTTCTTGTTGTCCCCATCCAAGCAGCTTGTATTCCTTGGCTGATTTTTAGTGCAGTCATCACATAAGGATTATGAATACTGCTCTCAGTAAATATCCATTTAGAAAAGCCCTGAGAATTTGCTGTCATGAAGTCAAACAAAAATAAATAAAATTCCATGAGTACTACAGTTTCTTCCTTTTATAATTACTTAGTGACCCCATTTTTTTTTGTTCACAACTTCAGGAGACTTTCTTAATTTCTCAACAATTGTTGCAGCATTCTCAACACCTGATTTACTTTCATTTTTAACTGTCTCTTAAGCAGTCCACAGCTTCACTACAGCAGTGCACAGAAACCTAGAAGTTTCCTCATGCTGGTTACTGCCTGCTCAGCTTAGCTGATTCCAAAAAGAACAACTTCCTCTTTATTTCTCCTACCTTCCCACTGTAAAAAGAATTACTGAGTCACACCCATCAATATTCAGTGAGAGAAGAGGTTTGTGCCTTCTTTCTAAGAGAAGAGAGTCGAGTCCTCTCTCGGAGCCTCAAAAAGAACCCTGGAGGACACTTGCCTTTCTAGAGAGCAGTAGTCTATCTGGACAGTCTGAGGGCATCCAAATGTACAGGAGGAATTGTTGACTCAACAGAAGTGTCTGTAACCAGATGTCCTGCTGTTCTGAAGTGAGTTACCGCAATTCACAAGCTACCAAATATTCATAAGACGGATCACCTCCCTCCTGTCCTGTATCCTTTTCAGCATCACAGGTATCAACATTCTCACATGAAACAACTCACCTTTATGTGCCTCTTCCAAAACCATTTCCTGCATACTTCTCCTTGTAGACAAAGAGTGAGGTACCTTCAAGAACAAGTGAATTGGTAGAAATGGTTGGCATTAAGGTGTTCAGGGAACATACACAGGATATAGATGGTCTTCCAGTTACTTCAAACTGAAGTCCACTTAAGAATGAACATAGAATCGAAGTTCTGCTCTCAAGAGATATTAAGATTTCTGACATTCACAAATGATTGTGATATAGAAAAACTAGAGACAGGGGCAGTGTGACTGGATGTCTCCTACTCTTGAATCATGACAGGTTTGGCTTTACCTGTGCTTTTTCTCTGGAAGATACGTACCATGTTCTTCAGCAAGACTTTCGTAATCCTTTCACTGCTCCACCACAGTATTTCAGTATCACAGAACGGTTTGGGTTGGAAGGGACCTCGAAGCCCACATAGTTGCAACCTCGTGCCATGGACAAGGCTGCCACCCACTAGATCAGGCTGCCTAGGGCCCCATCCAACTGAACCAGCAAGGCATAATCCTTGGTGTAGAATGCTGTTCCCATATCCAGCTGTTCCCGCTTCTCTTTTTTAATCTAAAGCCATTCTTCATAATCTTAAACATACTGAATTCTTACCTGTAGTTTTGGACAAACTCCCTTTGCTAAATCCAGGCATCAAAGGAAGACTTAGGCTCTAAGACCATTCAGTTACTCCATTTGAACTGGGTCATACATAGTGGAGCAGAAGAATTTGGATCAGGAAGCAGGACATGATGATGTAAATAAGCATCAGACCTATTTTACATTCATAACAATTGTTAGCTTCCGAAACATTTGCCTCCTTTTTTTTCCCCTAGGAATTTTAATTTAATAATTGTTGGTAGTCAGAAAGCTATGTCAGTTATATAACATGTATATTTGGTGTCTTAATTTTATTTAGTACAAATGCATCAAACATCATTTTCTTAACATGAATCAGTTTTCTAGCTATGCCATTATGTCAAGTAGTGCTTGAACAGAAATTAAAATTAATTAGGTCTGCAAAACAGCTTTTAAAAATTGCTTTTATTTATATTATCTGCCTTACATCTGCTGAATGTACAAAGAAAAAAAAATGTTAATCAAAACATGTTTTGCATTCTGAAAATATTTTTTTTAAACAAAAGAAACACAACCAATAAACAAATGGATTTAATTGCCCAGTTGCAATCACCACACTTTCATGATCTCAAACTCAAGTCTCCTAACGTGTAATCACAGGGGAAAAAAAAAATAATTCCTGCTCTTTCTCCCAACTTCAGCTGGTTTCCCCCACTCCCAGTGAAGCAGTCACTGAAATAATTTTGATGAATAAAGAAAACACACAAGGAAAGTCTTCCCATAGCAAATGACGGCTATAGGAACCTCTGTCAGGCTGAGGTTGCCTTTCCACACTAATACTGCCAGATCCTTCACAAGAGGAAGGAAGCCTTTCAAAAATCTGGTTTTGTCCCTGAAAACACATGGCAGAACTAAATGGCTAGTGCAAATGGTAGTAATCATAGAGTTTATTAAGAAATCAATTTTCCTTTCAACGAGCATGTTTTCTCAATTAATATTCAGTATCTTCCCTTAAGTTTATGAGAAAAATTGCACAACTAGGGCCAAAAAGCAGTACCTAAGGAACACAACAAAGGCATCTTCTCTTCAGGCAGGCAGCAGTACCTGTCATTCTCTGTGTACGTGCAGGTTACTTGCCATTTGTATGCAGATAAGATACCCAACAGTGACCATACAGCAATAGGCCATACTTCTGGCAGCTTTACTCTTACAGTTGTAGTTGCTCTCATCATGAGGTCACAATTCCTCCATGGCAAGCCTTAGGACTATCAGAACCTGCAGAGCTGCTAAAAAAATTAAAAAAAAATATTCCCATCATGGCTCATGTGTTCTCCTGTGGTCATTTTCTAGTGGAGTCTCTTCTAATTCCACTAACACTAGCTGCATGTCTCTTTTGGGATCTCAGTGTTTAGCTGAAAGCACAGCTGCTTTCAGTTTCCGAATGACCTTGTAAGAACCATTAGCTAGTCAAGCAAGAGAGAAGAGAGCATCTGAAAAGCCTTGGGGTTTCTTGACAGTGAAGGCCAAAAATAGAAGCACTTCTTTTTCTAAATATCTACACTTCCAGACTTGTTAACATGACTATGTATTTCAAGAAAAAGGCACCTTCAGCTAGAGAACTCCTCTATATCCTGCTTCCCTTTAGCAATTCAACGAGAAGCAAGCTCCAGACAGGTGCACCACTACACTGCTCTCACAGTCTCCCTCCTCAGAAGCACAGGAAGAGAAAATGCAATGGAAAAAAAAAAAACCTTGTGTGTTGAATAAATGACAGGGAGGCTACTCACCAGTTATAATCAGAAGCAAAATAGACTCAGCATGAGGAAATCAGTGTAATTTATTGCTTATTACTAACAGACTAGCGTAGCGAGCACTAAAAGCAAACTAAAACCACCCTTTCCCTTCCCCCACCCTTTTGTACCTCCTCCCCACAGGCAGCGCACGGCAACGTGCATTGGGCGCTGCGCTCAGACCGTAGCGCTCCGTCTCTGCCGCTCGTCCCCGGCCCCTCAGCGCCGCTGCCCCACGCTGGTCCCTCCCACGGCTGCCGTCCTTCCCCGAGCGGTGCCGGCAGCGCTCCGACA
Organism: Pavo muticus; assembly: GCA_016647715.1. Lineage (NCBI taxonomy): Eukaryota > Metazoa > Chordata > Aves > Galliformes > Phasianidae > Pavo > Pavo muticus. The sequence continues at coordinate 1,551,482 of JACDJE010000217.1, forward strand.
CGGCTCCGTAGCGGGGCCCACCCTTCAGACGGCGGCAGGGTCCTTCTTGAGCGGTGATGCTCACAGAGGTTGACCTGCAACCCACCTCAACTCCCGCTGCCAAAACACTGCCACATGAACTCAGTGCAAACAGCGGCCCTTGGTATGAATCATGTTTCTCCACAGACAGGAACAGAACTGTTGCCCAGCTATGCAAGGTTTCCTAGGTTTGTTTAATTTCAAGACTGTCTGTAGCAGCCCGTCCAAAACAGGATGTGCTACAGTGCCTCAAGGCCGTCAGCTCTGGTAGTAGCGCTCAAAGCACATTGAAGTTCACTGAGCTCTTTAGCCCTGTTTCACACCTTTACTTCTTTCAGAAGATTCTGAGAGATGATAGTCAGCCTCCTGAGGAAAAAAAACTTTCTTCAATGCGCTTGTTTCTCCTCTACCTCAAAAAGCTTCAGAAGAACAAAAGACATAAACTGTAAAGAAGTCAGAAGGTGTTATTCTTGCCCACTCTATGTGTAGATGATGCTAAGGCTCTTGCCTAGTCAGCGATGCCCCATCAAGACTTCTTCTCCCACTGAACAGCCAGTGCACAACTTTCAGCTCACACTTCATCACCATCTTTGGTGATGCCAGCATGCATAAAAAGTAGTTCTGCACACAAGGGCAGACTCAAATGCAGGCACTCAAATGCAAAAGATCATATAGCAGAATAATCCACAGGCATGTTGCTACATGGTCAGTTTATAGTCAAGGCTCCCTAACATTTAGTTTACAACTGTATTCTAAATCAAGTGAAATCCAGTGCCTGTACTTGATGGTGTAAAAACCTCCAGGACAAGAAAACATGCAGGCAGCATCTGAGGAAACAGGAAGTCTGAGTGTATCCTGGCCATAGAAATTGGTGTCCCGGGTCAAGCCGATTCTTTGGTTTCTGCTCAGCGGCACAGTGAACATGCATGTGTACGAATGCACACACTCGCATAGTTAATGATTCTGAAGTGCAAACAGGCTTGGATGACAGTAATGATGAAAAAGAAGATAGCTGACAGGTAGATAGACAGACAAATAGATAAGATAAATACAAAGATAGACACAAAGTTACACAATGGCAACACATACAAATTTCTGCCCCGTTGTTGAAGACATCACCTGAAAATCTAAACCTCCATGAAGGCTTTCTTTTCCTGCTGTGCTTTTTTATTATGACTGCTAGAAATGTTAGGGGTTGTTTTTTTTTGTTTTTTTTTTCCTCATATTTGGGGTAGGAAGATTCTTGTTTTAGCTGAAGTTTTCACCTTATGAATATGATACTGTTGGTATTTACAAGGTCCCCCCATGTGAAAGAATTGCACAGAGCTTTCCTTTGCAATTCTCTTGGGCTCCAGGTGCGTAGAGTTTTCTCACAGCAGGCTGGAAGAGAAACAGTGCCACATCATCCTTAGAGAGTCAAAACAACTCTCCCAAATGGTGGTTGGATGTTGTTCAGCAGATGCTTCAGAAAATTAGTTTTATCCTGATGGAAACACTTAAGGGTTGATACATTAAAACAGAGGGGAACTGAAATCATTTTTGTGCAACTCAGAATTCTCCTAGACTGTAAACACCTCCCCCAGACCTTCTCCCCACCAACCCCCAATAATAAAAGAAGCATCAGTGTACTGAGCTAGAAAATAATAAAGGTTTGTTCTGACGTGAGTCTGAGGTTTTGTGTAGCGATAACATTCACCATAAATAGAAAATCCCAGTTCCAAGCCATTAGTGGCAAAATTGCAGCAGGTTCAATCAGAAAAAACTGGTCATAGAAAGTGTATTGAATTTCTGAAACAAGCTCCAACTCCCTGTGGTACAGTAAGTACTCAACGTACCAGAGACTGACCTTACAGTTAAAGAGATAGAATGAAGAGTCCTAAAGTCATTTCTTAACTGCAAGCAAACTCTTCAGTACAGAGACAATAAATAAACGAGAGCTTTTTCAGATAAAAAAGCATTTGGCAGAAGAAATTGATTTTAGTGACATCCCTTTTTTTACAGATTTCAGAAAGGCAAACTGATGTTTCCTTCTTCGATTTTGGTCAAAGACATGTCAGATTTCGACTTTCAAATCCTAAAAAACACTTCTGAATGCAATTAAGAGGAAAGAACACCTGGCAGTTTGCATTTAGCTTGTCAGCCAGCTCTGATAGGGGGTTTCTTTGCACTTTGTTCTCACCATTGGCTTGCAGTTACGTCAAGTAACCATTTACAAGATCTTTCAGTTCTGTGAGAAATTCAACATTAGTGAATGCTTTTTAAAAGTTTCAACTGACTTCTTTACTTTTCAGCTTTAGAATCGTGGTGAGCTTTTCTGTGCTTATGAGTCTATCCTGACACTAGGTCACAAATCCCTTCTGGAGGCATTAAAGATGATCAACAGGCTGAAAGCCCACCATACCTGATATATTATGTGCTGTGTGTATGATGTTTGATTATTTTTTTATTAGTTGTAAGGCATTTGGTCTGTTAAACTCAAAGATGTATACATTGCCCAAACTTTTCCTATCACAGTGAAAACAAACAGAAAAAAAAAAAGAAAAAAAAAAAAAAAAAAAAAAACATTCAGAGAACATTTTATTTTACTATCAAAATACAACTGTCTACTCCTCTCCCCCTCCAAAAGAAAAAAAAAAGTTTTCTTTCAGTTAGGGGGCTGCAAGCAACATGCAAATATTCTGCTTTGATTCAGACAGTCAAAATCATAAACCCATAGAATTGCTTGGATGGAAAGGAACCTTAAAGATCATCCAGTTCTAACCCCCTGCCATGGGCAGGGCTGCCCCCCACCAGTTGAGGCTGCCCAGGGCCCCATCCAACCTGGCCCTGGGTGCCTCCAGGGATGGGGCACCACAGCTCCTCTGGGTCGCCTGTTCGTATGTTCTGGTCTGCTATTTACTGCTTGTGTTTAAGTGTGGAAACTCTTCTTCAGGCTTTTAGTTTGCTTACAACTTGTTACTCTGCTCTCTCTCTCTGCCTTTGTCTCTCTTCCAATTTCTCCTCTCTGATTTGGGCTCCCAAGGATTATGGCTACTTTACTCTGAAAATTGTTGTTACTTATCTGTATTTTCAAAATTATAGAAATGAAAGAGATATTTAAGCAACATTGCTCACAGAATCACAGAATACTGTGAGTTGGAAAAGATCCATAAGGATCACTGAGTCCAATATCTGGCTCCACACTGAACCAACCAGTAGTCAAACCTTGTCTGATAGCAGTACCGAAATGCTCCTTGAACTCTGGAAGCACAGGGCTGTGCCCTCTGCCCTGGGGAGCCTGTGTCATGCCCACTGCCTTCTCATGAAGAGCCTTTCCTCACACTCCTCTGACTTTCCCCTGACACAGCTCCATGCCATTCCTTTGGATCCTGTCACTGTCACCAGAGAGTGGAGCTCAATGCTGTCCCTCCACCTCCCTCACGACTGTGAAGTAAAGGATATTTTTTCTCTTCATATCCTGGGCTCCATCTGAAGAGGCGTGGCCAGCAGGGACAGGGAGGTGATTGTCACTCTCTACTCTGCCCTCGTGAGGCTCCATCTGGAGTACTGCGTCCAGGTCTGGGGCCCCCATTACAAGAAAGACAGGGAGCTGTTGGAGAAGGTCCAGATCAGGGCCACAAAGATGATCAGAGGGCTGGAGCACCTCCCCTACAAAGACAGGCTGAGGGAGCTAGGCTTGTTCAGCCTGGAGAAGAGAAGACTGCAGAGTGACCTCATAGCTGCCTTTCAGTACCTAAAGGGAGCCTATAAACAGGAGGGGAGTCAACTCTTTATAAGGGCAAATAATGGCAGGACAAGAGGAAATGGTTTGAAGTTGAGGGAAGGAAGATTTAGGTTGGATATCAGGGGAAAGTTATTTACCAAGAGAGTGCTGGAACAGGTTGCCCAGAGAGGTTGTGGATGCCCCATCCCTGGAGGTGTTCAAGGCCAGGTTGGATGGGGCCCTGGACAGCCTGGTCTAGTATTAGATATGGAGACTGGTGGCCCTGCCTTTGGCAGGGGAGTTGGAACTTGATGTTCCTTGAGGTCTTTTCCAACCCAAGCCATTCTATGATTCTATGGTTCTATGACTCTATGATTGTATGATTCTGTGATTCTGTGATTCATGATTCTATGATTCTCTGCTAAGATAGGACATCTCAAAGTTTAGTAAGGAGGCATACATGATCGAACTTTTGCGTTGAATCTGATTTCAACTCTTTACATTCTATATGAAAATTGGCAGATAATGTATTTATGTTGACCGAAAACAGAGTCGCAAATATACAAAAAATACGTACTTTTTCAACAACCTGGAAACTTATTCTCTAATTCCTTTATCAAAACAGAAAGCACAGCTGCATATTTTTCACAGTTCACAAGACTGTGTTTAGCCAATGTATCAAAATGCATACAGCCGTTTGCCATAGCTTGAGTCAGCAATGCACTGAACCCTCCCCATTCCCTGGTTTCTGTGTAAACAGTGCCGATCACACACTGATTTTGGTTGTTGTGAGTGAGGATGAGCCACTATCATGTTGGCGCAGGGCAGGGGGCAACAGCAGAATGGGCCTGGCTAGGCCATGTGTGGTCTGTGTGCAACGGGTTGGACATGTCCACATTAGATATTAATAAGCATTGATAAAATCCCCCCTCAGTCTTCTCTTCTCCAGGCTGAATAGTCCCAAGTATCCTGGCCATTCTTTGTATAGGAGATGCTCCAGGCCACTCATCATCCTATGGCCCTCCGCTGGACTCCAGAAGTTCCCTGTCTTTCTTGAACTGGGAATCCCAGAACTGGACACAGCGCTTCAGATGTGGCCTCACCAGGGCAGAGCAGAGAGGGAGGATCACCTCCCTCGACCTGCTGGCCATATTCTTTGTAATGCATCCCAGTGTACCATTGGCCTTCTTGGTCACAGCAGCACACTGCCGGCTCATGGCCAGCCTGCTGTCCATCATGACCACAAAGTCCTTCTCTGCAGAGCTTCTTTCCAGCAGGTCAGCACCCAGCCTGTACTGACACATATGGTTATTCCCCCCAGGAGTAGGACTCTGCATTTACCCTTGCTGAACCTCAGAAGGTTCCTATCTGCCCAATCTCCAGCTTGTCCAGGTCTTTCTGGATGGCAGCACATCTGGTGTATCAGACATGCCTCCCAGCTTTGTATCATCAGCAAACTTGCTGAGGGTGCACATTATCCCTTCATTCAGGTCACTGATGAAGATGTCGAACAAGACCAGGTCCAGTACTGACCCCTCAGACACAGAGGTCCCCAGCTACAGTCCTACAGCTACACTGTATGCCACTAATCACAGCCATCCGAGCTCTGCTAGTCAGCCAGTTCTCAATTCGCCTCACTTTCCACTCATCTATCTCACATTTCCTAAGTGTATCTACTAGGATGTTACACAAGACAGTGTCAAAAGCCTTGCTGAAGTCAAGGTACACAACATCCACTGCTTTCCCTTCATCTACCCAGATGGTCATGACTTCCTAGGAGGCTATTGCATTGGTCAAAAATGATTTCCCATTGGTGAATCCATGTTTACTACTCCTGCTAACATCCTTTTCTTCCACTTGCTTGGAAATGACATCTAGAAAAAACTGCTCCATCACCTTTCCAGGGGCGGAGGTGAAGTTGACTGGCCTAGATTTTCCTAGCTCCTTCCTCTTTTGAAGACTGGAGTGACGTTGGAGGAAATCCAGTACTCAGGCACCTGCTCACGTTGCATAGACTTTCCATTTGAGTTTTTCCACAAGCTCCTTGCTCACTCTTGCAGGCTTCCTGCCACCTTTGCAGGATTTCTTACTCTCAAAGATGCACCAATCTTGAGCTTCAAGGAAGTGGTGCTTGAATGTTAACCAACTCTCTTGGGCCCCTTTACTGTTCAACGCTCTAATCAATGGGATACCTCCAAGCAAGTCCTTGAAATGGTCAAAGCTGGCTCTCCTGAAGTCTGGGGTTGCAATCCTTTTATTTATTCTCTTGCTTTTTGTATGCAAAATCCTGAACTTCAATATCTCATGATCACTGCATTCCAGGCTGCTCCCAACCTTCACATAACCAATCAGCCCTTCCTTGTTAGTAAGAATAAGGTCCAGCAGCACACCTGTCCTCACTGGATCCTCCACAATCTGCATCAGAAAGTTATTTTCCATGCACTGCAGGAACTTCCTGGACTGCATGTACCCAGCAGTATTGCTTTTCCAGCAAATGTCAGGGTGCTTGAAGACCCCCATTAGAACCAGTGTATGTGACTGTGAGGCTACTTTCAGCTGTCTGTAGAAGGCCTCATCAACTTCCTCCTGCTGATCAAGGGGTTTGTAGTTAACATCCACAATGGCATCACCTATATTAGTCATGTGTCCATGATAGCAATGAAATCATGGCACTGTGACTGCACACAGATCTCTGTCTCCTCTTTATTCCCCATGCTGCATGCATTGGTATACAGACACTTTAGAGAAGAAAAGGGAGCAGAGGGTGCGAGTATCCTGAGAGGGAAGCAAGAGAATCCCCTGTAGCTATACACAAAATGTTGAGGTGGCTGGCTTTCTGGCTCCTGTCATGAGACACAGCTAGGAACGTTTGTCACTCTTCTGGTTGGCATGGCCCATTCCCCAGTCAATTGCACTGGCATGAGCATTACAATTTTTTACCTCAATCCCCAAGTCCTTCATCTGAATGCCCTCCTTACTAAGTTTGCCTACCTGCTGCCAAAGATTGTCCTGCCTATTCTAGACAGGTAGATCCCATCCCTTTGTAACAGGTTATAATCTTCATAGAAAGTCCCACTGTCATGAAAATCAAAACCCTCACATCAGCACCAGTCACATAGACAGAAATTCATATGCCTTATATGTCTATGTCTATATGTCTATAAGGCTTCTTTCTTCCCTTCAACTGGCAAAATTGAGAAGATAACTTGGGCACCGGTTGTTTTTAATTGTTCTCCTGGGGCTTCATAGTCTTTTTTTGATTCTGCCCATGTTCTGGCTTCTTCTGTCATTCATGCTCCATGAAAGAGCAATAGTGGGCAGCAGTCCATACTGTATACAAGCTGCAGTACTCTTGGCAATGTCCTGAATCTTTGCTCCCAGGAGGTGGCAAACCTCTGGAGACTCTTTGTCAGGCCAGCAGAGGGGAGCCTCACTCCCTTTTAACAGGGAGTCACCCACTAAAGTACACTGAGTTCCTTTTTTCTTTTTTTTTTTTTAATCAGGCTGCTGATATGGTTTCTTCTTGCAGGTCTTTGTCCTGGGTGTCATGCGTGTCTATTGCTGTAAGGGCGTCATATCTGTTTTTGGTAGTGAATCTGAGGGGTAGGGGCTGAAGTGCTTTTGTGGGTCACTGGGGACTAAGTTGCCTCCTCTTCATTGTCTGCTGCTGAAGTATGAAATAAGGGTTGTAACAGACATTTGCGCCACAAGAGTATAGACACTGAAGAAAGCTTATAAAGAAGATACAGATCATAAAGATCTTTTAACTCCTTAAGTGCCTCACCTTAAGCTTATTCCTGTTATCTTGCTACTGCAATTAGGCAGTTTTATAACCCTCCTGCAGGAGCAGGGGTGGTAGGAATCCCATAGATCTATGTCTTCACTTTGTTCCAGGCCATGAGATCTCTTCTTATTTTCACTTCCTTGCCCTTTTGACTTCATGTTACTGGTGATTGGTATGGAATGTCACATGGTAATCCATACAACTCCACTTTTTCCTTTTTGTTCTTGTTAAAGTTCCTCCGTTAGTACACTCACCACACCCTTGCAATCATTTTCCCTCCCCAGCTGTGTCTGTGTGTTGGATTATCTTGTAACAAAATCTGAAGATGGAGTAGCAAAATATGATACGTAACAAATAGGACAAACAATCCTTTTATAACTCTCAAGCATTCTTAAAAGCACTGTCACAAAGGAAACCATGGTGAGCTCAGGAAACAAGGTATTTCAAGATGCCATGACTTCCCCTGCTTTGTATTTGCCATACTTTGTATTTACCAATATTCTTGTGAAGATGGAGAGCTAGAAGCTGACCTTGGAGATGAACATAAAAATCCTGTTTGCAGGTGCGGACTGCTTCTCCATAAGTACTTCCTAGGATGTAAAGAACTGCCAACCAAATCTCGATGAGGAATCTGAAGAACTTATTCAAGTAGTCCTGCAAACCACTGAATATAGGCATAAGCTCAAGGCTAAGTGAACTTGTTCCAATATGAAGAACATGAGCAGATCTGCAAAGTCAGAGCTTTCATTACAGCCTTGATAAATCAGCCAACACCATTTTGTTAAATACTTGTTCTTACTAAAAAAAATGAGTGAATGAATGAATGAATGAATGAATGAATGAATGAATGATTAAATAAGTAATTAAACAAATCTCAGAGTTGACCTAAGGCTCAGAAACAGTGTTGTGGTTTAACCTGGAAGGTGGCTGAGCACCACATGGTCACATGCTCAGTACCTTCCCTTCCGAGTGGAATGGAGGAGAGAATCAAAAGGACAAAAAACGTGGAACTCATGGGTTGAGATAAAAACTATTTACTAAGGTAGAGACATCACTTAGAGACATACTGAGCCTCTTTTATTGTGAATCACAGTTAGAAAGATGGTATGGTGAACTTCAGTGAAAAGAATGAAGTTCAAAGTAGGAGGAGACTGTCTGTCTCACTGCCTAAAGTTGTTGATCAAAGTCTGTGGCAAGTATCCTCCCTTAGCATTTTTCTTTCTATCAAACTCTTGATGCACTGAAATCTCTTGGAAGGAAAATATTCTTCAATTTCAATGAAGTTAATTAGCTCCTTCACCCTTCCTCACACTTAGACCAGCAGATCTCACAAGTGACTTAAGAATTTAACATCAAAACATACTGCTTATGCTATCCTGCATATCATCAAGCCACTAGCTGGACAAGGCAAAAATGGCTGAAAGTCCTGCGTAAGGGAGGACAAACGTACTCCATTTGCTTTTGTTACAGCTGCTTCTACAAGTACCATTAGAACAAATTTGCATAATATGCATGTTCTGTCTTCTAAGGGCAAAACAGAGTGCAGAGGCAGATGACTCTAACACCAGAAGCCACAAGGAAAGGAAAGCTTACAGATCAACTGTTCAACATGAGCAGTAGTCTCAGTTCCCTGGTGTATATTTGAAGATATCCCTGGTGTATGTCTGAAGATATTTTCTCTCAAAGCTCATGTTCTCATCATCCAGTTCATGGACAGGAAAGGATATGAAATCCCACGTAAAATCTGAAGTTTCCTCACTAAAAAATAGCAATTTCTATTTCATTAAGAAGGTTAATGACAGATTAGCTGAAAAATAGCACCTATTTCCTATGTTAGCAATGTGCTGGCAGCAGCACAGCTAAGAGGATTATGAAAGTCAAAAAGGGCTCTCAGGCTGCACTGAAGTAGAGAAGAGTTCATCTGTTGTTTGCACCTGTGAGCAGTAGAGTGCAGATCCTTTCTCTGAGCAAGCAGCTTGGGATCCCAGCTAACATCTTGGCAATCAAAGAGAAAATGGGAAGAACTGCAAAGGAAGTTAGAGATGACAGATTTGATCAGCTGTCCAGCTTGGCAAGTGATGACACTTCTGCCGTACAGAAGCTATTTTCTCACTTACCGACAACTTTTCGATGATGCATGACTTCTGCTGTTTTGTTTGCTTTCCGATTCCCAGACCAGAGGGCCTTATTCTCATAATTCAGTTCAAACTATGTTGTTGTTCTCTGGTCATTCTACACTAGAGTTATCACTGCTAGTCCTATCCTTTAACTCCTGCAAGCCAGCACTTCCAGTTTTTCAGCACTTCATGTAGTGCTTTGTTAATACACTGCTGGATCTAGCACATAAAGGGATATCTTTGCATAGGTAACTGAAAAGTAAACAGACTACATTTGCAACAGGCTACTTACAGTTCCATTTCATTGAGGTCCTGGTGACTTGCTCTGTGCTCCCAGTTTCCTGTTTTGCATAGTTGGCTATACTTTCTCCCCATACATCTATGCTTGTGTGTTTGTGGATGCCGGTATTAACATTGTCTGAAGGCCCTTTCAAAAAATCAGAAAGATATCTGTAGGTATCCAGCAGACTTTTCCACAGAGTTTGTTCTCCTATTCACACATGAAACATGCACTGAGAGCAACCTCAAGCTGGCTCCATACTGTTCAGTGCTGTAGGTAGGTGTTTACACTGATACAGGTTACATCCTACTGTCATTTTGCACCATTATAGAGATCTGCACAAACTCCAGAGAGTTGGATAATTAGACCATAAAACACAAATCTCCAGGTTCCAACCTTCTTTGGAAATACTGAAGTATTAAAAGACCTTCAGATATTCCAAGCCTATGGCTTCCACACTGGGAACCAAACTTCTTTCACTTTTGGTGGGCAACGTCATCTCAGCTCTGGGTGCTCCTACACAGAATGTACACTTTTCCTTAACCCAGTTTAGTCACATACTGCTAGCAAATCACCTCTCCTGTGAAGCACAAAGGTAGGAGAGCAGTCAGTAGAACACCTTCTCAGAAGCAAAGCTGTGAGTACAGCCTGTGAAGGACAAGCCAGGGGACAAAGAGAGGAGGAAAAGAAGTCTGCATTTTGGCAGGACATTTTCTGACCAAATAGATTTCAACCTAAGTATCAGAAGCCAAAATGTGCAGACAGGCCATTTCAGGGAAGGAAATAATCAGTCTTGAATGGACAATTGGAAAACGCCTTTGTGTAATTATATGTTTATCTTTGGCCACTTTGAAATTAAGAATCTGACATTGCTAACTGGGACTTATTTTTACTGCAGAATCTTTTGCAATATCTCTGCAAGTTCAGAAAACAAACCTTAATTCACAATCTTTTGCAGTGACTGTTTACATTGCTGAGGGGGAGAGGAAGAGTCTGTCATGAAAAACGTTATTTGCTTGTGATGAGTTGAAGACTACGAACAATTCACAGAAATATAATGAAGCAGAAAGGGAGGATGACACCCCTGAACATGTAGCCACCAGGTGCCATGTAAGACAGCCCACAAAACTTGGAAAACTACTGCTATGCAAACAAAAATAGGTTCTTTACAATTTATATCCATAGTTAACAAACCAAAATTTTGTTCTATCCAATTAAATATAGTCTCCAGAAGTAAAAATATGCAGGCCACCTGTATAAGGCCAATGACAACAGCACAGACACTGAACAGGAAAATTCGAAAAGGTACCCCTGGAAAGGAGGCCATTAAGGAAAACCAGAAGACAATGCAACCAGATCAAACATGTTGTTAGAAAGCAATTAGGGGTAAGTGTTCTTCATTTGATACTGAAACTTAAAAACATAAATAACACTTTACTTTTCAGTGCAGCTCCACTAAATGCAGTTTCTAGCCACAAACATGCTTGACCTCACTGATGCTATGTCTTCTTAGAAACTACAGACTGCTTTGCAGCTGAGCATCAAGTTTAACAACATTTCAGTAGATAAATGTCTGTAACTGAACAGTCCTGCTATTAGGATACCTTTTTCAATCTTTTTATTCCTCTAAATCTATGTCTACCTGTTTAATACTCTTCTTATTATCGTCACCATGGTCATCATTATAAGCATTACCATTATTATTTTCAGAAAGTAAAACCTCCATGGGCAGGTATAAAAGGTGCTGGGCATTCTGATCTGAGCTTTTGGACTTCTGTTCTTCCCTGGTGAAGAACAGAATTTTGAACAATTAAACATCAGATCAGAATTAGCAAGAAAATTCTGAGAAAGAGCTTCCACGTACCTGTATATTTTTCAGCCTCCTGATAATTCCACTTACTGTGAAGGTAATGATGGAGAGAGTGACAAATCTCACTGTTTCCCCTGAATTCCTTCCTTGCACTGCAACCAAATTCAAACTGAGAGAAAATTTTCCCATTGTCAGCTGAATATCTTTGTAATATACAAAACTTCAAGGAAACTGAGACAATCCTTTCTAACATCTGATCAAACCATATAGCTACAGGATATCAAACACAGAAAAGGAATGCAGTACCGTGAAGAATCAAGGGCTACTACCACTGAACTGTGAACACACAGCCTTCCTGGATCCAATTAAAACTTCCCTAATTTTGTTGACAGCTTACACTGGATGTTTAGTTAAAGTACAACATGACTGTTTCTTTTATTACACATCTTTAACATCTACTAAATATAGCCTTAAAAAGCTTCCTGCACTGAGATATTTGGACTATCTAACCATAATTCCACTTGCTGAAGGAGCCAGAAGTAAATCTATGCTTCACTGGGGCATTTAATCACTTTGAGAGTTAGCTTGTATGCCGAGTTCTCTGGCAATGAATTCCAAACCTGAAGAATGAATTAAAATAGTTCGTTAGATATATAAAGCTTTCATTTAACAGAGACAATATTAGTAGCTGTGAAAGGAAGGTTTTGATAGCTTAGCCATGGCTTTACTACAGCTTTACTACAGCTAACAGGGGAGTATTATTTAATTAGGTGTTTTTCAAATAGGTGTTAGAAACTAACATTTCCATATTCTATTCAGTTAAGTTTCTGTTGTGTCTTTGTAAGATCTTCCCAACCTGTGAAAAGTAATCAGTTCTGCATTAATAACTCAGGTTCTGGTGAACTAAAAAACAACTTTTTAAAAATATGTTTTGTCAGTTTGAAATTGACATTATGGGAGACAAACCAACAAAATTCTATTTGGGAAGAAATATGTTTTTTATTTAAAAATGATTTTAATACATTGTTGCACTTTTTTCCAAGAGTGCTGGCAGTAGGAGTACAAATTCAGTTATCTGTTCGTACAAATTGACATCTCACTCAACCTGCAAGCAGAGGGAATTGTTTGGTTGGTTTTCCTCATCATGTTTCAAAGATCTGAATGAGCACAGTGAAAGAATCTGCCAGGAAGGGTGTTCTTTCCTTCTCATCTCTTGTTTAATTGGAAAAGGAGGAGGAAAAGGAGGAAAGTAATATAATTAAGCAACTTTTCTCTTGGAGGAAACCCAATCAAACATCATGTGGTTATACTCTAAACCTCACACTTTTCCAAGACAAGCTGTTATCATGAAAAAATCCATGGTGTTCACCAGTAGAGGTGTGTGAACCAGCTCCAAGCAGAATCATAGCGTCTTACATGTCTTCCTTGACAGGAAGTTCTCTCTGAAGCTCCAAGTACACTCCAACATCGGTAGCAAATCTTGAATGGCAGTTCTGCTGGCTGTCTACTCTGCAAACTGACAGATCCATGCTGGAGTTCCCCGCTACAAGATTTGGAGCATTATACTGAGGACAGAGAAGCTCAGAGCACTCTGCATCCCATGGCTGTGCTTACGCCAGACTCAGAGAGCTCCCATCACCACAATGTCCATACAGCAGCATGGGAAGCAAAGACCTTTCTTTGAGGCTGCACAGCTCAAGGATTAGCATCAGTTACCAGGCCCATCAAAAGGTGTCAAAGGCCAGAAACAGGAACGTCACCAGAAGCTGCCAGAAAAGTGATGTGACAGGAGTTAAACAGTGTATGCTGGTCTTTGTGGTCCAGCTCAGGACCTTCCATGTAAGCCATTTGTCTGCAGTATGGTAGGCAGTACATGCATAACAGAGTCTGAAGGACTGTGGGAAATACACCGAAACAAGGACTGAGCCTTCTGTGTTTTGGATTAACAGTACACTTCTGCTGCATGCATGTGAACTATGCAGCAAGGCCTGAGAGAGAGACATCTTATACATAAAATTTGAAACTCCCTGGAAATACCAAACTATCTTTTTAAAAATATAGGCAAAATAGTTAGAAATGTATGTGTTAAACATTGTCTTTTAAGACACTGAGCACTTCTTTGAAAAATTAGTCTTCAGCTTCACATCATAGTGGTCACCTGCCACACAGTGAAAACAATCCTTCACATCTCTCTCTCTTGCTTTTCTTCCTCTCCCCCCTGCTTTCTTCTTTCCATCTCCTCTTTGTCTTTTTTTTTATGTCTTGTTCCAACTCTTGCTCAAATTCCACACCTTTCCCCAGCCATCTAATTTTTAGCCTCAATCCTTCAGCATCCACCAAGAAAGAGGCTTAAATTTTTGTCTGATATTGGACCCAAATCCTCAAAGCTGCTCTACATTCTGTTCCATCCAAAATTACAGCAAGAAAAATGTAACGGTCGATGATTTTCTTGAAACACTAAATGCTCCCTCTGTCTGCTTCACTAAAAGGTAAGATGTGTCCCATCTTCTTCTGTTATTTTCTCCTTTTGTTGAACTCCATCTTGACAAAGATCTAACTAAGCTGCAAACTATTTGGATTTGACAGAAGTGCAGAAGACTTATTACACCTATTCTGTTCTTCTTTATCTAATTAGAGTACCCACACACTTCTTTCTGCTGCTCTTCCTTGTATCTGGAAGATTGTGATTTGAAAACCTTCACATTGAACAAAGAGGAAATTTTGTCTTCTCTACCTTAAGGTCATGAAGAAGCCAGTTGAACAATATTTTTCTAATTCATTGACAGAGATATTTCCAAGCTTTAATGCAGTTTTTAAATGTCTGAATATCACAGCAATTTGGACAATACACAGGTCCGTTCATCTGTGACAAGAGGTCTATGTAATTTTAAGAGAATTTTTATAACAAAATGTTTTTACTGGAGTTTGCTGGAAATAAATAAATAAATAAATAAATAAATAAAGCTTTTGTTTTTACTTACTTTACATTGCAAAGCGTAGTACGTGCCGGTGACAAAGTGTTGGCAGCAGGGGCCTGAAGGACACCTCTATAAGGCAAGGCTGGGGCTGCCCCATTCCAGACACGGCTGTTCCCAGCATGCTCCTACAGCCCTGCCACAGGGTAGAGCATGAAGGAGTGACGTTGAGCCTGTAAATGAGAGGGACTGTGTTTCTCCTAAGCGTGTGAACATTTGTTTCTTTTTTTCCTTTTCCTTTTATTTTCCTGTTGTCCAAAGCAGTAATTTTATACATATATATATATATGTCCCATACCAAGCAAAGGAAGGATTGCTCTAGCAAGTTTTCTAGGAATTTGCTCCTCTTTCCTTGGATGATTAGAGGGCAACTGGCTTAGTAGAATTAGGATATCTCATCTTAGTGTAATATGAGTAGATTTTACTCTGCTTTAAACTAAATGATACAAGAAACAAGCCATCAGTACAATTTATTCCTGTTTCCTTGAGTACTGAAATGAGATCAGAATACATGCTATAAAGGTACAAGTCATTTCTTAGTCTTCACTCTGCAGGCATAACAGGAGACAAATTCCATCTAATTATTAGTTGACCCTCTGTTTACACAAAGAGAAAACACAGCTAGACACTGAGGAATATTAGAAAAGTTTCCAGAAAGCAGAGTTTGCCATGACATTCTAGCAGTATGATAGTGACTCCTGAACAGTATCTCTGTTGTGTAGTTGAGAACAGGAAATGGAGCAGGAACCAGACCTGCCCCAGAAAATAGGCAGGGCTGAGATCAGAAATCAGATGTTCTGTCTAAGCTTTTAACTATGGAAGATCTTCCCAATTTATATACCCTGCCAAGCATGTGCTAACCCCATAGGGGACCAGAATGTTGCCACCAGGCTCTGACAAGGTAGCAGTAGCCCTGGAGTGATGTGGTGAAGAGAGGAAAAGAAACAGGGTCTAAAGATGAGAGCAAGTTTAAGCTTCAGAGAAAGTTGGAAACCTTATAGCTTTAAGCATCACTGCTGTAGCCCTTACTCAGCTGGAAGAAGCCACAAAAATTCTGGATGGAGAAATATCACAGGTCCTTACACACAGGCATCTAGATTCCTCACCCTACATGGAATACAATTTATTTCCCTGTTATCCTTTACACATATAGCTGCTAAAGGTATCAGCACAAATGTCTGATGTCTGCTCTCTTTGCAAGTCTTAACAGTACCTCCCAGGTAACAAGAAGACCTGCACATTCTAGAGGGCGTTTAAGTGAGACACCAATCACTCTTCCACTTCAATTGAGGGCCCAAGATGGACAATATTTGAGCAGGCACATTCTAAGGATAGAGGGTGATACTGTTTCAATCCTTTCTGTAAGTCCTGGACATAATCTCTGCATCACTGTTTTCACAGAATAAGGTCACTCTTTGCAAACACAGACAGCTGGAGATAATATGGTGTTGGAGCTTTTTCATATGAGGAGAGCAGCTGCATAGAGCTAGTGCAGAGATCTGTGCACCTGGTGTCAGATTTGCTGCATGAGCTGCACAAAGACTTTGATAAAAGAAAGAATCATGGGGGACTCACTTAAGTTTGTCTTCCATTTCTTGGATCACAGTATCTCAGTGGGTTCCTATTCCTCTACTAACATAAGTGGGATTAGGCTATCGCTAAGCAGCAGAATTGCATGTTGAAATACAAGCCGGCAGAGAAAAAGATCAAATTCAGTTTTCATGTGAGATACTTTGTACCAACTCCTGCTGTTTTTCATTGTGCACATCACTGAAAGCTCTCACGGTTCTCTGGAATGTTGATGTGTGTCATGAACTCCACATCTTCTGTGTTATCACACTGGACTCCAATCAATTGCCTAAGAGATGGAAAAATCCCAGGAGCAGGCAGTAAATGTCCTCTCTCAAGGTGTCTATGACCAGTTTTTATGGACTTCCTGGGAGCTTTAATCTATAAACCAGCCCTCTAGGTAGCCTAAGGTCTTCAGTGTCCTCTTGATTTATGACCTGGGCAGCAATGATCCATTGGGTGGATATAGAACATGCATAGCAAATTTGTAAAATTGGATTCATGCATCCATCACAGAAACTTTAATCAACCCCGAATGTTCCATGTGCCATTCTTCAATTAGACAGCAAACTGTTTCAGCTTGAAAAAAGAGTTTTTTAGAAGTTAGATTACGCAGTCAAGTATATGAGCAGCAGAGTTTTTGCCATCTGCTACCAAGACCTAGGGGACAGACAGTAACCTACCCTGCAAGGAGCAAGATAACACTCTGACCATGTAAATGAAACATGCCAGTTTTTATGGTTTTAAATATTGTTTATGCAACATAGATGGTTTCAAATAGTACTTATAATTGATGGTAACTCCCATAGAGCAAATTCTCACAGGACTGCAGTGAGCTGAAATGACCAAAAAGAAAGAAATTCTTCAGTAAAAAATAGACGGTGAGATAAAATGAAATGTATAGTTGTATACACAAACATAAAATCTCACCAAGAAAAGTAATTATGTTCCTCCTCCTTTTCTCAGCAGGACTCCACTGTGTGTACCAGCTGTCCTAAGCTATTCAATCTCTTTGTTTTGCAGTCACTGGATCCAGCATCTCTGCAACATACTGGGCTTAATGCTGTACTATCCTCTGGCCGTAGCAGGTAATAGTTGACTAGCCGGCTGCCATTTCGTCCAAGGGACCACTTAATCTGATCTGGGAAGTACGTTTTGCACTTAGCTTGTTCATCTTGAAGAGAGAAGCAACTATCTGCTAAAGGTGATCTCAGAGACGGCTTTCTCTCTGACAGCATGGTAGAGGGAGGTCAAATTTTCATGGACCGGCTGGTCTTCTGAGTAGAATGCTACCCTGAAGCGTTCAGATTTCCTTTAGTGCTGAATTAGATTCTTACAGTACACTCATCTGTGATCCTCAGGGGAGAGAACAAGCCTTCACAAAAGATCTCCAACTCTTGAAGTATTCTGCCATTAGAAGCTATACAATACCACTGTTCTGCAGCGTAGGACACTGGGGAAATCACTTCATCGAAATGAAGTTTGCTGGAGCTGCCTGTAATGAAAAGCTCTGATCAGGAAACACTGAGAAAAGAGCTGTCTTTCATGACTCGAAGAGAAAGATCGGTGTACTTAGTCAGAGTTTGAGATGAGGGATATCTATGTGATTTGCTTTCTCTCTCTCCCACAAGGCGTAGCTGATGTTATAACCAAGTTACTGTCTGCTTGCTGACCAAAGGTGTAGGATGTTGAGCAAAGCTTCACTGCCTGGCCACATTCCATCTGTCCATGGGAGTGACTTGGAAAGGCTTCTCACCAGCTTGAGCTTACATTTAATCTAGGACCAGCCAGCATACTTGCGCTGTTTGCCTTCGTTCTTTTGCACAAAGGCTAGGAGTCAGGATGAATTTGTGAGTTTCCCCAGAAAGACCCATTCTCACAAGTGCAACTTAACTTAATTCTATCACATATCTGAGAGCAGGCTGAACCTAAGTGTGAGCTCTTCGTTGGGGAAGTTTATTTGCTACTTAAAATTGTCCTGCTAATCCTTGGCAAGAGAGAAGCTCTTCATTATGACACTGACATCACTCACAGCATGAATACGCCCATGAATACCTGCCACAGCATACTACAGCATTTTGGATTTGTGATAATATCCTCATCTTTAAAGACATAATTACCTGTGTGGCTGTAGGCTTGCATGTATAAGAAACCATCATTAGTACTGGTGAAATATCTGTTTACTTCTGTATTCTAAAAATGCTCTCATTGCTGTTTTGATTTTTTTGTTTGTTTTGTTGTATTTTCAGATAAAAGTTCCCTCAGGCAGAGGAAACTTCTACTATATCTCATAAAAATATGATTTTCCCAGCTCCATGCCCCTTAGCAACACGATGCTTCTTATTGTTTGTTTGTTTGTTAAATCTTTATTAAATTTCCCAGCAAAACATACAACTGCATGTGACAAAAGTACTTGTTCATCTAGTAAATACGTTTTGGAATTAATGTTACTGTGTATTAAGTTCTAAATTCACTGCAGGAAGAAAACATATATATTTTTAAAGTAACATAGGAAGCAAGTTTTTTTCAATTCAGGACTTAAAGGCTGCACAGACCTTAAGTAGTGGTGTCACACTGTCAACAGATGGACATGGAGAAAGCTCCGTTGAAAGCTCTGTGCTAATTTGTGAATGTTATCCACCTTCCCAAATACATAGCTATGGAAATGACCTCATAACCACCCCTCTCTAATATTGGGCAGACTTCTTCATGCGTCAGTAAAAAGGGCTCACATGAAAACGGAATCCCATTCTACTCCTGGTGGCAGAGGTTGAACATGGGTATATCTTAGGTTTTAAGATATAGCTTAGCATCCAAATCATTCAAGCCTTTTGCATTGGCAGTGTATTAGATGATGAGAAACAGAATAATTTGCTTATGTTTGCATCTGGTCATCTGAAATTCGATAGTAGAGACTTTGATGTCTGACATTATGAGTCTCCAGATGTCTCTGCTTGGAGCCCTTGCCATGTCAAGTACTGTGTTTCTGATCAATGCAACATTTGCTGTGTTTCACACCGAACTTAATGTGCTCGGCAACATGCTCCTGCACAGATATACCAGCAATTATCTGCCTCTAGCCTGGCAGCAGTTAACAAAGGTGCTCCGTAACAGACAGACTGAAAAAGTACCATCTGCTTCCCGATAGAGGGATTTCTTTTTTTTTTTTTCTATTGACTTAAGCAGACATGAAACAGTATGAGCAGCTGGATAACCAAGGTGACAAGGTAATGGAATTTTCCAAGTCTTAAATAAAGGAAGATAACATAAGTAAGTCCTTGGCATTTAAAATGTATGGCAGAACATTTTCCTTCCATTCTTGCAACTTTTTGCAACACCAAAAAACTACAAATAATTTTTTCTAAATTCAAGATTGTCCTCCTGCCAAAAATATATATATATCTTAATGCTATTTCTTTTATTTTAATGATTTATTCAGTGTCTACAAATGATGCACTTGTTGATAAATTACTTGCAATTTACTGCAGACCCTCCCTTCCTTTGCATCACTCCTGCACTCTACAGTCTGTGGTGGGGACAGTAAATCAGTACCATGAACATACTGTGTGCATCTGGAACAACACCAGAGAAACAGAAAACACACACAAATAGTTTTTAAAGAGAGGAAATAAATAACTTTTCAAATTTAAGCGCGTGATGTCTGCAAACTTCACTCAACAAGCTCCACACTGTTGGGAAGACAGGGCCAGAGAGCCTGATGGGTACTCTTTCATCTCTTACCACAGATCCTGTCTACGTGCTTCTGGACCACAGTCATCAGGTCTTACCACCTTGTAAAAGATAGAGAGGCTTTCTCAGGCAGGCTGACCACACAGGGTTTCGCAGCCATGCACAGCTTGCCCATCCACCATCTAAGAAAGCAAGGAGGACCCTTGGGTACCTCATCAGAGCAACAGTTTATTTAATGTCTGGTTGACTTTTTTAACATACATTTTAGACAGAATTTAAAAAAAAATAGAGAAGAAGAGAAATTGTTGTTTTGGTTAATAATAATAGGGAAAAAGGAGAGAGNNNAAGGAAGGAAGGAAGGAAGGAAGGAAGGAAGGAAGGAAGGAAGGAAGGAAGGAAGGAAGGAAGGAAGGAAGGAAGGAAGGAAGGAAGGAAGGAAGGAAGGAAGGAAGGAAGGAAGGAAGGAAGGAAGGAAGGAAGGAATCCTGCATCATCTATTGCTTATTTTTGAAATCCAGAGATGTCTGAATAAGATGTGGCAAAGGAAGAAGGAGATTATGTCCACTGAAACTATTCACAGAAGAGATTATCGACTGCCCTCTTTCCGTCTCTTGAAAACTAACTGCATATTTTTAGATTTACATATTAATTTTACCTTCAAATTTTTATCAATATAATTGGATGAAGGATGACTAGAATCCAGCAGCTTAGCAGCTTGGATCTCTGTTCAGATATTTTTACAGACAGGTAATATAAACTGTGATGTGGTGATTCTTACTTGGAGCGTGAGCTGCATTTCTGTATAGACAGGTATATTTGGTTCTGACATTCTGGATAGTATTAATATGTAGAGAAGGTTCTTATAGACTAACTCAACTTGAATTTTTGTGTAGCTGGAACATTTACCACCATTCACAGTGAATGCTGGAAGAATTTTCAGTATTACTGCTGTTGCTGAGATTTTTTGTCAGGACTTTCTTCAGGCTCCATCTCCTACAGAACACACCATCAGTTTTGCAATATTTACTGCTCTTTTCTTTGATCTAGATCCTGCAGTCTTGCTGCTGGATGAAACTAACCATGTCCTTTTTACAAAGCTTGTTTCTAGCCCTGAGAGTCCTAGCCTGGGTAAGAGAACAAAACAGGAAGGCATGCTTCATAAAGAATAGCAATGCCTGTAAGCAATTGCTTTTTATTTTTATTATTATTTTTTTTAATAATACATCTTTTTCTTGCCTTTGAACCATGGCCTAAAATTTCCTGGTGACCTTACATTTAATTTGGATGCAACTGGGATCAGTCCTGTCCATCATACTGATGTCACCTCGTCTTCATCAAACTGGCCTCTATCTGAAATCATAACAATCTGTAAGTGGCTTACTAAAGAAGTCACACAATATCTCTTGTTGACCACGTGAAATCTTTATCTATATGTATTAGTAATTGTTAAACCCACATGCTCACAACTGCTCCGTCTCTACACTCTTGTTGGCACAAAATTTTCATATTTGATCTTTGTTTTATTTTATTTCAAGTCCTTCTACAAGCAGGAGAACATGTGACAGACCTTTATCCTCAGCTTTCTTGCTAAAATTCATTAGAAAGCACCTGCTGATTTTCCGAAAGAATAGTTTTATTAGCTATTCCATGGTGAGTCCCATATAGAAACAGATTTTCATTGCCAGTTCCTTTACATAGAAAGTCCTGTCACTTAAAAATTGAAGCACATGGATGCATCTGAAAGCAGAACATAATATCTGGGAAGGAATTACATGTCCTGAATTTCTCCCAGGTAATGCAAGCAAGCAGGTGTTTTAATATCAGGACATTTCTGTGTAACAGATGGACTGTTGAAGAACTGTGACCGTTCAAATAAGTAAGCATAATTAGCTACAAGGGGAAAGGCAAGTATGAAGTAGGTCTAGGTTACAGGAAAGCTATCCAGGACACAGCCAAGCAAAACATTGACTGGAGTACATTTCTCTTCCAACTCAAATTATGTTGACGAATCCTAGCACAGTAGTCCAGTCATTTCAAGCTGGAGACAAGAGCCTCATAGGTGACCAACTCCAGCCCTACTACTTTCATTCAGCTGATGATCAGCATCAGAGGAGTAGGTTCTGCCAGGAATATCAGCCTCTTCAGGACAAGACAACAGACCTTTTCTGTACCAGCTTCAAGTAAAAGTCAGCCCAGTGCATCCCTCACCAGACCTTAGACACAGCAAGGTGTCTGAAGAGCAGTAGTTTCTCCAGTATTTCTCAGACTAATCTGCAAGCTCATTTTTTTTTCCACAGTTCCTATGGGCCTTTCCCTCCTCTTTCCTGAGATGCACTGATCAGAGAGACAGGGGAAGAAACCAGAGAGAGGAGAGAAAGAAGATAGGGTATTATGGACCTCCCTGTTCCCAGATCATAAGGATGCAAATTTTAACAGCTTTTGCCCCTTTATACCCATGGTATAGACAGTAATTTCCAAATTTCTTAGTCCTTTATTCAGTCCTATCTCATGGTTAGGCTGACATTTGTCATCCATGCATTGAATGTTGGCTGCTTCACCCTCAACCCGCATAGTATCCTTCAAGATCTTCTCACTGGCAAAAATAAATTAGTGTGTGTTGCAGCAAGCTTTGGACAATGAGGAGGGAAGCAAGATCCTTGATGTGCAATGAGGGCCTCAGATTCGTACTGCTGTGGCCCTTTTGTATCTCTGTTGTCAGTCCTACCACAGATTTTTTTCCCAGCTCAAATCTTTATTACACAATTTCTAAAGACTAAAGGTTTTTCCCTGCAACAGCATTTAATGTCCCAACAATTTTCTATGTGTCTGTTGTGATGCAGTCTGTCATTTCTCCCTTTTCTTTCTGTTTTCCATGCTGTCACCAGCCCTCCAGGTAGATGAGACAATATTTCTTCTGTACCAAAATGATATAACGTTCACAGAAGGGAGACACCAAGGAAGTTGGTGGAAACAGCACAAAACAAGGGCTTGCATTGGAGGGGACCTTAAAGATCATCCAGTTCCAACCCCCTACCATAGGCTGGGCTGCCACCCACCAGCTCAGCCCCATCCAACCTGGCCTTGAACACTTCCAGGGGTGGGGCATCCACAGCTTCTCTGGGCAGCTGTGCCAGGGCCTCACTGCCCTCCGAGTACAGAATTTCCTGCCACATATCCTTCACAGTGCTGTGACTTTGCAGTACTGTTCCCAACACAGATGCCTGTCCTATATTTGTCCTGGAAGGGTGCTGCCTTCATTTCTAGAAGCCTGAATTCACAACAGTAACTAGTACTTACGAAGTCACAAAGTCATACAGTGATATTTTTATTTGTCTTTGTCTTCTGGATTGATTCATTGAAGTCCTCATGACCAAAAAAAGAAAAACACCTAATAAATAGTGACCTGGCATGTGGTATATTCTCAGGTCTGGATGACTCTGTGGATGTTCGATGAGGGTATACAAACAAGAGCCTTTTGGTACTATGTAAATGAGAATGAAGGCAAATGCTGGGGGAACAGAATAAACAGACAGGGAAGTACAAAGTGTGCTAAACTACCCAAGAATAAAGGAATTGAACTGAAGAAAACAAACTCAGTGTGAGCTGCAGCCATCTTGTATGCCTGGACTCTGTTGGCCCACACATATATATCCAGATTCCCAGCTAAAAAGTAATTTGTTTCATTCTGGATCAGAAGGTCAGGATTAAAGATAAACACAGTGTGGATAATACAGAGTGGTGATTTCCAAGCCTAATGAAACTCCCACATGTTTCAGAGAGAGAATCCAATCCACAAAGTGGACACAGCCAGTGCTGTTCATTGGGTGATTTGGAATGTGAAACAATTATCCTGATTCTCTTTTCCTTCTGACTTTCTACCAGGTTTGACAACTGCTATTGAGTTGAAGGGCATCCAGTCATTTTTAGGCTATGAGCTGAAGCTAAAAATGTCCCCGTGTTTCCTGAGTCTGAGGCTGGTGTGATACAGGTTGTCCTAGAAATTCAGTGGCTATAAAAAGTCACCCTAGTTAGTCTTTCCCATTGAGCCTTGCTACCTAATCATTGAGCAGAACATTAAAATATTGAGAACAAGCAGGGAAGAAAAATTTCCCCACCCTACAGTTACTTATACTGAAGGAAAAAGAAATTAGTAAGAACACAAAGCAATATAAATAATCATTGCCATGTTGTACCAAACAAGATCTATCCATGTCTACAAATGTCTGAAAAAAGAAGGGACCTGATTAAGTCACAGCTTCTATTTGCACAGAAAGAATGATTTGACAAGCCATAGTGTCTCTCTTCAAGTCCATGGTCAGTCCCCTAAATGGGTAAGGTTACAGACACCAACACTGCATAATCTCACTTGATTTGCACCAGGCAGCTGTGATTTGACCACTGGGACTTAGAAATTGTTACCCCAAGTCACTGATGGTATCACACCATGCAAATATCAGCAGGAAAACTGCATCCTGCTCCTGTTGTACTGTTTCTCTGCAGCAACTTCATGTGCTGAAAAGCATTTTCTTCTTCTTGAAATTGTTTTTTTCTCTACTTCGAAGAGAAGATAGATCTGAACTACAGAAAACAGCACAACAAGGATATATATTCATGTAACAGTGAACTATAACCAAGGTGACTTTGAGCTGATTCTGCAGCAATCAGCCCTGCTCTTCACAGTACAAGGGCTCAGGATGAGGCCACAAGATTTAATTTGCTATTTATATCAGACTTTTTAAAACAGTGGGTCTGGAGTCTTAGAATCATAGAATATCTCAAATTGGAAAGGACCCATAAGGATCACTGAGTCCCAACCTCAACTTCACACAGGATCACCCAAGACTACCGACAGCCTGGCACACACAATTGCTTCGCTCAGAGATCCTAATCTGCTCTAGCAGTGGGTAACCCATAACCTTCTAGGAAGAAGCTAGTGTTACTGTCAAGGGAGAACATTTGTCGCCTTTTACACTGTATTTCAGCAACTGAAGGGAAGATAAGAAAGCTGGATATCAAAAGGAGCTTGGACCTCCTGCTAAACCCTGATTGGTGGAAGGAAGGTTTCGAAGCTCTAGGCACCCCAAGATTTCTCCCAGATAACACCAGCAAGCATGATATCAACAACCCCACTTCTGAAGTTGGCCAGTGAGTGACAAGGGGATTGTTCACCTCATTCCTGGAAATGATACTCTACATGACAATGTAGATGCAGCCTAACAGAACTAGGAGACATGGAAACAGCACAGACAGGCAGCAAACACCAGTCCTCAGGCTGGAGAACTCCTTGCTGTTCTTTATCCAAGTGTGATGCCTTTTGCCATAGACACCATGCCCTGATAATCTGATGCACTGTGGTGAAGCACATGTAAAATTGCAAGCGCTACAGAGGATCATGGAATTCACCTTTATCCTGTCCACTGAGTGATGCATTCTCTTAATAAATTACAAGCTATTTATAATCGTTTCTGATGTTTGTTTACCTTGCATGAAGCAACAGATGAGTCAATTCAAATGACAGTAGAAAATATACTTCATAATCTGTTAGGTTTTCTGTCAGCCAAACTATACTCCTTGGAATTCCAAGGAAATACAAAAACTTAGCTTTCAGTCTGGCTGACGTGACAAATGATTTCTCATTTAGAAAAGAAAGGCATATTAAAAAAATAAACTAAGTTTGTAACTTAAGCCATGTCCACATCTTCTATTTTGCACTTATTTATTACTTTTCCCTTAAAGCAATTTGAAGAGAAGATTTTCACTTCACACAAATTTCCTATGAATTCCAGTTTGACTGATACTGCTATGACCTCTCCACAGCAATTTTCCTTCTCTTGCTTTCTTTTTTTCCTTCATGTCTCTTTGAAGGCTAAAATTACAAGATGTCAAGGCAAATAAATCAGCTTAATTAAAGCCTTTCTTGAAGAAGTAGAATATGTGGAATGCACATCACACTTTATTTCATATTTCCTCTTTAGAAGAAAAGATGAAAGCCTCCTAAGATTTGCATTTAAATATGCAACATTCATGCTCTATCTGACATCATATACAAACATTTCAGTGCAGATATGCACTGGGCAGTGGTACAATTCTGGCAGAGCCTTCCATGTCTTCCTGTGGAAAAGCAATAAATGAATGTCTAGGACACCCCACAGTGGCTCTTGCAGCCCATAATTTAACATCTGTGAAAGACATTGCTTCTGTAGAAAGGAGCTTACTTATTGGTCTGCTGGTGAATTTACCTCAAATTTAAACAGCTGAATAGCAAAATAATTAGATATAATCACCTAGTGATTTTCACAGAAGACACAGCTTTCGGTTCCAGGTAAATGAACTCCTCAGTGTTTCTACAGTTTCTAGCACTCTGGGGAAGCAGCTTGTTCCTCCCATTCATGTGTAAATACTTGGATGGTACCACCTCAAGAAATGCATTATCTCAGTGACATGTATGACATAGTCTTTTTCCTGAGCATCAGCTGCCCAAGTGAGAAGAGAGAGCAGGGAAGGGAAATGTGCAGAGTGGATGCCAATGTGAGCCCAGTATCATAGGAAAAACCCAAATCTGCTTCTAGGGAAACACCATTATTTTCCACCATTTTCAGCACCTTACAGTGCCTCAGAAGTACCTCCTCCCAAAACCATGATCACATATCCAGACACCACAAAATAAAATGTTTATCCTTAAGGACATACAGGGAATTGCCACTAACATGTTTTATTGTCCTCATCATGGACATGATGCATTTCCATAATAGCATCTGTAAGTCATCATGCAATGCTCACACTCCTGATGAGCCGTAAGTAACTTACGGGGTTTCAAACCCCCTTCCTGCATGGCTCCTGTACTCCTTCACCATGGTCCTGTTCTTGCAACGTAAGCCTCAGTGAAATCACATCTCTGTATCCGAGCAGCCATTCTGCTTTACAAAAGTGCTGATGATCTTAGGCTCCTTTATTAAAGTCAGAGAACGCACTTTATAGCTGGGTATAATTCTGTAAAGAGAGGATTCAGTGCAAAATATCCTCTTCAGGATTCAAAATTTTTCTGAGAATTTTTGTAAGGTGCAGGTTGAAATTTCATTGTGATTTGGGCTAAAATTATCACTCTACTATTTTGCTCATTTTGGCAGGGGGTTGGACTCAATGATCTCCAGAGGTGCCTTCCAACACCTGTGGTTCTGTGATTCTGTGATACAGTAAAAAAAAAAATAGTGGGCAACTTGTGCACACGGATACTCAGTCCCATACAAAGGGCTGCACTCAGAGTGCAGCCATTGTGTGCAGCAGCTGAGCAGCATCTGAACATGTCAGAGGGCCACCGTGTCTGCCCAGTTCCCTGCGTCTGTGGTATCTGTGTAGCCAGGGCCAGAGGAGAAGGGACCTAGACAGTGGCATGTATTCTTATGATTTAACAGCAATCTTACAACTGAAGTTGCTAACAACCTACTCTATTCATCCCACTTAATTAAATTTGAAGTTTGTGTCACTGATAGCATGGTTTTGTTCTTGTGGTAACCTCATGTCCAAATTTCTAGTGACAGGCAATCCATTCTCTTCTGTACACAGGGAGGAACACGTAACAGCCCGATGGTGCTTTAGTTCATTGTCCAGTCTCTGGTGGAAGGCAGAGGCTTTGAAGAGAAACACAATAGCCACCTATTCAGGCCGTCATAAAAGGACAATCTGCCTCTCCCTTCAGAAAAAAAAAAATCATTCTTCTGTCCTCACTTAGAAAGTAGTAGGTAATTAAACGGAATGCTCTTACTGAAAAAACTTTTTGCAACCTAAACCTTTTTTTCCCAAGGGCAAATTTTGTCAGAAATATTTTTTTAAGTTTTCACAGAAAAATAATCATCAATTTTGCCCAAGCAGCTCTGTGAGTTCTCATTACACAGAGAAATGTATAATACCATACTGTCTTTTCCAAAGCTACAGAAACTGCAGCTTTCCCCAAGCCACTGCGGATTATGTGCTCTGGCAATGAGTACTACACAATAATTGTGTATGTCTAGTTACGATTTTTATTCAGTGTGATACAATTTACTGCAGTGCTTCACTCTATTAGTAGGTCTCCCTGAAACTGTTCCCAGGGGTGCTTTGATGTATGATGGGATGTACTTTAACTGACTAATCACCTGAATGGGAGGTACATAGCAGTCAAAGCTCTCTACAGTAATATTGAGAGCACACAGGTTTCTCTAGCAAGCAGTTTACTCCCTCTCTTGTGAAATAACGCAAGGATCTCACTCACCTAACTCTCTGGTCTCTGTAACCCTGAGGTCTTAATACCTCAAATTCCAAGTATTTTAGAATGCAGGCTTTCTTCTATAGCTTTTCTCCTGGTGTATCATGACAGGTTATGCTTCTGCAAGGGTTTGGTATACAGGAAAAAAATACTTTGAGCAATGCTCAATCAGAATGCATGCTATTATTGCTCAGAGATTGCAGAAGGTGCACCAAGTTTGGATTGATGGAGAAGGAAGCGCAAAGAACAGGAAAGGTGCAGGGCATGCTATTTGCAGCTATTAGATCCATTTGAGTGCAATTTCTCCTGCTGCTAGTCATTACTACAGATTCATAAGGGCCAGTGGCAGGTGAAACGGTTTGTTACTGCACTGAAATTCATGCAGTATCTCTTGATTTCCACTCCCTGCCCACCTCCCAACCCAATTTCTTTTCCCTTTTATTTAGATTTTAAGAATGAAACCTCCACAATCACAAGAGAATTACAACTGAAAGGCTCCAGCTCCTGCATTGAGAAGACTTGGTTTTATTATGCTACACTTTTAAAACTGGCTGTAAGATTCTACCTTGGCCTGGAGAAAGGGAACGATCGAGACTGCTAATTTTTAAATGATAAAGGGATATGTTACAGGGGAAGCAAAAGGGCATAGCATCTATGAAGGAATAAGGCAGGGAAAAGAGGTCTTAAGCTGGAAAGCAGTGTGGATAATGTCCGGGGAAGTGCCAAGAGAGGTCTATGACTGTCAGGGGCTGCTCAGCTGCATGCCATGATGGTTTTAAGTCATCTGATGGCACAGAGCAAAATACTTCCAGGCGTCTCTGGAAAAAGAGACACCTCCTCTGAATTCCCTTCCTCCTTTCACAGTACACGTCCATTTGTGTGTACCAATACCACATCAGCTCAACTAGCAGACAAAGTGCAGGAACTTATAGAAACAGATCTCATGCTCTCTACACCTTCTCATCTGTGAAAGGAGGAGATAGTTGTCTTACACATGCAGAGAAAAGTCTTGTAGTTGACATAATGTAGAATCAATTATTAAAGCAAGTAGCATAAATGATATTGGAAGCATGCATCAGATAGTATACCGGTTGGCATTCATAAGCTACATTCCCCAGAGCTGAAAATTCATATTCAACAAAATGATACTACTAGTAAATATTATATCCTTCCCGTATCATTACATCTGATTGCTTACATGTGTCATTTCAGCCTAAGATGACTACATTCCAAATACTTCCTGCAGTCACCGCATTTCCAGAAAATCTTTTTCACTCCCATAAAGCTGGATGCATAGAGAAAGATTTTTTTCCTGGAATATTGCTTCTTCTCAGTGTCCCACTCTCCCATGTAGCTACGTGCAGTGGACAGAAACAAGCTTGACAAGGCAGTGGATCATGTCACAGAATCACAGAATCACAGAACGGTTTGGACTGGAAGGGACATTAAAGCCCACCCAGTTCAAATCCCTTGCCATGGGCAGGGCAGCCCCCCACCAGCTCAGGCTGCCCCGGACCCCATCCAACCCAGCCTTGAGCACCTCCAGGGATGGTACATCAACAGGTTCTCTGGGCAGCTGTGCCAGGGCCTCACCTCCCTCTCTGTAAAAAATTTTCTCCTGACATCTAATCTCAATCTTCCCTCCTTCAGTATACAACCATTCCCCCTTGTCCTATCACTATTTACTCATGTAAAAAGTTTATTTCTCTCCTGTTTATTTTCTTGCTTTTAATGTTGGAAGGCCACAATGAGGTCTCCCTTCCGCGTACTCTTCTGTATTGCTTTCTAATTTAGATCGTGGGCATCCAGCCTATCTTCATAGGACAGGTGCTCCAGCCCTCTACATTATCTTCATGGCCTTCTTCAGACCCTTTCCAAAAGCTTTACATCTTTCCTGAGCTAGGGGCCCCAGACCTGTACACAGTACTCTAGAAGCAGTACTCAGGAGGGCAGAGTAGTGGGAAACAATCCCCTCCCTCATCCTGCTGACCACCCCAATTTGATGCAGCCTGCTGCTGCAGCACCTGATGGGTGAGCTGCAGCAGCCCCATGCCTGGGACTCTGTCACCCTCATCAGTATCCCCAGCCCACCCAAGAATGAGGAGCAGAAGATGGTGGAGGGGTCCATGGATCACTGCACCTTCCAGGTGGCAGTGGTGTGCATGAGGGGATTTGTCCTTGTAGAAAGGTTTGCTGTCTTCACAGCTGGCATCAACACCACTGTTGGGTACATATCACACCCAAATTGCAGAAGAAGTGGGGCATGAAAGATATGAGGCAGCAAGGCATATCATATGCAAAGAAGTTTGCCATTGTAAGCACTGTGTTCTTCTGCACTGAGTGCTTGGTAGAATCATATAATGGAAAGTCAGACTGGAAGAATAGCATTATTAGAGGCCTTGTATCACAGGTGGAGCAATTGGCTTCAGAGCTGGTTTGAAGGCAGGGGTTCTCAGCTGTGTTGGTTTTTCTGCTTTCTCCACAGCAATTGATTTTTTGAAGAAGAAGAAAAGTCTCCAGAGAGACCTGATAGTAGCCTTTCATTGTCTAAAGGGAGCTATAAGAAGGAAGAGGACAGACTCATTAGCAGAGTCTGTTGTGACAGGACAAGGGGAAATTGATCCAAACTAAAAGAGGGGAGATTTAGATTGCATATAAGGACGAAGTTTATTACAATAAGGGTGTTGAGACACTGGAACAGTTTTCCCAGCAAGGTGGTGGATGCCCCGTCTCTGGAGGCATTCAAGATCAGACTGGAGGGGCTCTGGGTGCCTGATCCAGCTGTAGGTGTCCCTGTTTATTGCAGAAGTGTTGGGCTGGATGGCATTTAAAGGTTCTTTCCAACTCAAACCATTCTATGCTTCTGTGATGACAAGCATGAGCACATTTAATCTTCAGTCTTTGGATATGATAAGAAACAAATGTGACATGGGTTCAGAGGAACTAGCAAAGTCTAACACTGAATGAAAATTGGGTACTAGCAAGCCCTCTCTTCAGTGAGAGAGGTCACCTCAGTTCTATGTTGTTGATAGCTGTTTTTCAGGATTACTATAAGAAAGATAAAGAATGGGTTTTGTTGGAGAAACCTCTTTTAGAAGTGTGTGTGAGACCTCTATGCCATCATAGTCCCACTGAGGAGGTGCATTCTCTGAAGAGAGTGTTACTGGGACCAGAGAAAAGTAAGTGGGATGATTAGCTGGCAGATATGACTACTGGCTAAGAACAACTAGCAGAAAAGGTTAACAAAAGCAGTAGCTACACTGCTCAGTATGAACACCAGGTGAAGCCTGCCAACAGCCTGGCTGGCGAGAACTGGCTGAGTTCTACCATTTGACATCTTTCTAGACCAACAGCATGTGAGCGAGGTACTGCTGAAGAAGACTGAATGGGAACAGTGAATTTGACTCAGTTTAAGCCACCAGCTCAAGAACTGTTGTGGAGTCTCTGGCTATAACACAAACTTTTAGGGTGACCCTGAAAAGTCACTTAGTATCTGCATGCCTCATGGTGCACGTTTCCTTCTTGAGCTTGGATTATAAAGTCTTTGATATCACATTTCTAGGGCTGTTTGCTGGGGCAGTAATAATGTAATTCATCTTTCAGCATGGCCAAGACCTCTGAGCCTGAATGCAGCAGCTTGCATTACAAGGTACGTTTAAACTGCAGTACACTACAGCAGCTCTTAGTACAGTGCACTGATTTTCTGATTGTCCAGAGCATAAACACCACCACTTCCTTTCACGGCATACACCTATTTGAACTGCCTAAACCTCCAATTTAAACATTATATGCTGGAGTTCTGCCATCTTGTCTGTATGAAACTGGTATGATTCCAAAAAGTAACTGAAAAGCACATTTTCTGTGCTGAACACAGGAAAACACAGCTCCTGGTTGCAGCAAAAACTGTCATATTTCACTATTTACTGAAGTGTAAGCCTGCAAGAGAAAGCCAGTTATGCCAGTGTAGCCTAGAATTAACTAAGCTATTAGTTAAAAATAACAAAAGGAGAAATAAAACCCTGCAGTTTTCCTTTTCATACGTATTTGTTTTTGGTTTTTTGTGGTGTTACATGATCTCCCCATCTTTATCTTGACTGATGAGATTTTTCCTTTTTATTTCTCCCTCTGTTCTGTTGAGGAATGCAAGTGAGAAACCAGCTGAGTGGGCATCTAGCAGTCAGCCAAGGTAAACCTACGACACCTTCAAAATTATTCATGAAACCATCAACATTTATTTGCTTGATTTTCCAATCCATCCATAATTGGCCAAACTTCATTCACAGCCAATCAATTCAATTATTAGAAATCATTTAAGGAAGCAGTATTAGGGCAAAATAGTCATGCTTCTGCTGAATTCCTTCTAAGAAGATTATATGCTCTTGGATATGCATACTAACTGTGGAAAAGCTAAGTAGCTAAGTTGAACTTAAAAAAATAACAGAATTCCTCACATCCTACAATTTAATTTAATTTTAATTTTAATAATTGATTTAATTAGTTTGCTGGACCTCTGGTGATTTAAATGTGCCTATAACTATCAATGAGACACTTCTACTGCAGACATGCCAATGAACAAACTAACAGAGTTCAAAACCAGATTGCAATCCATGGAATTCTCATTTTTGCAATTTCTAGAAGGAAGCTGATGTAGTCAGGACTCTTTCAAGTTTTTCTAGACTAGCTCATGAAGAAAGAATGTGCCTATTTGCAGTCATGTCATAATGTTGGTAACCATAAGAGGGGATGGTGACAGTTCATTTCTGTCCCTTTGGCCCAAACATAGAGATAATATTTCATAAGTAGCTTTTAATACTGAGTTAGCTTCCTATTCCATTCATAATGAACTCCACACTTGGTTGTACATAGTATGGGTCACAAAGTATGTAGAACGGGCTGTAAAACAAAGCTGCCAGTAAATATCTTGGTTTTAGATCCTGTACTAGGCACTGTTGTTCAGGTAGTATCCATCCTCCCCCAAGACAATCTTGAAACCAGAAAAAGGCAAAATCTTGGAGGCATAATTAGCTGTCAGCATTCAGCCAGGTCAAGTTCCAGCTTGACAAGTTGTTTACATTATGAGTAGATCCTGAGTTAGGTTGAGAAGAAAACTCAGGGGAAGAAGATTCATAGGAAATGGTTGTATGTTAAAGAAGAACATTTGCCTACACAAAAAGAACAGTGGAACCACTTGCTGTATTTGTTGAAACACTTGTAAATGGCTGAGAGAGAGGACTGGGAAGCTGATATTAGACATGAGAGCTTCTACAATCCCTAAGATTCATGTCAGACTGTGGTCTTGTTTGAAATAAGTAGTCCTGATTATCCAACAGATTGGTTCTAGTATGGACACAGGAAGGCGAATATGCTGTGCATCTTAAGCATATTATTGTCCTTATGATCACCTGCCCACTGGGAATTGTACTGCTTGGCTACTGTACAAAACAAAACAAAAAAAACATCTGTCTCTATGCAGCAAATATATTGATTCTGACACCTATCTGAGGTTTGTGTAAGCCAAATGAATATATCTGGAGATGGAAAAATACTGCTGAACTCTCCAAATCACGCAGAATGAGTATGCTTGATTATCCAAATCATACAGCTTTTATCATATTGCAGTTATGTAGTAAATATGCATAGCTTTTTGTTCTCTCAATTCAGATTTTTTTTTTTTAAGAAAGGTGAAGTCCTGCTTAGGAATCAAATAGTCTGAGAAAAATATCTGTTTTTACCCGTAATTATATGTGACTTCTATTTACAGGAAAAACAGGAAAACCTTTGATTGGGTCATCAGTTCACAGCATTCTTTACCACTTTTAAGATGGATTTCTAAAGAGCAATGAGAAAGAGATTAACGGAAGCAGGCAGGTTTAGAGAGACTGCCTTTGTTTTTTGAGAAGTAGATACTATAAGCGAGCAAAAACTAATACAGCTGCTCTTTGCCAAAGATGAGGCTTTTTGAAATCCTGCCCAAAAGTCTGAGCTTACTTCTCCACCCATTCTTATCTTCAGTTGCCTTTTTCTCTATTCTCCAGACACTCCTGAAAGGGTTGGACAATATGAAAACTCTGTCATAGCTTAGAGAAAAAAAAAGACAGGCACTAGACAGACAGGTGGGCCTAAGCTGCAAAAGAATGGCCCAGAGCTAAGCTCCAGTTGTGCTTATCTCTGGTTGTTTTGAGGAAGAACTCCTCAGTGAAAAACTCCTCCTTGCTGATTAGCCCACCATCTCTTCTCTAAGTCTACCCAGGTGACAAAGTGAGTCAGTTTTTTAGTTTCTTCATTTGTTTAGGCATCTGATTCAAATTCAGATCATTTTTCTTTTTGTATCTCCATAAACTTATGCCCTTTTCTAAGGTTTCTGCACTATATCCCTCATAAAATTCCAGATTGTCAAACTGACCTTTCCAGCTCCATAATAAGCATGCAGGCAGGTACAGAATTAAGCAGAACTAATAACACCATGACATAGTCTGCAGAAGAGTTAAATGGGACAAAGCTGTTGCCAGAAGTTTTGCATAAGAAAAAGAATCATAGAATCATAGAATCACCAAGATTGGAAAAGACCTCTAAGATCATCCACTTCAACCATCCACATATCACCAATATTTTCCATTAGACCATGTCTCTCAGTACCACATCCACACGGTTCTTGAACACCTCCAGGGACGGTGACTCCACCACCTCCCTGGGCAGCCCATCCCAGTGCCTGACCACTCTCTCAGTGGAAAAAGTATTTCCTGATGTTCAACCTGAATCTCCCCTGGCACAGCTTGAGGCCACAACTCAAGTACTGTAGGGTCTTCCTACCCCCAGGCAGATTGACACTTCCTGCCAACTCAGTGCTTTAAGTGAGCCAGAGGAGGGAAAGAAGAAAGGATATTTTTCAGAAAAGAAGGTATCAGTCTGCAGTATTAATGCCCCTATAAACATAAGTGAGACACCAGCTGAGACCCAACCTCAGAGAGTTGCTTTTTGAGTGCCTGCACTGCCATGTCAAAAGGTAAATGCTGAGCAGCAGAACCAGTGACCAGTCCAGCATCCTGTAAAGATGTGTCCTGATCTCACTTCATAACAAAATGTGGACAGAATCATAGAAACATAGAGTGGCATGAGTTGAAGGAGTCCTCAAAGCCCACCCTGTTTCAACGCCCTGCTGTGGGCAGGGCAGCTGAGGCTGCCCGGGGCCCCATCCAACCTGGCCTTGTGCACCTCCAGGAGCGGGACACCAACAGCTTCTCTGGGCAGCTGTGCCAGGGCCTCAGCACCCTATGTGTGAAGAATTTCCTCCTAAAACCTACCTTAAATCTCCAGCCATTCCCCTTGTCCTGTCTTTATCAGACTATAAAGTCACTATCCATCTTTTTTATAAGATACCTTTAGGTACTGATCACAGTGAAGTCTCCCCAGAGCCTTCTCTTCTCCAGGCTGAACAAGCCCAGCTCCCTCAGCCTTCCTTTGTAGGAGAGGTGCTTCAGCCCTCTGAGCATCTTCATGGCCTTCCTCTGGAACCACTCCAACAATTCCACATCTCTCCTGTGCTGGGGGCCCCATGAGGGCAGAGCAGAGAGGAAAAATCACCTCCCTCATGCTTCTGGGCATTATCCTTTGATGCCCAGGATATGGCATGCATTAGAGCTTACAAAACCAGAAATGACATTTTCACCAGCATATTCTAGAAGGGCTAAGGCAGGATCTGATAAAACGTATTTCAGGGACGTGTTTTAAGGAACGTCTTTCAAAATCACAAGAATGAGAATATTGAAAACAACTGGAAAACTGGAGGTTCCAAGAAAATATTTGTGGAGATCCAAATGATTCTTCTAGGGCTTACAGAAGTAGATAAGGTGTTTTTGAGCCAGACGAGTTCTAAATAAGCCTTGAATAAAGAAAAAAAATTATCCCAGTCATAATTTAAGATTACTATAGCAACACAATCACACTTGCCAAGTGTGCGACATTATAAAATTGCATCAGACTTTGCCAAAAGATCTGTTTTCTCCTCATTTTTTAAAAATAGATTTAAATCTGTATTATGCAAGTGGCAACAGCTGTTCAGGATCAAGATCTGATTTTGTTCTGTGGTTAAGGAAAAGCCATGAGAGTCATATGCTAACTAAAACCTTAGCAGTCATCTCCTGGAATGTGGAACCACTGTTTTTTATAAGAGATCTAGGAATTTTTACATGGCAAAAAGAGATATCACAGTAAGATAAGCATGAAAGGAAGAATGCAATGAGGCTGTTCAGTCAATTGTATGAAGAGAGACAAGATTGAGAAGTAAGGTGTGTAAGGCAAATCATTCTCCACAGGCTGTCAGCCATTTATGTATAAGGATGAGATGTACATCTTACACAAGATCAGAAATGAGACCTTTGTTCTGACTTCTGCGCAGTTCCTTTGGATACAGAGCTAAGGAGCTAAACAAAGCAGCAGCCTCACAGCATGAAACACTATCCAATACTCCAGCTACAATAGAAACTTTTCAGTTAGTTTCTTCCCCGCACTTTAAGCACAGATGAGTTTCTCGAAGAAGGGTTGCAAGTATTTAATCCATGAATCTGCTTCTTTTGACAGCAGCAAAACTCCATGGGCCTCAGTGGAAAAACTTCTAGGAAGATCCCATGCAAAGAAGGCAGTACTGACAGCATGTTAAATGCAACATCCTTATTGGGGTTGGCACACTCAGCTTTCTTGCCCAGAAGTTTTATTGCCTTTATGTAACAGCTTGTGCTGCAGCTTTGCAAGCATCTATATCCACTAAACACATCAATCTGGGCTAGTGCCAAACCCAAAGATAATGTTGAACAAGTGCCAGATCTGGGAAAATCCTGCAGACTCATCTATGCCTGCAGTCATATTTCAGGGTGCACAGGCATATATTTATATTTGCAGGGGTTGTAGGAAACTCTGGATCATGGGTATTCAAGTGGAAAGGAGGGC
Source organism: Pavo muticus (assembly GCA_016647715.1). Taxonomy (NCBI): domain Eukaryota; kingdom Metazoa; phylum Chordata; class Aves; order Galliformes; family Phasianidae; genus Pavo; species Pavo muticus. Next base: position 1,588,613 of record JACDJE010000217.1, read on the forward strand.
TCACCTCCTTTCCATTTTCTTATTGTCTTCTCTTCTAAGGAAAGTTCATTCCTTGCCATCCACAGAGCAGAAGGAAAAGAGATCATTTCATACACTACACTTTCTATCAGGGTTTTTATGTTATAAAAGTGACAAAGTATGCATGACAGTATGAGGCAGCTCTCAGACAAGCTTTCTCACCCTGAGGAATGAGAACGGGCTGGGATGGACACCTAGCAGTCCTGGCAGTTGGGTGAGACAAAGATAGATGTTTTGCAGCAAGGAAGCAAGTAACTCTAGACCAAAGTGGTTCTGTTTTTTTTTTCTGTTCCACAGTCACTCCCTGAAAGAAAGGAGGAAATAATGTGCTCTCCAACTCTGGTTCCACCTGTCTCACACTGACCACGGGGGCAAAGACTGTAACCCACTGGAGAGGAGAGACTGCAGGCAAGCTGTTCTGAGTAGTCCTGCAAGATGAGTCTAGTGTGCATTCAGCAATACTGCTGAGAGAGGGAGAAAGAGCAAGTGCCCCCCACCCTCTGCTGGTGGCTTGCTGTAATCAGCAACAAACATACCTAGATTTAACAGGATATGGGGAGATCTCAGTCTGGCTGGCATTTTTTTAGCTAGAAGGAGCTGGTGTCATATGCAGATGCCCCTTCTCTACATGACTAATACAGCAGGTGATAATTTGTGGCTGTCAGCAACATTTGTAGTTGCATCAGCCTTCAGAAGCTGCTCCATCATTGCCTCCTTTTTCATCTGCACATAGTTAACAATCCACCTTCTTGATGGAACCTGGAAAAAACTGCCCAATAATCAGCAAAAACATGATCTTCTGATCTAGCCATGAGTGATGGTCTTGGTGGGCTTGATTGAACTTGAATACTTTTGATTAAACATTGAACTTAATTCTTAAAAAAATCAAGACACTTCACTTTCTCCACAGTCTTCTTTTTTCCTATGTATACAATCTGGACTTTCTCTCTTAATTCTAACACTAAAAAATCTGCAGTTTGCTGTGTTCCTGCTACACAGATGCACAGTGTTGCAGAGTACTTATCTGCACTTCTGTGGTCATAGGAGACACTAATTCAGTATTCACTATTACCTTGATCTCATCTGTGCTGAAAGTTGTCTTTCACTCGTATGGGACTCAAAATTTAGGGAGCTCCTTGGAATCAGAAGTGTTTCTTCTGTTACTGTTTTCTTATGTGTCCTTGTAGTAGATATTGGTCAGAGAAGAAACAGGAAGAAAAAAAAAATGTTCCCTATGAAGAATTCCCAAGACTGTTAATTATATGAACAATTTCTTTTGCTATGTGACAGTGTGATCTTTCCATAGACTGACACCTTCACACCACAGACCTCTAAGAGTCTTCCACCATGAGCATTTCCTCAACTTCACTTTGCAACAGCCGATCTGGAGTGCTCCGCTGCAGGGAGAGAGTGAGCAGCATTTTCTTTGAAAAACTTCCACCCATTCCATCAGCAGCCAACAGCTAGAATTTCAGCTTGCTATGCTGGAAGCAGGATCCTGGAGAGCTGCAGGGACCAGGTGCTCTCTGTCAAGACTGGCATTCATCTGTTCTGTCATCCCAATGGAGGATTTCAACCACTTAAGACATCTGCTGGCAAGACAATATGGCAAGATGTAAGCAATCCAAGAGACTCCTGGAGTCCATTGACAATAACTTTCTGGTTCAAGTATTGGACAGAACAACCAGAGGAGAAGTGTTGCTGGACCAGGAGCTCAGCAGTGCAGAGGAGATCGTTAAAGATATAAAGATCGACGGCAGCCTGGGCTGCAGTGACCATGCCTTGTCTGAGTGTGTGATCTCAAGGAATGTCGGCCTGGCAAAGAGTCAGGACCCTGAACTTCAGTGAACTTCAGGTTGTTAAAGGAATTGTTGGACAAGATCTCCTAGGAAGAATTCCTGAGAGACAAAGGAGTGAAACAAACCTGGCTGCTCTATAAGGATGCCTTTCTGAGAGTGCAAGAGCTCTCCATCCCTCAGAATAAGAAAGTGGGCAGGGGAGGCAGGATACCAGTACGGCTTGCAAGGACCTGCTGGTCAGACTTAGGGAAAAGAAAGGCAAGTACAAGAGTTTTGCAAGGCCCTTGACATGGTCCCCCTCCACATCCTTATCTCTAAATTGGAGAGATATGGATTTGAAGGGTGGACTATTCAGTGGATAGGGAATTCATTGGAAGGTTGCAGTCAGAGAGTGGTCAATGGTTCTCTGTCCAGTTGGAGCTGGTAACAAGAAGTGTCCCCCAGAGGTCCATCTTGGGACCAGTACTCTAACATCTTTATCAGTGACATAGATGATGGGATCCTCAGCAAGTTTGCTGATGACACCAGGCTGGGTGGTGTAGCTGATATAGCAGAAGGAAGGGATGCCATCTAGAGAGACCTTGATAAATTCTAAACTTGGACCCTTGTGAAACTAGTGAGGTTCAACAAAGCAAAGTGCAAAGTTTTGCACTTGGGTCGGGGTGATCCTGGATAGGTATACAGACTGGGAGATAAACTCCTTGAGAGTAGCATTGCTGAGGACTTAGGGGTCCTGGCTGAGTGAGCTTGCAGCACAGAAAGCCAGTGGTATGCTGGATTCCATCAGAAGAGGGGTGGCCAGCTGGGATGGGGTGGTCTCCCTAGCCCCTGGGCTAGGGAGGTGATTGTCCCCCTCTACTCTGCCCTTGTGAGGCCCTGGATGGAGCACTTGAATGCAAGTCTGGGGCACCCAACACAGGAAAGATGTGGAGCTTTTGGAGAGGATCTAGAGGAGGGCCATGAAGATAATCAAAGGGCTCAAGCGCCTCTCCTATGAAGACAGACCGAAGGAACTGGGCTTGTTCAGACTGGAAAAGAGAAGGCTGCGGGGTGACCTCATTGTGGCCTTCAAGTATTTAAAGACAGTTAATAAACATGAGGGAAGTCAAAATTCTACAAGGGTAGATAGTGATAGGACAAGGGGGAATGGTTTAAACTAAAGGAGGGGAGATTTAGATTAGATGTAAGGGGAAGTATTTTATTAAGAGAGTGGTGAGGTGCTGAGATATGTTGCCCAGAGAGGTTGTGAATGCATCATCCCTGAAGGTGTCCAAAACCAGGTTGGATGGGGCCCTGGGCAATCTGATCTAGCACTTGATCTAGTGGTTGGCAATCCTGCCTGTGACAAGGGGGTTGGAACTTGATGATCCTTGAGGTCCCTTTCAACCCAAGCCATTCTATGATTCTATGAACAGCATAACATTAACATAGCCCATATAACCTCACACATTTATTCTCTGTCAGGATACGAAAAATGCAAGTCCAGGTTGGCTGGGTATCAACCTCTGATTCTTTTATCTCCCATCATAGTATAGAAGCAGTGCTATTCTACACCAAACTGCTCCCAGAGCTGTAGAAAGAGATTTTTATCTGAATTTGAGCAGGGTTAGTGGGTGGAAAAGTATTTGACAGAACAATAATTGCTATGTTGAAGGACCTAAGGGTCTGGGTAGACTTTGTCTCTCTACCTGAACTGGTAGAGCTAAATTATTTTTGTGCACTTTGAACACTCCTTCAGCAACATCCACCATATTCCAGCTGCCTGCAGTGACACATATGAGGAGGCAGAGTTTCTTTCTGCTTGTATTATATTTTCCAGTTCTCAGTTCTATCCCTAAAGACAAACACTGAAGGAAAATAGTCACTGCTGCATGTTCTCATACTACATATAAATACAGGAAGATACAAGTACTTAAAACACTACTGTAGGGAATGATCCAACTCATACCTAACTTCCTAGTCAGATACCGTTCCCTTTCTTTTGACAGAGATGCAACTAATCCATACAGACAGTAGCAGAAGCAGACCCTCTGGCTCTGATTCTCTCAAACGTAACCACTGCAGCTCAAAAAAGAGAAAAGTGTGACAAACCCAGGCACTGACTGCACTGAACTACATAAGAAATTCAGCCTAGCACAAGCTAGAATCAGCATGTTGTTTAGATTCCCTAGAGAAGGACTCATTATTGTCTGTGGGGATGCAGAAGAGCACTAAAGCAAGTAGGCTGATAATCACAGAATAATAGAATCATAAAGTCACTAAGGTTAGAAAGGACTCCACGATCATCCAGTCCAACCATCCACCTATCATCACCAATATTCCCACTAAACCATGTCCCCCAGCACAACATCTAAACATTTCTTGAACACCTCTACGCTTGGTGACTCCATCACCTCCATGAGCAGTACATTCCAGCGCCTGACCACTCTTTCAAAGAGGTATATCCTAAAGTCCAACCTGAATCCCCCCTGGCACAGCTTGAGGCCATTCCCTCTCGTCCTATTGCTAGTTACGTGGGAGAAGAGGCCGACCCCTACATCACCACAATCTCCATTCAGGTAGTTGTAGAGAGTGAGCAGGTCTCCCCTGAGCCTCCTCTTCTCCAAACTGAACAATCCCAGTTCCCTCAGGTGCTCCCCATAAGACCTGTACTCCAGCTTCACCGCCCTTCTCTGAACACGCTCCAGGGTCTTGATGGCTTTCTTATAGCGAGGGGCCCAAAACTGAGCACAGTACTCAAGTTGTGGCCTCACCAAGGCTGAGTACAGAGGAATGATTGCTTCCCTTCTCCTGCTGGCTGCATTATTTCAGATACAAGCCAGGATGCCATTGGCCTTCCTGGCCTCCTGGGCACACTGCTGGCTCATGTTCAGCCTTGACCAACGTTGAGCGTTGACCAATACCCCCAGGTCTGTTTCCTCTACACAGTCTTCCAGCCACTGTGTCCAAAGCCTGTAGTGTTGCCTAGGGTTGTTGTGGCCAAAGTGCAGGACCTGCCACTTGATCTTGTTGAACTTCATCCCATTGGCCTCAGTCCAGCTATCCAGCCAGTTCAGATCCTACGCTGGACCTTCCTACCCTCAGGCAGATTGACACTTTCTGCCAACTTGGTGTCATCTGCAGTGATGATACTGAGCCAAAGAGCAAAAGCTTTTTTTCTCAGATGTTTACTATTAAAATCTACATGAAGAACAACCATGTTTTGAACAAAATAAGAGATCTTAGAGAGACATTTTTTTATACCTAGCAGTTTTTCTCCTTAAGACCTAGTGGGACCTTGAGGATTTTCAGAACAAAACAAAACAAAAAAAAAAGCACTATAAATATATATATATTTTTTTGCTAAACCTAAATACCTGGTGAATGTAAGCTGCATTAAACAGCTCCTTTATGTAGCACAGCTCTGCCACTTGAAGTTAGGCATGCTTAGCAGCATTGCTGGTTAGGGACCTCAGATCTTTTAATGAGATGTTCATCTGAGACCTCAGTTGCTAGCAAAAGTACAAATCCATGGACATCAACAGTTAAACTAACCCAAATAATCCTCTTGATAGTGTTTACCACATCTAGCTCCTCATTGTGTTAATATGCTGATGAGTATTTCTCTGCTGTCCTACCAAAGAAGAACATAAATGCCTCAAGCATACTTGAAAAAAATTGTTGAAAAGAACTCAGCAGTGTCTTTCTTCTCACCAAAACTTTTCCTGTTACTCGTAAGCTTTAATCCAGTAAGCCAGATGGCTTTGCATTGTCTTCTTTTATGTTTGACTAATGTCAAAATTCTCACAGTGATGGCAGCTAGTTTTGTGCACTTTGATACTCAGAAATGCCCATCATAAACATTTCATTTCACACCAGGAAATTCTGTCCAACATAACATTTCTTGTATGCTTCTGCAGTCAAAAGATACACCAGTTATTGTGGAAACCCCCTTCTTTCTCTGCTTATATCTTAAAAGATTGATTTTGTATTCAGAAACATTCTGAAAGCTCACCCTAATATTTAGACACAATAGAGAGTATGTTACGTCATGAAGGAGAATGTGAAAAATTCAGTACTCTTCTGCTTCTACTGATGCTCTTTTCTTCATCCATGTACAAAAACAGCAAGAACAGAAACTGTGCTATACCTGGGCAACAATTTTCAGGCACCCCAAGTAGCCCCCATAGCAAGAGTCCAGAGTCTTGGAGATGACAGAGAAACTGAGTCAACAACTCTAGTCAGGTAGTGAGACGTGCAACAACATTCCTCAGGTCATGTATGGGGGCAGGACTCTTCATGTATGGAGAATGCAACACCAAACCTTCCCACCAATATCCAAGTGTTCAAGAAAGACAGAGAGAAGAGTGGAGGACTTGGATAACTTCTGTCAGCACAGAACAAAATAAGCAAGGATATAATTCAAAAATACCTGTTTGCTTCACACTGATTCATGCACATTGAATTATGGCTGCATATGTTTTTAGTTCAAGGTATTACTTCTGACTACCAAACACTTCACTGTCAAAAACCTCTAAATTTTAATAAGAACATTATTGCTTGCCTGCCTGTCTGTCTCCTTTATGCTGCATCCTTCTTCCTCTACAAAGATAAAAGAAAATCAAACAAGACAAGTGTGGAATTTTACAACAAAGAAGATAAGTGTTTTGGCCAGGGAGCTTTTGTTTCATTTAATCTCATTGTTTACAAACAGCTGCCCCAGTAAGTGATTTTGTCAGCCATTCCCCAGATGTACCTCAGAGAAGAGGTGATGTGAGAAGAGCAATTGCGATGGACTGCAATTTCATGAACACAGATGCAAAGTGCACAACAAAATGCAATGTGGGCAGGGGGGCAAGAGAAGGCATTTTCCTGGCTCTGGAATGAAGACAGTTCACTCATAGCTCAGGAGAAAGAAGCTGTCAGTGCTTTTGTGAATCCAATGTCTCATCTTCAGCAATATCAGTCCCTTCTTCTGGCAACATTCCAAAGGCTCTTATCCAGGTGCTGCCATGATTCCACACGGTTGTCAGCTGTGATGCCATACAACCTTGTAAGGAATATCAGCAAGCCTCTCTCATCAGTGTAAGAATGAAAGGTACTTTTAGTTATGTTTCTAGCAAGATCCAGTGTCATCTCCTCTGTACCTGTCCTCTTGGCATTCACAACATCAGAGACTGTGCTCCCTCAGAATTGATCTGGCTGGCACATTCCTGGGCCAGGAAAAAAAGGATGGTTTGTGCCAATGTCTCCTCCCCTGGCTGCTATCACATCCTTTGAATCTCCAAAAGGTCTAGAGAAGCCAGTGATATGGGCATTACAAATGGATACCAGTATTTTGTGTTTGGAAAATTTTGCTCAAATGGTCTCGCTCAATTATTTTATCCCAAAAAAGAGACAGAGGAAAGTCTTTGGTTTTCTTTATTTGAATAAAAGGAGAGACTACTGGGGGCATTTCCCCATAGAGTCTCTCAACTTTTTGGGTTTACAGACCCGTTTTTATCCTAAGTTTCCAACTGCATTATCCCTCCTCTTTTCCCAATTGGCTGAGGTACTCAGAGTTTACAGTCTTTCTGGTCCATCTATCATACACTCGTCATGCTCCCCACAGTGGGTACCCCTTCATTTCTTTTTGCTTATAGATGATTTGCAATGTGTATTTTAGAGTCCTTTGTTTTGCCCAATTTGAGTTATTTTTGAATCCTGCTTGGCAAAGTCTATTTCCACTTTGTCATGTCAAGCCAGCAAGAGTTTGCAAGGTAAGTTTGTTTAATCAGATCCTTGTGACTGAAACTCTTCTTCCCAGCTTTTCCTTTATCTTGTTTTGCAGGGCCCCCCTATGCTTCCTTTATTCCTCCCAAATTTCAGCTTATTTTGCAAGGATACCTTATCCATGCTTTTCCCCTCAGTTTCCATCTTTTTTTCACAAGCTCTGTGTGCTTGCATGTACCATACATAGTTGCAAAGAGTTCACACTCTCTGGAGTTACCTGGTCCTATGCTGAGTCCAATGTTCTCCTGCCTCAGACCTAGTAGCCCTGGAATTGAATATTTTATTGTGCGGAGTTTGATTTCAGTCTCTATATGACAGAATCTCTTCCTGGTCTTCCACAGTGTGCGGGGCTGTCAACTGCAGCATGCAGGTGACAACACAAGAACCTGCCTGCTGGACTGCATAAACAGCAGCCCCATCTCAGAAACAGGAGAAGAGAGATTAGTTATTTGAGAGCAGAGAAAAGGCCTTTTCACCTACCTTCACACTCCTGGGCTATCTGGCCTTTTCTTGCAGCAGGGACTATGGGCTTTTTCAAACATTTCCTAGATTATATCTTTTAATTTCAGCAGTGGTGACTTTGTGTGTTGTCTAGCAGCTGTCCTCTGACAAGCTCTGAATTGTCATGGAAAGGCTAGAGTTCAGCAGAAAATACAAATCCATGCACAGCACTATTCAAAGTCTGACTACAAACTACCTGGAAATTAATGTCATTGTGCAGTAAGAAGATTGACAGATTACAGAATTGTGCAGAGAAGAAGCCATAGGACACACTGCTTTTTTGTTAGGCAAGATTGTGCCAATAGAGGATGATTAAAATTGATGGCTCTTTCTGCTTGACAAAAATTACAAGGTCTGAAAGAAGCTTTTTCCTCTATTGTTTTGCACAGACATTAACTAAAGGAATTGTCAAGGAATTATGTGCCAGTACGTAGGTACTTGTTAGCACCCCAATTTTTGCTAAGTGCTGGAAGAAATAGGGTTTTTATTCTATTGTTATTAAATGTGTGATTTTTGTGTCAAATTACTTTCTAGATTCATGACTTAGGTGCAATTTTGGTGCTAGAAAGCTGATCCATTTTGAACTTCATTTTCCATTACTTCTAGCAGACCTATAATTCTATTAAGTGAAGTAGCAAGCTGTTGATTCTTCAAAGAAAAGAAATGATGTGCACTTATCTTTTGTAGAATAACTGTGGATCTATTGTCATTTACAAATCATTATTAATGCATTTCCTGTATGTGTGATGTAATGTTTGTTCCAAAGAGTCTTACTGCAAGATTCCAAATATGCATATATTTATGTCCAACAATAAGTTCTATACACAGAAAGAACAGGAGGGATCCTAAATGAAAATTGTTTTTCAATACCAAGTATTTTCTTTTCAACAAGGACAAGCGATCAATGATATTCATTCAATTCTTTTTATATCGTATTCAGTGCAATGTCGAGAATACTGATGACTGCTCATGGCATTAATCAAGATGCTGGCAATTAGTTTTGTCATTACAGGAAACACGTCTGTCACCAGAAGCCAGGACTCTGAGGTCTGCAGGGAAAAAGAGGAAAGTACTTTTGACCTACAGCAACCAGAAAGAAGTTGTTCAGTGTCTGGGAGGCACAAAGAGAGCTGACCTAACAACATTTGTGGGCAGATTAATCAGGGTTTAATTTAGAGTGCTGTGTCAAAGCATAGAGCATTTCTGTTAGACTAGCTTTGTCAGAAACATGAAGCTTTTGATGATTTTGGGAAAAGTCTGGACAGTATACAAGAGGAAAAACCGTCACTGAATGCTATCATAAGCAGCCTTGGATGAAGACTGGGGTTTAGGAAAATAAAGAAAAGGAGGGAGGAAAACAGGCTTTAGGACATATTTTGACAGAGCTTTTTTGTTTCCTGTATATCATGATACTTGCACTTTAAGGGCAAAATCTTCAGCAACCTAATCTAGTAACAATGACGCACCTACGTGAGGACTGGGATAAACAGATGCCCCAGCTAACCAGACAACAAAGCTTGTCAGGAACTGAGACACAATGGGGTCCCAAAGTCCTGCTGCCTACACAGATGGTAGCATCCTCCAAAGATCCTGCTCCATGGGGCAGACTGTGGTAGTAGTCGCTATTGGCATGTTTAGGCTGAAAATCAAGATGAAGTCAGAGTACACCTAGGTGTGGTCTAAGGAAATTGAATGTGGACACAGAACATGAGCTGCCCGATGATTAACCATGTGATTTTAGGTTTCCACCATTACCAGCTGTGCAAATACTTCTGTGCTGGAATAGTAGGGATAATTTATAATATGTGCAGCATTGCTCAGTAGCCTGCAGATTAGATTCTAGGAAGAAAAGTCAAGAGTGAGGTCCTTCTCTACATCCATGTTTTCTTAGTCATTTCTCAAGGATTCACCAACAGGCAAAATACAGCAGACCTTCTTTTTTTTCTTTCCAAGCCAGACTGGCTGTTACTTGTTGCTAGTAGCTGTGAAACGTTCTTGACATGTGCTATTCACTTGGGGAGGAAGCCAGAATGCAGCTGGAATCTATCAGAAAGAAACTAGAGTCTACCTGACGGGTAGGTTACCACAGTTAATGGGACTGTAAGAAACTAGATTTAAGTGTAATCTCTCACCCACACAGTTAACTGTGCTTAGGATGGTCTGGAAAGCAAAATATCTACTGGAAGAACCCAGAGATATTTCTGACATCATGTGCCTTTGTACAGGACTTTCCCAGTTCAAGTCCGCCCTTCGGGACAACTGCACCTAGCCGTTTGTTTGTCTCATGAGGTCTTGAGCTTGACAGAAGTATGGAGGCATTGCCTCAAGCAAATAGGGTTTGGTCCAACCTTCATGTATTCAGGACAGAAATCCCAAGCTGAGTAATTGCCACAGAAGTTCACAGAAGAGATCAGGCTGCTGTTTTGATTACAAAGTACGATGTGCTCTTTTGGGAATGAAGACTGCTTGTATAAAATTGAGTTTGCCTTGTTTATTGTGGTTTAAGCTCCACATTTGTTAGGCAGTGGCTAAAGCCTTGCATTTTCTCAAGCGAAACAGTAAACAACAGAAAGCAAAAAATAAATTTTATATATACATATATGTATATATATGTTACTGTTGAATCATTTTGCCCACTGAATTATTCTTGGAAAACAAGCAAGCAAACAAACAACAAACCATTTTGCTGTGTTTGATTTCCCATCATTTACATTGGTGGTAACAAGAACTGAAATCCATTTCCATCAATGGCGTCACATCTGGATGAAAGCTGAACTGCAGTGAAGAGTCACAGTGAAAATTACTGTGCACCTATGGTGCACCCACAGATGCACAAAAGCACTGACATCTCTCTGTGTGTGAGCTTTTCAGCTCACTAGTCTACACACAGCCTATTCTTACTAGTCAGAATCTCTAACAAGGTGTTTTGGTATTCACCTGAAAAATTGATCTGATTAGGAAAATTAGGACAATTCACTGTAATTGCCTGTAATAGCTTCACAGTACAGCTGATGATGGCCTCAAATACACATGTTCCAACTCTAACAACAGCCTGTCTTAGAAAGGCACAGAGGAAAAGTGCATCATCTGGAACTCAGGCAGTGATCTTGGTTAATCAGTCCCCAGAGAAAATTTCCTTTACTGTTTCACTAAGGTATTTCAGTGTACACAAATAACTCTTGCTACTCTCATCACTTGAGTAGGTGGACAGCTACATCTGAATGAGTGGGTTTGTGAGGTTTTTTGGCCTGGGATATTCAGAAGGAGAACAAAAGATTCTCCAGAAGCTTTCCAAAATGATGCATATTATCTTCTCTGTAGCAGAATGTTTTCTGAGTAGCTTTTTGTACTCTGGATAACCTTTATGTCGATTCTCAGTACGCATAAACGAGTATTTCTCCAGCAAAGCTGCATGATTTGGGGTCCCACACATCATCCTGTTAAAAACTCTTTCCTTTAGCCTGGCATATACAAAGGAGACATGGATAACAATAACGTGGGAAGCACTCTTCCATGCCAGCATTCTCTTATGCTTATATCTTTGGACATTGCTCTGAGATGTTGAGTCCGTGGAAAGTACCTCAATCCCCATTTCTAACAATCACTTTACATGGGGGAATGGAGGAATTTGTTATTCACTCTGTTACTCTGAAATCACACATAAAATATTTAATGGTTTAAGTAAAGAGAATGGAAGAATTTATCTGCTTTATTGCATGTGCTGCTAACAATGCTGCTAGGTTTTCAGACCATTGCACGAGAGTTGATGGCAAGTCATCAGCCTCTCCTTTATACAAATAGCAAGAAATTTCTCACTCTCTCAGCTGTTGAGCTGTCAAGCTGCACAACTTCATGACTGAAATCCGGTTCTTAAGGGAAACCCACATCCTACAGATTCTTTGAGGAAAGATGAAATGCCTCAGGACTGTTTTGACACCAGTAACACCCTGCCAGGAGTGGAGCTTGCGTGCAAGGACCATTTCATTCACAATGTCTGTTCCCACGGTTTTTTTAGTGTTCCACACTGTTAGCTTTACAAGCCTTGCATTTTCTTTAGCTGGGCTGCTCTAGCCAGATTTGTTTGAGTTTATTATTCACTGTCTGGAGTCTGAGCTGTAATTTTCTACATTGGAGTCCAGCGCTCTTTAGTGCTCTGTAACACAAGCCCTGCTCCATGTGAGGTGGCTTATTTCAGAACACAGGGAAACAGAGCTGCCCTCTTCTGGATGACCACTGCATCTTTCAATCCCTGGAAGCTGGTTCATACACCAAGTGGATGAGGATAGTCAAGAGGGATTGACAGGTATAACTTACCTATGTGATTATCAAGCAAGATCTATGAATCTGACTATGTTGGTAGCCAAGAGGTCTGGGTTGTGGATTTCTTCTTTCCTGCTGAGCAAGCATTATATCTCATTCCTCAGCTAGAGTAGACTGATGGTGAGATGTACATGTTTCACAAAGAACAAGTAATTTGTTCTTGCAGGAATTTTACATGTGTCTGAAAGGACCTGCAGTGCAGAGGGTACACCACTGACTGAGAGCTCCATATTCTTCATTCAGGGCTTCAGTTACTAAATGCCCCTCTGCTCTTTTCTGCCTTCCTACAAGTGACCCTGCTGAACCCTGTGGGGTCACAAGATGGACTTGATGGTGCAGAAGGGCATGTCACACAAGCCCGTTACAGCCCAGAACCAACAGGAAGCAACCAGGAAGACAGCCCCCAGCACGTTCCCTCCACTCTAAGTGATGTGCTGCTAGGACCAGCCATTACATGGACTATCCCATTCGCTGTAGCAGACAGAGCAACCCAGAAAATCTCACCTGGCACATCACAAGGACTACAGAGGAAAGCGTTTATGGCTGACTTGCTGGCTGACTGGCAGAGATCAGAGGGTTGTGATCAGTGGCACAGGATCCCATTGGAGGCTTGTAACTAGCAGCGTTCCCCAAGGGTCAGTAGTGGTTCTTGTCTTGTTCAACATCTTCATCATTGACCTGGATGAAGGGATAGTGTGCACCCTCAGCAGGTTTGTTGATGATACAAAGCGGGGAGGAGTGGCTGCCAGAACACTGTGTTGCCATTCAGCAAGACCTGGACAGGCTAGAGATTGGACAGAGAGGAACCTAACAGGATTCACTAAGGGCAAGTGTAGAGTCCTGCACCTAGGGAGGAATAACTGCATGAATAAGTACAGGTAAGGGGCTGACCTGCTGGAAAGGAGCTCTAATGAGAACTTAGTGGTCCTAGTGGACAACAGGTCGAGCCAGCAGTGTGCCCTTGCAGCCAACAAGGCCAGTGGTATTCTGGGGTGCATTGAAAAGATCATGGCCAACAGGATAAGAGAGGTGATCCTCAATGCTCCCCCTGCCCTGATGAGACCACATTTGGAGTACTGTGTCCGGTTCTGACCTCCTCGGTTCAAGAAGGACAGGGATCTTCTAGAGAGACTCCAGTGGAGGGCCACAAAGATGACTAGGGGCTTGGAGAATCTCCCATATAAGGAAAGGCTGAGAGACTTGGGACTGTTCAGCCTGGAGAAGAGAACACTGAGGGGAGATTTTATCAATGCTTATTAATTGCTAAAGTGCAGGAAGTCAAGTGTACAGAGCTAGGCTCTTTTCAGTCGCGCCCAGCAACAGGACAAGCAGCAAGAGGCAATAACTTGAACAGAGGAAGTTCCATATGAGCATGAGGAAAAACTTCATAATAGGAACAGGCTGCAGAGAGGCTGTGGAGCCTCCTCTGGGTTCAAGAGCCACCTTGACGCTTTCCTGTGCAACTACTGCAAGGAATGTGCTTTAGCAGGGAGTTGGGCTTGATGATCTCCAGAGGTCTCTTCCAAACCCTATGATTCCACAATTCTGTGATTCTGTGATTATAATACTGATCTGCACATTGTTAGATACTATTTTATCTTGAGGGAAAGAAGAACACAAACTAGCTGTGGGAATCCCACTGAGACTTGCAGAACCAGTAACTGACAGTGGATGAAGCTTTGTTACCTTGTGCTGAGCTCTCCATTTTGCTCTGGGAAGTGGTAACACGGAGGGTAAGAACAGCCCTTCTCCACTGATCTCGAAGGCACAAAGGTACAGAGGCATAAATAGTAGTGATGGCAAGGCTTAAGAAGGCACTTGTGAGGAGGCCTGCCAAAATGTTCTGTCTTTTTGGACATGCTGGCAAGCTCATCTCTTGATCTCTATGGCTGACAGCTTTTGGAGACTATTTCTTGCCAAAAATACGTGACTTAGTTTCTGAGAAACTAAACAGTCCAACAGTCAGACAATAAGTGTTAATGTTGCATGAGCCACTGGAAAATTCATAAATGGAAGAAAGTAAGCAGAGTGCTTTGAGCATTGTGTACTGTCTGGCATTCCAGAGCACTTGCAAATACTCCTGGGGGGCAGTAAGAATAATATTGCATTGACTGCAGTCATTAAATAACTCCTGGAGTAGTGCTGAAGAAAGTGTTCTAGATTACATCACAGCTGTGAAGACTTCAGTTGCCAGCAGAAGGTATCAACATACTAGTTCTTAAAAATATAAGGCTCTGCCTTTGCCTTAGTTGTGAGCTTTTCTTGGTGTTCCTGGAGTAAACTGTGCTGTCTTTAAGGCCAAGAAGAGATCCAGTAATACAACCATCATATTCCACCAGACTGAAAGAACGCACAAGGCAGGATTTGTCACTCTTGCATTTCAACTGTTCATTTCTCTGTTTTTAATAAAAATTATCACTTTGATTCTAAATAATATTCTTGCAACATGCCAGAGAATAAAATCTCAAGTATGCAATCCACTCGACTCCTCTGGCCAGAAAGCTGTCTGCCTTTGCAGCCCAACACAGTGGTAAGCAAGTAAAGATGGATTTATGCTCGAATTGCAGCTCTGCTTTCAATTTCAATATCAGACATGTCAGCACAACTGCTGCTGCTGTCAGAGCCCACATGCATTTGGGAGCCTCAGAGGTCTCTGCACTGGTCAGCTGGCAAGGCTGTACACACAGCCTCAGGAGACAGATCTTTTGCAAAGATGTCCTGTGCAACCCTTTACAAAAGAAAAAAAAAAAGGAGGACATGCTTTTCTATTGGACAATTGAATTACATCTCTTCCATGTCCTCAAGTAACTGGAAGATGTTAAAAGGAGTTGAGCATGCAGGATTCATTTCCAATTTCTGGGACTGATTGGAGTTGCCCACACTATATTCAGTAATTTCTTCCCACTTTCAAGTCTGGGTCCTTTGTAATCAGGCTGAGGCATTCTCCTTCAGAGGTTTACTCATCATGCTTCGGAGCTTTCTGTTCTCATTGGCTTGCTGATTCAAAACAAGAAGGCATTTTGAGGAGCTTTTTTAAAGGCAGAATCTTGATCTCTAAAGTAAGTTTTCCATGTCCTTTGGAGTCTCTGTCTCAGAAGGGCATCAGCTCTATCCTCTGTGTACATTTTCACACAAGAAAATTATTATGCAAATGTCAATAACACAGCCATTTTGTACTGTTGTGTGGTTTAAAAACAAATAACACTATGCAATAATTCAGGCTGGTCCTGAAAGCTGAATGTTATTTTCTAACATCTTGGTGTTGCTTTAACTATGAATTCTATGAATTCCCAGAAAGTTCAAGTTTACCATCTAAATTCTTTACTGCTCTAGGCAACTAGAAAAAAAAAATATCCAGACCAAACAAACTGGTCCTGGTTATTCAGATATTCTTAAACTGCTGATATTTATTGATTAACATTCAGTTATTTTTCTTATGTTCACAAAGGAAACAGCATAAGAAAAGTAGGACCTATTTCTAGCAGAAGATTTTTAATCCATTTATTACAGTCATACAAAAAAAAGTTACAAACCCCATCAGATAAAAATGCAAGCAGGAGCATTACTCTGTTTTTAAGCATAATGTTCTCCTTATAGAAGATATGTTCTGCTTATAAAGTTCATAAGTACTTAGGCTTGCTCCAATATCTTAGCAAAACAAACAAAAAAACAAAGTGTAATTGCAACCATTCATAGGACCACACTGTTTTCTCATTGCACTTATAGGTTAATCTGCTCTAGAAGAGAAAGAATTTCTATCATTTCCACAAAATGCTAAAGAAATCCTTTTAAAACTAATTGCAAAATGAGCAGAAGGTAAGTGGGTGGGAGGAACTTGGAATGAACTGGTAGAATCCACAGGTACAAAGAAAAGTTACTTCAACCTTAAATACAAACAAAAATAGCAAACCAGTCTAGAGGGGATTTCCAAAACACAATCAATAGCAAGTCTGAATGTTAAGACTGAATTGACTTCTGATACATTCAAAGTTTGCCCTTGCAAAGCCAGCTCACTTGCCTCAGGAAATACTAAGAAGCATATGAGACTTCACCCTCCCACTGCTTTCTTGTTCTGGTGACCCAGCAATAACATCCAATGCTATCTGATCATGCAAAGACTCCAAAAGGAGTTACAACCACTGCAGCTGCTGACCTTGAAAATAACACTTTCAAAATTACCTCTTCATCCATCTGCAGGTACCAAATGGCTCCACTTTGGAAAGGCAGTGGTAGAGATCCTAAGGACAGAAATATCAGGAAGTTTGATTTCCTGGCCTGTCTACCGCAGCTACCTACTTGTGCAGATATCCCAACAAAACAGAGAACTTGACCTTTGTGTCCTTCGCAGTGCCAGCCAATGCCACTTCCTAGTTGTGGTTTAAAAAAATCCTACCCAGGCTTCACCCTTCAAAATGTTTTCTTGAAATCTACTACTTTTCTCACAAAAAAAAAAATATATATATATATAGTAAAAATGAAAAAAAAAAAATCATTTTCACATACACATTACTCCTAAAATGTCTTTTCTGAACTTGTGCGTCAATATGAGCACACTGACTGTAGAAACCAAAATAACTCTTAAGAAAACTTCAGGTTACTAGTGGGACTACTTTTAATTTACTGTCTCAGCTGAGCTGGAAATCAGGAGTATTGTGAAGGGAACACAAGCCAGAGTTCCAGAAGGAAGGAATACTGGATGCCTTTGTTTCACGTATAAAGTAGCAATATCAGGAATAGAGTAAGGACCAAAGGACCCATGCTTTGCTCTGCTGACTGCCTCATCAGACAAAACTACATCTGGAAAGCTCTACAGTCTTTCAGCTTTTTGTCATATTTCTAAACTCTCAAGTTTGAACCTGCTGCTTTGTATGCCTCAGATGTTTTCTTTAGCATTGACCTTCTCTCTGGCTGAGATGAAGGACAAGAACTATGCTTCTGCAGAGGTCAAGACTGACACTGTGAATAAGACACTGACAGAAAGGGAGACATGATTGTTTTCTCAGTCTCTGAGGTCCCTCTATTACTGCAGTCCTGTATCTATTACTAGCAACTTGTTTTATTTATACTTTACCTCTTGGAGGGAAGTAAAATTCTATCACAGAGTCACAGAATCGCTGCATCAATAAATCACAGAACCACAGAACAGCTTGAGTTGGAAGGGACCTTAAAGCCCACTCAGCCCCAACCCCGTGCCGTGGGCAGGGCTGCCCCCACCAGCTCAGCTGCCCAGGGCCCCATCCAACTTGGCCTTGAGCACCTCCAGGGACGGGGCACCACAGCTTCTCTGGGCAGCTGTGCCAGTGCCTCACCTCTCTGTAAAAAATTTTCTCCTGACATCTAATCTCAGTCTTCCCTCCTTCAGTTTAAAACCATTCCTCCTTCTCCTGTCAATATCTAGATGTGTAAAAAGTTGATTTTTTCTTGTTTATTATCTTGCTTTATATATTGGAAGGCCACAGTGAGGTCTCCCTCACTGACCAAGAGCCTTCTCCAGAGTGAACAAGCCCAACTCCCTCAACCTTTCTTCAGAGCAGGGGTGCTCCAGCCTCTGATTGTCTTCATGGCCTCCTCTGGACCCACTCCAACAGCTCCATGTCTTTCCCGTACCGGGGGTCCCAGATGTGGATGCAGTACTCCAGGTGGGGCCCCACAAGAGCAGAGCAGAAAGGGATAATCTCCTCCCTCTCCCTGCTGCCACCCCTCTTTTGATGCAGACCAGGATAATATTGTCCTTCCGGGTTGCACACACACATTACTGGCTCATGTCCTGCATTTCATCAGCAGCATCAGATCCCAGCAAATTCTCCTCAGAAACTGCCAAACATCGAACAGACAGCATTTGTTTTGCTCCAGGATATTGCAGGCGAACATCAGAAGATTCTGCCTTTACTGATGTCTCATGAACACCACTGTAATAGTGAAGCAGCTGGGGGAGGGATTCCTTCCTTGAGCCCTGTGTGGAAACACTTCTCTGCTTCTGTCTTTGGAATAAAGTCACGAAGGTCTCTGCTGTCTCTAGCACAGCACCAAGTGGATCTGACAAGACGCACTGTTCTCTGAGAGAGCACATGTGAAAAAAAGAGAGTTTATTTGTAATTTAGAACAACTTATCTTGGTAGATCTAATGCTTTCTAGCCCATTCCTGGACTGCAAAGAGGAAAAGAAGAAATATCACCAAGCTTATTACAGTCTCCTACACGCAGTTAGGAAAGGAAAAAGTTTGACTAATGAATCCAGTGAACTGCTTCTCCTTTGTATTGCAATGTTTCTGTCACTTGAAATTATACAGGCTTTTTCTGAGCTGCTGTGTATGCAAGTGGGAGCCTGTGCTTGTTACTGCCTCTGCAAAGGGACACGTTAGAAGCAGTATGTGTCACCTTACAACCTCAGTTTGTTCCAGATTGTGACTTGGACCTTGGTTTCTGTGGCTTCATCTGGGAAATGTTTTAATTTCTCCCTCTCTGGGAGCAGGACTGTGGTGTGGGAACAAAGCTACTAAGAAGAATGGTGGTAGTTGAATCACAAGCCTTAAAGCCAACCCTGCATGCTCCTACTTCTCCAGCTTCAACAGCCTGCTCAGGGAACTGTACCAAAATGCAAAGCCCCCAGTCTCTCAGCCAGACTCCAGACAGAGGAGAGAACATCCCCAACACCAGGCATCATACGTGTTATCTTGTGCTTCCAGAGTCTTAGCTAAACACCAGGCCACGAAGTCTAATGTGCAGTACAGGCACATTACATCCCCAGCATCCTGCCCTGCCTTACTGCCAGTTCCACTAAGGCTGCTGCCTACACAGATGTCCTTCCCTGTTAAACAAGTCCAGCCATTATCCAGTCAGGCTCTGCTGCTAAATGCACAGCTAGGATCTCTCCTGCTGTCTGCATCTGCTCACCCATGTCTCTGGTCAGCTCCAGAAGTGCCCTGAGGGCCCCAAGTCCCCATCAACCACCACTCAGAAAATCACAACTGAAGGCATGACCTTCACACCTACATGTAAGCACCCACTTTACGGAATCAAAGCAAAATAGGGAAATAGATGTAAACTGGAGAAACCCAGAGCTAAGCTGAATTTGCATTTAGATGTAAGAAATGAAATTTTAGGCTGAAAAAGCTGATCCATGGGCTTTTTGTAAATAGAAAGCATAATTTCTTAGCTTTGGAAAGTTGGTGAAAAATGCATCAACATGCAACAGCTTGAATAAGGTAGGGGACTGCTAGTGAAAATGTGTTGTGAATTCATTTACCAAGACCAAGGAGAAAATACAAACTCTAAGTCTGAAGATACTGGTCTGTGTGGAATTTTTGGAAAAACATTCTGCAGCATAAGGACATTTTATAAATCTGAGTTGGATTCACAAACTTTTCTGTACTTTCAGTTTTTTCAAAAATTTTTTGAACTGTAATTTTTGTTTCGTCTTAAAAGGTAGCTTTATTATCTTTACTCCTAAATAAATCCCTTAAGTGGAGCCCATATGCAATAGATTATTTGATCTGAGCTTTTTACTTCTCATTATATTTTGTTAAAAACTAAACATTTTTTGGATGTTTTGATGGGGTTTTGTTTTGTTTTGTTTTGTTTTGTTTTGTTTTGTTTTGTTTGGAAAGGCAAAGCAATTTGCCAGAACATTTCCCCATCACAATCCCTCCATTTTCCATTTCCTCATTATTTTAATTAAACGGAGCTAGAACCTCTTTCAGCATTCTTTGTTCAGGTAAAGATCCCACTGCCTCCTGTAGCTGCTTGTACTGGGCATTCTTTCTTGGAGAACAGGAAAAACAGAAGGACAAACGGTCAAATAAATGTTTTTTCCTCACCAGTCCAACTGCATAAGACTTAGCTCTGCAGGCTTGCAGAACATGCGTAAATAACAGTGGAAGCTATAACACAAGTGCCACACTTTTTTGTAGGGGTAATTCAGTGGGAAGTGCATGTTTTTTCTTTCAGCTCCAGCAAGCAGAAGAGATGGCTGACAGAGCCCATTGCAGATGAAGAGAAACTCACACCCCACCTCTCAAACCATGGGGATAAATGTTGATTCAGACAGCCTTTCTGCTTTCAGACAGCTCAAAGCACAATGGCTTTGTGGAGTTATTAGGGAGAATAACGTGCCTTCAGAGCAGAGGGTAGTGGGTGTAAGGAATTAATTAGATGTATAAGAAAGGGATTTTATAGAAGATTAGCAGTGGAAACAAAGTAATATGTTTGTCTTAAGGAAAGAAGTAGCTGAATAAGGGGTAAATATCTGTCTTTTTATAACTCACTTCCTCCCTCCAGGCTTTTATCTTATGTAAATGAGCATGTGATACCTTGTGAATAATGTTTATAAACAACAAATGCACAGAGCTAGGGCAAAAATAAATGCCAAGACTAGTCAGTAAAAGGCATCAGATGTACAGAGTTCTGCTTCTGGTGCTGACCCGCAGATGCGGTTGGAAACCCTTGCAGCTTTTCACTGGGTCGCTTTAGCCTCATGTTTGGCAGCTGCTACCAGCCTCAGCGAATCAAAGCAGAGTTTGTACTGAGTGAACATTCTCCATTTCCCATCTCCAGGCTATGTTTCAGAGAAGGAAGTTGACATAAAGGCATACATTGTAAATGAATAGCAAGGCATGAAGCAGTATAAATACCTGATACAATAGGCATCCTTCACTGGAAAAATTTCTTACCTTTAAAAAGGGTGATTGACTCCCTTCAATGCAACTACGGGGGCATTCAGTATGATTAGAGACTTTCCATGACTGCAGTTTTCCTTTATATCACAGCCATTTGGCCATTATTGAACAAATAATGAGATTCTAAAGAAAGGGCTCTCAGAACATGTAACTTTAAAAATGGTAAGAATTTGTTCCGGCGTCAATGGAAGAGGGACTGAAAGAACACTGCATGAAACATACTGTTTTGTACACGTTGAGCTGAGATTATCCAAAATAAAAGCTTCTTGAAAAGTTACTTTAATCTCTTGAAATTGTACTGGATTCTTTTCCACGTCTTTGGTTATAAAGAGAAATGTAGCATTATACAAACCTGTATGAAACGCAGAGATTCAAAAAGCCCTCCCACCGGGAAGTCAGTTGTTCTACACTTTTCTCTTTTTCTATGAATAGCTAGTTCTTTGGCCATGTGTTTTTGTTGTTGTTGTTGTTGTTTTTCCTATAAACCTCCAAGAATGTCTATAAGGATGAGATTCTCTACATTTCTTTGTCGCATTGAATGCAGTGCAACAAATTCTGCATGTTAGACAAGTTGCAAGAGTTCAGTGAATGGTTATGTAAAGGACAATAAGATCTGTATCATTTGTTCTCATTCTAAGCAAGGCATCATTAGCACCTCTCTCTACTGAGAAATCCATCAAAATCTAAGTCATCTACAGAAGACATTATTTCCAATGCCTGCGTGCTGAGAAGCACCCATCCAAATGTCCTTTGAACTGAACTCTGAGAGACAGCAGAGATTGCTGCCCTCAAAATATGCCATAGTAGTTCACATGTTCTCAGCACAAAGATCTTCTATAAGCAATTCTCCCTGATAATTACTTCCAGCAATTATGGTAATACATAGGAACAGAAATATAAAAAGAAGACAATGCGATATCAGCTTCCCATATATTTAGAGTTTCACTTTCCAAGAGAGGTAAATAACAAGTCCAGGAAGTCAAAGGGCATTGGTCTTCAAGAATAACGAGCACAGCACAATTTATGCAATTACATTCCTATATGATATGAAAATTCAAGCCATCCAAATGGAAAACATCACAAATTTAAACTCTGTTTATCTACATTTGCTACTATTTTTTCTCCTCAAAAATCAAGTAAAGGTTTAGAGGCTCAACAAAAATGGGTTAATCAGCCTCTTTATCTGAGGTAAGGGGTAGGTTGAAGTAATTACACCAGACAGGAAAGACATCTTCAGTTGCCTAGCATTGTTGTGCCAAATATAGACACCTTGTGTCGCAGTCTAGCCCAAGTGATCTCTGTCTTCTTCTGCAACATCCTTTTTGATTTGGGAAGGCAGCAGCAAAAGAGCCAGACAGGTGAGGGAGGAAGAAGTAGTTTCCCATTGATTTGGATGAGTACGTGGCTATATAAATTATGCTTCTCCAGAAGATGATGTCTAATAAAAAGGGGAAGTGTACATGCTGCTGGAAAAGCAGTTCTTGCTTTTGGGGGGGGAGGGGGGAAGAAGGAAGAAAAGATTTAAAAAAAAAAGAAAAAAAAGGACCTGCATTTATTTAAAAATCCAGATGTAAAACCTCATTTGTTTTCACCTTTTAATCAAACATTAGAAATAAAGGAAATTAAAAATGCTTTATGAAAAACTCCCAGTGAAAATAAAATAATTGAATTGAAAAGTTAATCAGCAAAGTGTAAGAATTCGAGGCCTTCTAATTGTTTACCTAAGAACAGTCTGCTTCTGGAAGTTGTATTGAAGAACGTAACAGCAAAGCAAGAGGTAAAAGCTCCTGAACACATAATGAAGCATTCAGCACGCATGTAAACAAGCTCAGAAAGAAAAAGGAGCCTATCTATCTTTCATTATTCTTCAACAACTGTCCCCAAATTTCCAAAAATCCCACTGGTCCATTCTCAAACTTCCCTTGACACATATATAAACACCAAAAACTAAGGTGCTTTTGAAATTCAAAATAGAGTATGACAAAATGAAGCACAGAATTATCGCTTTTTCAGCAGTTCACAATGCAAGTTGTCAACTACTGACCCGTGGCAAGTTTACTGATATGTTTTTTGTTTTTTTTCAATGCACATGACACTTCTAAAGGAACATTTCAAAAAATAAGATCTGTCTTTCCTTGGGTTGTATCTAACTGACATTAGCCAGGTACTGAGCATCCCTGTGAGCAGAAGTAGTCCAGATTAGCAGGAAGAGAAACAGATAGACTTGCTCAGATCTCTGCCAAGCTCAGCTTTTCTTGCAATAACACTGACAGGTACAGAAAAAATGCAGCTATGTTTTCAGGCTTGTCCAACTGTAACTACAGAAGCCAGTGGATTTCATACTGCTTTATTAAGAATTAGTCATATACCCTTATTTTTCAAGGAGGGGATAGCTGATAACTTGTATTTTTCCTGAGTTAGGAACAAGGGACTCCCAGGTACCATGAAGTTCACACCATGCTGCAAACTGACTGACAGGGCACTGGGAGCCAGGAGACTTCAGAGCTCGTCTCAGTTCTGTCCTGTCAGCAGCCTCTGAAGACTCACTTTCTCTGTGCCTCTATTTTACTACACAGAGATGGCAGTAAAGAAACACTATCTTTTCTAAGATGCACTGAGGCTTGGAGGCAGGGAGCTCTATTCAGGTCACAGGAGTTATTGTCAGTCACAGAAAAGGCTTCTGAAGTACTAAACAACTTTCAGAGCCAAACTAAAGGCTATTTCTTATCTTTTTTTTTTCCTGTCACCCTTCTGGTCAATATTATCTTGTCATTGTTAAAAGTAAGGCCTAAGCTTGTAAGGTATAATTTTTAAATGTTTTCCATAACTAGTACAAGAGGGCTTAGATTATGTCTGGTCTTAAGGTTGGCCATTTCTGCCCATACAAATTTGTAAAAGGAGCATTTGTTCTTATTAGCAGAGTGAAACTTGAATGTTTCCAGGTATGGATTTGAAGGACAAAACATAAATTATTGGGATCCTCTGTGGGACACACACTTCAGATTTCTAATTCTTTCAGGGGAGCTGAAAGTTGGTATTTCCTGAAATATTTGAAGAGATCTTATATGGCAAATCACCTTTTTTGATCTGACAGACCAGAAAAGCACTTTTCACAGGCTTTATATAGCAGGGCAACTGCAAAAAAAAAAAAAGTATGATCCAGCATCTAAACCTGGAATTCCTACATTTAAAGGCATAAGACCCAGGAAGTCTACAGAGATAACAGACAACATCAAGCGACATGCCCTACTGGCCAGGTTGTTACTCTGAGAGTTTGGGCACCAGGTTTGGCTGTCATCAATTTCCAGTGCTGTAGATTCTCAGCTCAGTAGTGGCCCAACATAGGAAGCATCATATTGTGCACTAATCAATCCATCACAGGGCAACAACAACAAAAGTAATAGGACTTGACAAGGTTCTAAAAAGAGACAGGATTTCCCATTTTGAATTTTAAAGTATCCTTAAGCTGCAGCTGAACTCCTCATAAACGCTGAAGACGAGCAAGACTATGAAACAAGACTTGGCTACAAGTGAATCCATGTTTGGCGTATGCCTCTTTTTCCTTCACGCTTGCCTCTTTCACTAGGGAATGGAGGTCATAGATTTTAAAAACAAGACAGTTTTGATGACAGAAAATCACCAAAAGGTAGATGTAGACAGTCACTGGGGCACGGGATTATTTATTAGAACCTGTACTATTTTTAGCACCAGTAAGAACTGCCAGTTCAGCATCTGTCTTTTTAGAAATAAATTCTGTCGACCATTGTTTCAAAACTGCCACAAAACAAGATGACTTGCCACAAGAAAAGAGTGGGAGGATTCCCTCTGATCATCAGTAAATAATAGAGTCCTGGAAGAGAATACTGCAGTAGCAAATAAATTATTTTACTCAGGAAAACTTAATAACATTAATGATAGGTGATAATCTGATACAAGCTCTTACATTTCAGGTCATATTCCCCTCCAAAAAAACCCATACATTTCCAAGTGGTAATTCTGCATGTTGTTTGTGGTAGGCGCATATAAAATTCACAGGATTTATTCACATGATTTACAAGGGAAAAAAAAAAGAGAAATGAGATGCTTTCACTAGTCACACGAGAGAAAAGCTGCAAAAGATAGGCCAGTGAAAGAAAAAAAGCAGATCTACCCAACCTAGGAACTTCTTATGCCCTGTAGGAGAGGGATTTGCAGATAGCATAGGAGCCTGTGGGAGCTGAGCCTAGAAAAAAATAAATAAATAAAGTTGGGATTTCATTGAGTAGCCTTAGAATTATGTCGTCAATCAGCCAGGATTGCATGAAAAATCAAAGGCATGTATACTCCTGTTAACACTGCAATGTGGCCTTTGGGATCTGCTGCCAGCCACAAAAAGAAACCGAAGTTTGGAGAATCGTACCTCTTCTGGTCTGAACCTCTGTAAACCTCGGCAAGATTCCTGCATATCCCTCTGCTGCAAAGCTCTGCTCAAAGTTGTTCACATGATGGAAGTGAGGTCAGCCTGTTGTCAGGCTGGATCTGGGGTGGGTGGAGGATTTATAGTTCACACAGCATCACTCCGTGACACTCATATGTCACTGTGTACATGAGCAAGGCAGCTGCTTCACAGTTCAGCAATCAGTTCTTCCCCTGCTCACAGGCTGCCAAGCTGTGGTCATAGCGCAGAAGGGAACTAATGCAATGATGCAAAAAATGCTGAGTACAGCTCCCTCTTGTGCATGGTACTGGGGACGGATAAGGGTACAGAACGTAACGCTCTCTCCCAATTTCAGAAGTCATTAAAGTAACTGGAAAGTTTTATCTCTGCTCTTTTTAAGGCACAATGTTGAAGCATGACATTTCATAAAAGAACCTCATTTGATCATGTTATATTCACTGTCTAGTCTTTCATAACTTACTTTCTGTTAATACAACCCTCCAGACCCCTGAAGACCTTGAAGTCAGGAGTGCATTTTTTGGACAGGCTTTTAACCCAGTATGATCTCTTGCACTCCAAGAATTTTACTTGGTACCCACCAAATAAACAAACAACTTTAGAAAACACTGCGACATCTCAACACAAGGAAATTAACAGAATATTTTGACCTCACAGGAAGGTGAGAATACTATGATCTTCCATGCTGCACAGCAAGAAGTCTTGCACAGTAAACAAGCAGAGATGACAGTACGAGAGCCTCCTTAACAAATAGATACCTGGGCTCTCATACCAGAAGTATGGCACCAATATGGAAATATGCCTTGGTTGGTTGACCTCAAAGGGTGACCAGTATCTTGCCATACTGGTGATCTTCCTTGCTCGACTGCAGGAACAAATTTTGGCTCTTTAAGACAGAGGATCAGTGAAAGGCTGTGTGGATGTAACCAAAAGAGCCAACCATAAGCATCTTGCTTGCAAAAGGAATCCCACTGAAAAAGGAGGCTGTCACTTAGAACACTACCAAAACTGAGCACTTTCTCCTCCTTTTATGGAAATCTGCAATTTTGACTTGAACTCCAGAAAAGCAGGGTGTAGTCTTTCATTTTCATTCACAGGCTGAGAAAGCTGTTCAGACTGGAGAAGACTCCAGGGAGACCCAATAGCAGCCTTTCGGTACCTAAAAGGCAGCTGTAAGAAAGAAGGGGACAGATTCTTTAGCAGAGCCTGTGGTTACAGGACAAGGGGAAATTGTTTCAAACTAAAGGAGGGGAGATTTAGATTGGATATAAAGAAGCTGGGTATTTTTGGTTGTTGTTGCTTGTTTCTTTAAATAAGATTTGTGGGGCACTGGAATATGTTGCTTAGAGAGGCAGTGGCTGCCCCATCCCTGAAGACATTAAAGGTCAGGCTGGACAGGGCTTTGAGCAGCTGTAGGTCTCCACTGCAGGGGAGCTGGACTAGATGACTTTAAAGGGGCCCTTCCAGTTCAAGTGATTCCATGATTTGCATTCACCAATTGAAATCCTTACTGACTTGCCACTCTTGTGCTACTATTTCACCAATATCCTTGTGCCATAAGAAGATGCATCTTGTCACCAGGAAAGATCTCATGAACTTTCCAGAACTGTTTCCAGCTATGGAGAGGCATATTAAATCCAATGAATGAAGTGAATGAATCACAGAATCACAGAATCACAGAATCACTAAGGTTGGAAAAGACCTATAAGATCATCCAGTCCAACCATCCACCTATCACCAATGGTTCTCGCTAAACCATATCCCTCAACACATCCAAACGTTCCTTGAACACCTCCAGGGTCGGTGACTCCACCACCTCCCTGGGCAGCCCATTCCAGTGCCTGACCACTCTTTCAGAGAAGTAGTATTTCCTAATATCCAGCCTGAATCTTCCCTGGCGCAGCTTGAAACCATTCCCTCTAGTCCTATCACCAGTTACACGAGAGAAGAGGCCGACCCCCAGCTCACTACAACCTCCCTTCAGGTAGTTATAGAGAGCAATAAGGTCTCCCCTGAGCCTCCTCTTCTCCAGACTGAACAATCCCAGCTCCCTCAGCCGCTCCTCATAAGGCCTGTGCTCCAGACCCCTTACCAGCTTTGTTGCCCTTCTTTGAACACGCTCCAGGGCCTCAATGTCTTTCCTGCAGTGAGGGGCCCAGAACTGGACACAGTACTCAAGGTGCGGCCTCACCAGAGCTGAGTACAGGGGGACAATTACTTCCCTGCTCCTGCTGGTCACACTACTTCTGATACAAGCCAGGATGCCATTGGCCTTCTTGGCCACCCAGGCACACTGCTGGCTCATGTTCAGCCGAGCGTCAACCAACACCCCCAGGTCCATTTCCTCTACACAGTCTTCTAGCCACTCCGCCCCAAGCCTGTAGCGTTGCTTGGGGTTGTTGTGGCCAAAGTGTAGGACCCGGCATTTGGTCTTATTAAACCTCATCCCATTGGCTTCAGCCCAGCTATCCAGCCTGTCCAGATCCCTCTGTAGGGCCTCGCTACCCCCAGGCAGATCGACACTTCCAGCCAGCTTGGTGTCATCTGCAAACTTACTGAGGGTGCACTCAATGCCCTCATCCAGGTCATCAATAAAGATATTGAAGAGGACAGGCCCCAGCACCGACCCCTGGGGAAAACCACTCGTGACCGGTCGCCAGCTGGATTTAGCTCCATTGACCACCACTCTCTGGGCCCGGCCCTCCAGCCAGTTCCTTACCCAGCCAAGAGTGTACCTGTCCAAGCCACAGACTGCCAGCTTCTGCAGGAGAATACTGTGGGAGACAGTGTCAAAGGCTTTGCTGAAGTATAGGTAGACTACATCAACAGCCTTTCCCTCATCCACCAGGCGGGTCACTAGATCATAGAAGGAGATCAGGTTGGTCAAGCAGGACCTGCCCTTTGTGAACCCATGCTGGCTGGGCCTGATCCCCCGGTTGTCCCGCACTTGCCGCGTGATCTCCCTCAAGACAATCTGTTCCATAACCTTCCCTGGCACCGAGGTCAGGCTAACAGGCCTGTAGTTCCCCGGGTCCTCCTTACAGCCCTTCTTGTAGATGGGAGTCACATTGGCAAGCCTCCAGTCTTCAGGTACTTCACCAGTCAACAAGGAACGCTGATAGATGATGGAAAGCGGCTCGGCTATCACCTCCGCCAGTTCCCTCAGCACTCTCGGGTGAATCTCATCCGGCCCCATGGACTTGTGACAGTCCAGTTGGAGTAGCAGGTCTCTGACTGTTTCCTCCTGAATCGTGGGTGGTTTAGTCTGCTCCCCAGCCGAGACTACCAGGTCAAAAAGTGGAGTACCCTGAGGATAACTGGTCTGACCTTTAAAGACAGACGTAAAGAAGGCATTCAGGACCTCTGCCTTTTCCTTATCCTCAGTAGTCACATTCATGAAGCATTGATCTTTCTTGGTGTAAAGAAAGGCAACAGCAGATATAGTTGCCTGAGACCAGTCTTAAATTACCGCTTCTGGTCACACAGGTGAATTGCTTCCACCTGAGCACCCAGGACTGGCTACATCAGATGCTCAATCACAGGATCGGGCCATGACGTACTGGTTCCCATACACTCCACCCCCTCACAGCAGGAACTAATGATTGAGCATTATCAGAGTAAAGCTGTCTTTTACAGCCTAGCTCATAATGCAGTCATGACAGAGGTACAGTTTGTCTCAACACTGATCTGCCTTATATATATAATCAGGGTCCCACCTAAAGATGAAAATTGGGTATATAATTTGACCATGTGCCAGTTACTTATGGTGTTATCATTCCTTCCCCCTTCTAATTATCTCCCCCATGATGCGAGTTCTCTGCACCATTTTGGCCCCACTTGTACTTTTGCAGGCCATCTTACCTTGTGGGCTCTAGGTTCTAAATTTTCAGGGGTAGGGAGCAGAAGGCTATTTATTGTTCCAACTTGAGGTTTCAGTTGCATACCATTTCCCTTAATGTGGATCCTAAGCAGGGAGGCCCAAGTCATTCATAACACACACAGGGCACTGGGTTTGCCATCTCTGGGTCTTCCATTCAGGTCTCTCAGTGTTTCATGTAGTCTCTTAGTCCACTCCTGCAAGGACTGGGAGTCAGTCTTCAGAGCGGCCTTTACAGTGCCATTATACCGCTCTATCAGTCCTGCTTCCATCAGATTGTAAGGCAGATGGAACCACCATTTGATGCTATTTTCCTCAGCATATTTTTGTACCACTGTTCCTGTAAAGTGCGTACCCTGGTCCTTTTGATGACTTGGGGAGTCCCATATGCTGCCATCATTTTAGTTAATGCCTTGATGATATCAGCTTGATTTGCTTTTGACACCAGATAGGCCTGCAATAATCCACTTGCTGCATCAACACAGGTCAAGATGTACCTGGTTCCTTCACATCTAGGGATGAGGCCTCTGTAGTTGACCTGTCATCATTGCAAGAGATTATGTCCTCTGGCAAGATGTGCTGTTGTTTCATGCAAGGGTCTTGGCTGTATCCTGGAGCACAGTTTGCATTCTTGACATGCCTGGATGATATCTGACATTTGAATCAGCAGCCTCAATGCTTTTACTGCTGCCCACACTGTCTTCTGTCCAGCATGTCGTAACTTCTTATATAGCCATTCTTATATAGCCATTGGATGATGTTACCTGCTGGTGAGTCTTCTAACCACCTTATTTGAGCTAGTGTGTCAGCTTCATCATTCGCCAGTGACTGCACAGGTTGGTGTCCAGATACATGGTAGGTGTATACTGTTCTATGTCTAACCACGTTCCAGATATCCAGCCACATATCTCTGCCCCACATTGGTTGGGCATGGATAGTCCAATCCTGAGTGGCCCACTGTGCAATCCAAAGTGTAAGTCCTCGGTGTTCTGCCCAGTTATCTATGCAGCTGTACAATGCACCATCACCTGGTTACTGAGTTATAACCATCCACACTGCTCTTAGTTCAGCCAACTGGCTAACCCTGTCCATTCCCTTCTTCAAACCAGATGGGGTCAGTCAAGGGATGGTACACAGTCACTTGCCATTTGCTAGGATTTCTTTTGCTGGACCCATCCGTGTACCATACCCCACCCAAACCCTTCTTGGGTTACATGTACATCTAATTCAGCAGGTAGGGTGGGATCAAATATACTAAGTGCCTGTGCTAGTTTGACAGCTAATTTGGCTTGCTGGAAAGTGTCTTGTTCCATCCGTCCCCAGTCGGGTATCTTAGTTAGTCTAGATACAAACCTCAGGATCTGTGCAAGGTGGGGTATGAAGGTCCTCCAGTAGCCTAGGATGCCCAAAAATTCTTGAAGCTGTTTTGCTGTAGTTGATATTAGAAACACCTGAATTTTATCAATAAAGACATTGGATAAGGCTTCAGTCTTCCTTGACCAGATGACTCCCAGTAATTTCACCAACAGTCTGGGTCCTTGAACTTTTTGTGAGTTGATAGCCCACTGTTTTTCTTGTAGGATTTCGG
This sequence comes from Pavo muticus, assembly GCA_016647715.1. Classification (NCBI taxonomy): domain Eukaryota; kingdom Metazoa; phylum Chordata; class Aves; order Galliformes; family Phasianidae; genus Pavo; species Pavo muticus. The sequence continues at coordinate 1,619,576 of JACDJE010000217.1, forward strand.
TAGTGAATCTACTGCTTTTTTAAGCATTTACTAAGAGGCAGAAGTCAGCATTAAGTCATCAATATAGTGATACAATTTGACATTATCTGCTTTATCCCACCTCACCGAGTCTCTGGCTACCAAATTATGGCAGTAAATTGGTGAAAGTATGTACTCTTGTGGCAGGACCTGAAAGATCCACTGCCTACCCTCCCACGTGAATGCAAATTGGTCTTGCAATTCTTCAGTGATGGGGATACCGAAGAATGCATTAGCTAAGTCTAGGACACGATGGTAGGTTTCTAATTCCCTACTCAATGTGTCCAGGAGGGTGGCAATACTGGGTACCACCATGTGAATTGATGAGTTTTTAGTTCTCTATAGTCAACTGTCATCCACCAAGTTGCATCTGTTTTCTGGACCTGTCATATAGGAGAATTATAGGGGCTATATGCTGGTTTTATGATCCTCAACTTTTCCAACTCTTGTATTGTTTGAGTGATTTCTTCCTGACCTCCTGGGAGTCTATAATGTCTCGTATTAGTTATCTGGTGCAGCTGGGGCACTTGAATGGGCTCATATTTTGTATAGCCCTATAGAATCAGCAGTATCACACACCAATGCTCCTAATTTGTAACCCAAACTCTTTAATATTAGTCTGAGGAATCAGTCCCCACAATATATCTATGCCCAATATATACTTCTGTATGGGTGCAATAGATTGTACTCCTGAGAAAGTACGAGTCCAGCACCCAATTTTAGCCAGGTTTGCATTATGAGGATCATTTTTCCCCCGTATCCTCCTATAACAACAGCTCATGTACCAGGAAACACTGATGGGTCACTGTAAACTATAGACATCTCAGCTCCCATGTCTACTAATGCCATTACTCCATACATTTTTTTTTTTTGATACTAGTATATTGTCAACTTAATGTAGGGCCCCCGGTCCCATTTGGAAGCCCTAATCCTTTAGGAACCTTGTCTTCCCTTCATGCCATGAGTTGAAAAACCCCAAAGTCTTGTTCTTCTGGAGGCACAGCCATGGTTGCCCGGGGCCCTGAGGTGGCTGACATTTCTTAAGTGGTATCAGGACATCTTCTTTGCCTCCATGACTGTGAAGGAATCCTATCTATAGTCCTGATACCTTCCCTTCTAGTGGGGGAAGGTGTAAAGCATTGTTTCTCATTTAATTGCCTCCGCAAGTTTAGGAGGTCATCGCTGGGTTGATTGATCTCACTAAGTTGTACCCTGGCCCATATGAGGACATTCCACATTTGCCTGAGACTCTCACTGTCCCAGAATATGGAATCCTCTGGGAAGGGCAAGGGGGGTATGTCTTCAGGCTCAGACTTCTCGAGGTCAGTATTTCTTTTCCTGTATTGGTTGAATATTGTGCTTTGATCTTAGACACTCAGTCTCTCCAAGATCAGCCACTAACTGAGTGGCCTGTTGAATTATGGCCTCAGAGGCCACCAAAGGATTTAAGATTGCTACAAGTGACACACAGAGATAGGGGATAGCTTGCTGTAGGATTCTCTCATTCCTGCAGTGAATTTAACTAAGTCAGAACTTTCAAAAGGATCCTCATAGATAGCCTCCCTCACATCTAGCTCCTGGATGTAATTCTGGAGCTCTTCCATGGAATTCCATAAAACACTATGGGTGTTTTACCATGTTTATTAAAGCCATGTTATTTGACATGCAGGCATCAGCCATTGAATTAATAACTGGTTTTCCTCATTATGTTGAATGGTAGCATATACAGTCTGCCTGAGGGCAGCGTGAATGGTAATGGATGCCACTTTTGAAAAGTATGGTCCATTTACTACTACACTTTCTGCCCCAATGTCCCATGACCGTTGCAGCCACACTAGTATACTTTCTCTCGATTTTTGTCTAAACCATGTACTAAATCTATAAGTTGGCTGCTGTATATAAGCAAGCTGTTACACATAATGTAGTCTGGGTGGGGGCCAACTAGTCAGGGGGCATTCCCACCAGTCTAACTTGCATCTTTTCTGTGTCACAGTAAGACAGATCTCGAAAGGATCTAGCTCAAGTGGAGCCTCAAGAGCTGACCTTTTGTTTTCTTTTTTGTCTACCAAATCTAGGTGATACCAGCCCATTTGTTCAGGGACCTTGTTAGTTTCTAATGATATATTCTTGAGTTCTTTCAGGGGGATAATCAGATCTGTTTTTTTTTTCCCAGTTAGTGTGATGACATGTTGTTTGAGTCTGTTGACTCAGCTGTGTAGTAATGGATTCTCATTTTCCAGAGCGTTATTTGATATACCTAATCAAGTCAAGGCCATTAACAATGGCCATGCCACAGTGGATGCAGCTAGCTGTCTTTCTTTTGTAATTAGTATATCTCTACTTAGGCCATGTAGATATTCCACCACGTGGGTCAGGGACTCACAAGTATCGCCCCTATCCCAAAATGGACCCCATTTTTCAATCACTGTGGCAATCCCATAATACGGGGATTTTAGAAATCCCAGAATATGCCCAGAAAATATATTGTGTAGAGGAGTAGTTTTCTCCCAACCAAACCAACCAATTATGCTCTTTAGGAACGCCAGTTTTAGTATTCTGCTTTCCAGGAGGACTGTCTGGCTCACCAAATGTAGAGAAAGCACATATAGCTGCTTTAAACCTGTCTTAAATTACCCTAGAAAGGTAAAGGTCACAATCTGGTAAATAAAGAACAAGTTGCTCACCCCTTTCCAAGTTTACCAAATACTACAGAAAAGAGGATATCCAAGCAGAGATTTTTCCTTTGTGGTAGGCGGCCCTTAAATGAGGCTAGGGAGGGGTGGAGCCAAGCTTTGGGGTGAAGCTTCTGTTTCACACTCAGTCGTCTTTCAGTTGTAGACCTCTACTTGGCATCACAATTGTATCAACAGAGTTTCCAGTTTCAGACACTTAATGTAAATATTTTTGCAGATAGCATGCTTCTTGCTGGTGTATTTGTTCCCTTGGGAGATGTCTATGCTATACTATGGCTCTCTCCACACCTTGAAAGCAGCAAATTCGTGTTCTATGGCAAGTGGTGGCATGAGGTGAGCTGATAACCCTGGAAACAGAAAGTTTTCACTTTTCCCCAGGCAGTACTGGGTGTCACTGCCTGGAACTTCTGGTAGTGAATCTGTCAAATTGTGTAACTACAATGTGGAGAGGAAATCACACTATCAACAGTGAGAAAATGATACCGTCTGGCTGGCTATTGAGTAACAAGCATTAGATCTCAAGAGGCAAGCTGCCCTGCTATTAGCAGACTGAAACTTAAGGGGAAACGAACCTTCCATGCCAAGCAAAATCTAATTCTTAAGTTTACTGATAGATCTCTAGAAGAAAATCAAGACCCAGAACTGCTCTGGTCATTTTTTACTCTAGCAACAGATTGTTTTCTTTATCTTAGAATTAACTTCTGCTGTTTTCATTACACAAATAGATATGATCAAATACTTTGACAGAGCCATCACTGCAACACCATCATCTCTTGCAGATTCCTTTCTTGTTTTACATTATGTTTCCATGCATAGATTATCAGTCCAGCTTTGTGCAGGCAGTTCTGCTCTGAAAAACTTCCAGCCCAAATAGAAAAATGAGCAAGGAGCATGTCAAGTGATTTCTATGAAATTGCAGAGTAAGCCAGTAGCAGAGGTGGAACCAATCATTCTCCATCTGTATCTCCAATTTTCTGTGTACACTTACACATGTTAATGAGGGGAAAGGTGGTTTCTCTCAGAGCGTGTTTCTAGCACCAAGACTATGCTATTTCAGCATTTACATGCACCTAGGCATGCTGGAGGCCTTACAACTGGAAAGCTGCCTTGAAGAGGAGGACTTGGGGTCCTGGTGAATACCAGGCTGAATATGAGTTAGCAGTGTGCTGGTGCCACAAAGAAGGCTAAAGGTTTCCTAGGCTGTATTAGGCAAACGGTTGCCAGCAGCTCAAAGGAGGTCTTTCCTCTCTCCTCAGCACTGGCGAGGCCACACCTTGTCTAGCTCTGTGGGCTCCTCAGTTCAAGAGAAACATGGGCGCGTTGGGGGGAGTCCAATGGAGAGCCACAAAGATAGATGAAAAGAGTGGAGTATCTCTCTGTGAAACAGCTGAGAGAGCTGGGACTGTTTTAGTCTGGATTAGAGAAGGTGCAAGAAGGATTGACAAATGTATACCTGAAGGAGGGTGGCAAGAGGATAGAGCCAGGCTTTTTTCAGCCATTCTCAGGGATGCTACTAATGGCAGTGAGAACAAAATGGAGCACAGGAGGTTCAGTCTACACATTAAGAAGCACTTCTTTAAGGTGAGGGTAACTGAACACTGGCACAGGCTGCCCAGAGAGGATTTGGAATTTCGTCTGTGGAGATCTTCAAGACCTGCTCTGGGTGTCCCTGCTTGAGCGGAGGAGTTTGACCAGATGACCTCCAGAGGAAATTCCAACCTCAACCATTCTGTGATTCTGATTCCTGGGCGGCCTCTGACATACTACTGAATCAATGGAGAAAAACTTGGCCGCATGGTCTCCTCTCAATATATTCCAAGCTTTTCTGTTGGAAAAAGACAGGCATTATTTATACCAGCTCTATCCTCTGGAGTAGGCTGAAACAAATAGCTCTTAGTTCTGCAACTGTGAGTCACTCCTTTGGATGGTGCTGATGAGAAGATGGTGGTGATGATATAATCCCCAACTCTTCCTGGTTCCCCGTCTGCTAAGGAGAAGAAAGCAGACTTTGCTTCCTGATGAAGCATAGGAACTATTTGTCTGGGAAGGTACTGTGAGGAAAATGGGTATAGATCAACCAAGAGGTTGAAAGACATGTAGATGAGCCCTGGGAGAGCAGAAAGATCTACAACTCTCCCATGCAGTCCTAGAGAAACATGAACAATCTCTGTTGTTGAAAGGCACTCAAATATGATCCCACCTCTCCTTTCTCATTCGATGTAGAAAGGACAAAAATAAACCAGAGGACAATTCTTTCCCAAAAGTCTGCCCAAGGAGCCTCTTTTCTTCCAGCTTCTCCAAAATTTTGAAAATTTAATGCCTGTGTTTATACAGCAAGCACTTGCCATTCTCACAGGTTATGTTTCCAAGATCCAATTTCTTCCTGAACATCTCATTCGCGCTAGTAGCCAGTGAGGGCCAGAATCTGCCAAACTTATAATGCTATTCCCAGCATATTTTTCTGTATGTATTCTTTTGTATGCCTTTGGGTTGAAAAGTAACATTTTTTTCCTCCAACTATCTCCGAAATGGGATCATCCTAGGGTACCATGAATAGCTACCATCAGGCAAACTCTCAATTTTAGTTGTACATATGCATGCCCTTCACAAAGACAGAATATGATTCCATTCTCTTCATTATTTTCAACTTGCCATAAGTGGTTCACATCCTGCAGGAACAGATTGTTCAGGCAATCTGTGCAAAGGATGCAGGGAGTTGTTGCAGATCTGGAAACACAGTTCTTGCCACTCTGGGCCTCGTACCTTAGCTACTCTGTTTGTCTACAGTCATGATAGTAAAATCAGAGGAAGAAGAAAAGAAATTACTTTTTCCAACAACTTTAATTTTTCATTCAAAACAATAAATCTGTATGTACAAAAGAACATTATCAGTTTGCACGCTCAGTTAATGACCGAAGTCAAACATTATTTGAATGCTGAAATGTAATCTGCTATTTAAATAATCCATCTGTTATTTAAATGACCTCAAGCCATTTGTTATTTATAGTAAAATAAATAAATAAATAAAATGAAACATATGTGAATTTAATTTATGTTTGGGATTTAATCAACCCTCCTCTGTTTGCCTAGAGCATTTTAAATAAAATCTATTTTTGTAAATCAGAGATTTTAACAAGAACAATTTGCTTAATGACTGGGGAGAGAATTCTGTCTCGTGGCTTCAGAAAAGATAGACAAAAAGTGGTCTAAATTGCTCCTCAAATAATCCCTGAAACCTACTCACAAGCTCCTAAGCATCTCTCAGCTCATTTCAGAAAGCTGCTGAAGTAACCTGCACAAAAAAAATGACATAGAAATTGCTAGACCATTATGGGCATGTTATTTTATACAGAATGTTCAGGTTAGAGGAAGAAGAGCCTCTGAATGCCTCCTTTGTCCTAAGCCATGATCCTTAATAGCACTTACCAGGGTGCCAATAGGCAGAACATTTAAGAAAATTTCCCCTCTCGCATCTTGGTTCTGAAGATGGGAAGCAGAGAGCTTCACATTCCTCCTTGGAGAGACAACATGGGTCTGCATGGAAGGAGTAGACACAATGGTACATCAGTCTGTTCTCTCAAATAGTTTTCCAGATCAGATATCCGTGAATCCATGAAGTTTTCCAGAATCAGTGGCCAGGGCTGGATTTCCAATGTTCTCTAGCCTTTCTATTCCATGTGACCAGACATTACTCCAAAGTGCTATTTGCTGCTTTACTCCACATGAGGATCTCGTCTTCCACCATTTGTTCCTAGACTTGAAAACATAACAAGTCGCGGCTAACTGCGACTAGCTGTCAAACTCTTCTCTGATGCTGGCACTCACAATTATCTTCCTACCTTATTATACTCATGCTAGCAGAGACTCCTGAGATGCAGTTACTGTCATTCCTCCTGATGAGTGCTGTGCTGTGGGTATGACATATGCAGATTCTTTCAAAATAGTATCATCATCTGATCTTATCATCGAATGGCGTAGATTGGAGGGGACCTTAAAGATCATCTAGTTCCACACCCCTGCTGTGAACAGGGCTGCCACCCACCAGATCAGGCTGCTCAGCGGCTGTCCAACCTGGCCTGGGGCACCTCCAGGGACAGGGCAACCACCATGTACCATGGTGGGTCTATACCACTGACAATTTTTTAATCATCTTGATTTTGCATATTGACAGTTTGATTATTCCATTAGTATTGTTTAGCCATAATCATACTAACTCATTTCAGCTTTCTTTTAAGAATGTAAGGTGTGCCCATGTATCAGAAGGGGCCACAAGTCCTCGCTCCTGTCTCCAACAGCAGTGGCTGCAAGTGGAAGTTTGAGGGAAGTATCATGTTTGTTGTGATTTTACTCTTCACTAGAGTTGCTCCTTTGGCAGCAGCTGATGGATACTGAGCTAAACGAACAGTGTATAAGATAGCATAGCAAAACAAGCATGCACTGATTATTTTCTTTTGTTATTTTTCTGCTTACGGATTTCTGAACTAGGCTTGCATCTTGGCTGTCATTAACAATGGCCACTGATGGCTTTTCCATAAATAACTAATTCCTGGTAAGAATCACTCAAATATTTGGCATCCATGGCACATGGTGACACCAGATTTTCCAGTTTAATTGAATATTCTATGGGAAATCTTGGGTTTTGTTTGTGTTTTTTCTAATATTCACTGTGTTCTCCCTAGGCACTGAATTGAAGCACAGTATATATCTTATACATATTGTCATGTGTTCATATTCAATGCAACTGTTTCTTGTTGAAGCTTTTCTTTAACCAGTGCATTTCCTCTTCTTTTTTAAGCAAGCTGTCACATCCTTCTGACCACACTTAAGGTAGCCATAGTGGCTGTACTGGTATTTCTTCTAGTTCTCCATCTTTTTTGAGATAAAGGTATCTGAGATTTAGGTAGCAGCATAACAATGTTTGAGATTATCATCTGATACCAAAGCCATGAAATCTTTGCCTGCTCCCAGTTTTTGAATCCATATGATGGATCTGCACTGAAGACATGGACGATGTTTTACCGAAGTAAATTCACAGTGCTCTTAGGCTTTTATCAAACTTTGTAAATGCTGGTATCAGCGCAGTTTTCTTCCCATTCCCTTGTACTGCTCCCATTTATTACAACAGCCCCAAGGAACTCAAATCACTCTCCTCTCCCTTTGTGTCTTTAGAAAGTTACTGGTATAATATTTTTTAAGACAGCTCATTGAGCCAAAGAAGACTGTGTGATCCACTACATGGGTCACCTTCAGGATTTGAGCGTTCTGCATAGTTCTAAAGGCTTTCACACTGTTGCTTCAAGTTCTTGCTGTTCTTTTTCTAATATTGCACTTCCATAACCATATTCAGCCACAGCACTTCCTTCTCATTGTCAATCTAGGTGTTCCTTTTGGCATAGTCTGGCTACAGAGATCTCAATTCCCATATTTTCTTCTTTTCTGCACCTTGTGCATATCTTTGTTCAGAAAATCCTAAGAAAGACAACTTACCTATACCTGTGACCTGTCTTTCACAGCTGAAAGCAGGTTAATAGATAAGAATTTGAAGAATATATCAAGTCTGTGTTTTGTAGCTCCGGAATGTAAGAACAAACATGTTTCAAGTATGCCCATTTTCAGCATTAGATGGGGCTCAGTTTTGATACTATCACTAGGTTACATGTTGTATTGATCACAGAGGACTGAGATTTCAGAGGACATGGCTATCTACCCAGTAGTCATTCTTCTTGTCACCCAGTGTAAAGTCTGCTGTGCACAAACTGGAACAAAGGTGCATAAAGCAAATCTTCCCCTGTTGATTTCTGCCCTTCTTCACACATGGAGCATTTCACGCTGGAGATAATATTTATTTGATAGTATGGTTTTAATTGTCGACAACAACTCCATGGTATTAGCTTCTGTTGTTTGGTTTTGTGTGTTCTGTACATGTACATGTACTTCACAGCTGATGACAAGAAGCTGGGAAAAAAAGTGGTAAAACCAGGGAAGATTATATCGCCCAAGTAACATGAAAAATGCACTATGATTTGCTTGAAATACTAAATGTGTTAGGGAAGTGGTTTCATGCCACAGAAGGTGAATAGGAGTTGACTATTCACTGTCTCTTCTAATACAAAATACTGGCACTTTGACTTGACTTAAAATAGACAGCAGCTCTTAACGATCAGGACGATAATCTCAAGATAAAGCCAGAAGATTCTTATCATCTTTTCACCTTAACTAAAATATATAATAAGCTGTAGTGAGTTCAGATGTCATTAAGAAGGCTCAGATNAAAAAAGAAAAAAAAGGACCTGCATTTATTTAAAAATCCAGATGTAAAACCTCATTTGTTTTCACCTTTTAATCAAACATTAGAAATAAAGGAAATTAAAAATGCTTTATGAAAAACTCCCAGTGAAAATAAAATAATTGAATTGAAAAGTTAATCAGCAAAGTGTAAGAATTCGAGGCCTTCTAATTGTTTACCTAAGAACAGTCTGCTTCTGGAAGTTGTATTGAAGAACGTAACAGCAAAGCAAGAGGTAAAAGCTCCTGAACACATAATGAAGCATTCAGCACGCATGTAAACAAGCTCAGAAAGAAAAAGGAGCCTATCTATCTTTCATTATTCTTCAACAACTGTCCCCAAATTTCCAAAAATCCCACTGGTCCATTCTCAAACTTCCCTTGACACATATATAAACACCAAAAACTAAGGTGCTTTTGAAATTCAAAATAGAGTATGACAAAATGAAGCACAGAATTATCGCTTTTTCAGCAGTTCACAATGCAAGTTGTCAACTACTGACCCGTGGCAAGTTTACTGATATGTTTTTTGTTTTTTTTCAATGCACATGACACTTCTAAAGGAACATTTCAAAAAATAAGATCTGTCTTTCCTTGGGTTGTATCTAACTGACATTAGCCAGGTACTGAGCATCCCTGTGAGCAGAAGTAGTCCAGATTAGCAGGAAGAGAAACAGATAGACTTGCTCAGATCTCTGCCAAGCTCAGCTTTTCTTGCAATAACACTGACAGGTACAGAAAAAATGCAGCTATGTTTTCAGGCTTGTCCAACTGTAACTACAGAAGCCAGTGGATTTCATACTGCTTTATTAAGAATTAGTCATATACCCTTATTTTTCAAGGAGGGGATAGCTGATAACTTGTATTTTTCCTGAGTTAGGAACAAGGGACTCCCAGGTACCATGAAGTTCACACCATGCTGCAAACTGACTGACAGGGCACTGGGAGCCAGGAGACTTCAGAGCTCGTCTCAGTTCTGTCCTGTCAGCAGCCTCTGAAGACTCACTTTCTCTGTGCCTCTATTTTACTACACAGAGATGGCAGTAAAGAAACACTATCTTTTCTAAGATGCACTGAGGCTTGGAGGCAGGGAGCTCTATTCAGGTCACAGGAGTTATTGTCAGTCACAGAAAAGGCTTCTGAAGTACTAAACAACTTTCAGAGCCAAACTAAAGGCTATTTCTTATCTTTTTTTTTTCCTGTCACCCTTCTGGTCAATATTATCTTGTCATTGTTAAAAGTAAGGCCTAAGCTTGTAAGGTATAATTTTTAAATGTTTTCCATAACTAGTACAAGAGGGCTTAGATTATGTCTGGTCTTAAGGTTGGCCATTTCTGCCCATACAAATTTGTAAAAGGAGCATTTGTTCTTATTAGCAGAGTGAAACTTGAATGTTTCCAGGTATGGATTTGAAGGACAAAACATAAATTATTGGGATCCTCTGTGGGACACACACTTCAGATTTCTAATTCTTTCAGGGGAGCTGAAAGTTGGTATTTCCTGAAATATTTGAAGAGATCTTATATGGCAAATCACCTTTTTTGATCTGACAGACCAGAAAAGCACTTTTCACAGGCTTTATATAGCAGGGCAACTGCAAAAAAAAAAAAAGTATGATCCANCCAACCCAAAACAATTCTGTTAAAACAAAACAAAAACAAGAATTTGAATTGAAATTCTCTGAAATAGGAAGAAGACGGGAAGCATGAACAGCAAAACATCTTCAGTTCCTCAAAAGTTTGCTGCAGGAGGGGTTGCTTAGTATGGAAGCAGCCAGAATACTGAAACAGATTTCTTACACTCTAATAAAACGGAATTTTCCTTCCTTGCATGCGTACAGGTTTTCAGGAGAAAGTGTAGTGATCACCTCCTAAACTGTTTTTGACAGGAAAAGATTTAAGTTCCAGCTACAGCTAAGGTCCTAGACTAATGATTTTAATTGCTCTTAAGAGATTGCTTAAATGACATTTCTAACTGAAAGGTACTGTTAGTATTCTCATTAAAATGATGTCCTTTAAGCTATTAATAGACACCAAAGAGGCAGTACATGTAGTTATGGAAAATCATTCAAAGCTGAGAAAATATTGCCATTTTTATTCTGTGTCAAAATTAATAGGAATCATAAAATTAGACTTGTGAATAATTCAGGTTATTCCTAATATAACTCAGTCAATTTTAGCCATCTGCAAGAAGAGAGGTTTGTAGTTTAGCTGGAAAACTCTCTTCTTATTTTTTTACACTTTATATCTTTGCAATGTATGTGATAAACACACTGAAACAGACATTAAACATTATTTTGATATAAGCAAGTATCACATGTCCATCAACCACAAGGACCCACACCAAAATGTGAAAGTACAAGGTTATTGTTTATCTTTCACACTAAAAAATGCTGGCTCGCAGACATAAAGGAGAGGGCAAGAAAGGAAAGCTCTTTAGTGAGCAATCTGTGAGTCCTAGCTGGAGACATATCTGCCCAAACATTCCCAGAAAGGAGAAGCACAGCAGGAAAGTGAGGATAAGCAAGACCATCCAGAGACAGGAGCTTGGAGAGTCTGAAAGAAGCCAAAGAATGGCATTCATAAACCCAGATCAGCACCAATCATGGTATGATGTTCTGTAGTTCAAGAGGTATTTCACGGGATCATAGAATCATTGAATGGCCTAGGTTGAAAAGGACCTCAAAGATCATTTAGTTTCAACCTCCCTGCCATGGGCAGGGTCACCAACTACTAGACCAGGATGCCCAGAGCCAGATTACCAGGATTACCATTACCAGGATGCTCCAGGTAATTTCAAGGATTACTTGTAGGAAGAAAATGTTTTAAATATAGTATCACTCCTGTGTTTGTGGGTGAGAACCTGGAGTCTTCTACTGACCTGGGGGCCACCAACCTCATTAAGGAGTATAGGTGACTTAACTTTGGTCTCTCAGATCAGCAGAAACAAGTTCAAATCTGTAGAAAGAAAAACACATCTGTGATGCAGAGTTGCAAATCCAGAACAATGATCTGAATAAGGTGGCATAGTAAGGAAACCACATGAAGCTGGAAGCTGCTAATAAAGTGGGCATTTACTTAACACTCTAGATTATTTTTTTTTTGCTAGAGTTTGTTAAGGAATATCAAGCTTCTCATAAAACTTGACATTTCTACAGGTTGTATAACTGATTGACAACACGCTTTTATTTATCATTCACCAAAGGACCATGCAATTACGGTTCCTTTAAAGAAGGGAATTCTCCAGTGTACATAGCTTCTTAGGTGTTTACACGTTGACAAAAAAGGATCCTTTCAGAAAAAGGATCTGAACCATTCTTTCTCCCACAGTTATTTATTGTTTTCATTTTTTCAGCATTCTCTTCAGCCTATAAAAACAGACAGTTGTGGGGATGCGCAAGCAGGGATAGGCACTAATTCCTTAAATAGACAGCAATTTAGTTATCAGTCTGTCTTAGCATATCTCAGTCATAGGGAAATCTAAGATACAAAGCTCTCTGAGGCTTCTTGAAAATAAGCAGTTTGATGAGGTTTTTCAAATTAGAGTCCCCATTGCCATAAAACCAGAGTCCTAATTCTAACAACTATTGTTCTCTGAGCTGGCCCATCTGCCTGTGTGTGTCTGCCAGCCAGCCAGTGTACACATCACTGGGAGCTGCCACTATTCCAGCTGGACAGAAAACCTCATTCATGTTTCTCACTGAAAAATCACAGTGGCATAGAAGGTTACTTGCCCCTGGTGCTAGAAAAAGGAAAAGAAAGATGTACAGTCATTTGGAAAAAAGAGAATTGGGACTCTTGCTCTCCAAGGGTTTGGCTGCTTGTCCAATCTCCGACAAAGTCCATCTCTGACAAAGTACATCCATGTAACTGAGATTGCTGGGAAACAGCTGGATAAGAAAGAGCTGTGAAAAACCTCATCTGGGACTTCTACCCCTATACCTTCCACCTCTTGGCTTGGTAGCTACACTGGTCCCTGCCTAAGCTTGTGCCTGACAATGTGTCTTGCAGACCCTGACCATCTATCTTGCTGGCTTGGCTTCAGGTCTGTCTCATCTCTGTGGATGAAATGTACTCATTTTAGTAAAGCTGAACGTACCTGGAACACAATGAGAAAAAAATACCACTTTCATGATGCCTAGAGTTGAAATTGCAATTCAGGTGCTAGTAGATCTCTGGAACGTGTCGTTGTAGCATGCTGTGAGTGAAGAAAGTTGACACATATTTAAAGGAAGAATGAGCAAGTACTTGCATAAGATTTCCTAAACAGAAAAAAACACGTCATGGTCAGAGAATCCCCTGAGATAAAAATAGCAGGAATCTATGGAATCTAGGGAAGCATCGAATATACTTACACTTCTGTTCACAATTAGGGATAAGCTGGTCAGTTAGGAAGGCTTTTCATCTGAGGTAGTACTGGCATGCCTGTGTTCTTAATATTGCTGTGCTTAGATTTGCAACAGAAAATTTGAATAGGTCTGCAAAGAGTACACATCTACCACAGCAAATTTGGTTACAGTCACAAATACATGTGTATATATATATTTTTTCACTGAACCAGCATTCCAGTGGAAAAAATGTGATCATTTCTAACAGCTTGGAGACATGCATCAACAGATGGCACCCAGAGCTGAGCAACCACTTGTGCTTGTCTTTCAGCTTCCCTGTGAAGATGATAAATTGTGTAAGAGCAAGGCATTAGTCATAGCTAAATTACATAAATTGCAATGGGACCATCCCATTCACCCTCCCAGAAGGGAGCAATTCCTGCTAAACTGAAAAACCTGTAAAATTAGTAACCACAGCAGGAAGGCAGGATATCTATCTGGCATTGCTTCTCTCTCATTGCTGACAAACTGAGCAGACCACTGCAGATCTGATATACAACCGAGTGTCTTATGTGTCCATGCATCTAATCAGCTCCTGGACTTAACAGCAATATGCAGCCTCGAAAGAATAAGAATCCAGGCTTGAAGCGTCAGGTAATATCCCATTTCCAGGTATTTGACTTCATTTCTAAGGCACACTACACCTGCCAGCTCATGGAGTAGTGAAGCAATCAAATAATTGTTTGGAAAGCTCCCATGTGAATTCATCGCAGTGCTCCTTAGCTGCGGAGAATTAGGTTGGGTTACACACCAGGTGTTGCTGTGCCACCAAGGAACTGATCCTGGATGAGGTACCAGGTGCTGGCTTTGTGGCTGCAGCCAGCAGGGAGCCTGCAGAGTGGTCCCTGCAGCCTGCCCGAGGCACAGCACCGAGACTGATCAGCACATGGAAAGCTAGTGTCCTCCCTTTTGTAAGATTCCCTCCTCCACATACTTAAAATGCTGGCAAATGCGGCCTCCATTGGAAGGCAATGACCACATGCAAGGAGGAAGTGCAGGCCAGAGGGGACCATAGTTCTGGCTCCCCCAGAAACTAAAGGAGATTCCAGCGCAGGCAGTGCTCATCCTTTGTCAGTTGCCCCAGAAATACACGGCAAATGCCTCAGCACTCTCCTTCCTATGACTGAAATGCCTGCTGCTGGCATTTCTCATGACCTGAGGGTCTATAGCTGTCCAAGGCAGGGAGGCAGGTTTAATGGGTGGTTTTCTGTCTCAGGTCCCCGTGATGGAGGAGCATGAGGGTTCCCCAGCACTCAGCCCAGCTCCATCCCGTTATGCAACATTTCTATTTCTGGCCTTGCTTCAAGATCAGTTGAAAGTCAAGCTGGGAAGCAGATCTTGTGATGGCATCTCCTTTGCCTCTCCACTCTGCTTTTCTCCCCTCTCCAAAAGCTGCTCTGCTTTGCTGACTCCAAACAATAATGATAGTACACAAAACACAGCCTCACTTTGACTAGCAGTGTGATTCCAACTGCAGAGAGATGCCATGAGGATGAGTTCCCTGGAGGGAGGAAGCACAAAGCAGCTGCCTAGAAAAAGAAAGTAGTGAGATGTCAAAGCAGAATTGAAAGGTCTAGGAGTTTAATACCTGTTACCTTGTAGGATTCCTATCAGACTTTGTCTTCTATAATAAGAACATAAATACCCTCAAAAAGCAAAAATGTGAGTAAATGAGATTACAGCAGCAACCTCTACGTCACTGAGGGTAAATGAAAAAAATTGTGCACAATGCTACCATAACTAGATGTTGCTGCACAATGCATAAGATAGTAGTGTTCCTCCCTCTGCTGCAGACTTGGGTACTCTCACTAACAGCTGGCTGTTGTTTCAGTCACTATGCACATGTATTTGAACAAGGAAGATAGAGGAACAGAGTTTCTGTACTGAAGAAGGTACAACTAACAATCAGCTTGCTAAATAAGTTCATTCTACAAATTTATCATAGAATCACTTAGGTTGGAAAAGACCTTAAAGATCATCGAGTCCAACCGCAACCTAACCATACTACCCTATCTCTAACAACCCTCCGCTAAATCATGTCCCTGAGCACCACATCCAAACAGTTTTTAAACACATCCAGGGATGGTGACTCAACCACCTCCCTGGGTAGCCTATTCCAGTGCTCAACTAAAAAGGTTGTAGCAGCTCCATATGTGACAGTTGACTGACCAGATGCTCAGCTGACTTATCAGCACATGCTCCCAAGGTAAAGTTTCAGAGGAAAGATGTTTACTTACCACCTCCAAGTCCTAAACTGCTTTTGGAAAAAACAGAGAAGAAAGGCTTAGTAAGAGCTGTCCACCTTGGAACTACCCCTTCCACAGCATCTTCCCTGCTTGAATATCTCTTTTCACTTCCTTCCGTTGGTGTAACACAAAACTCTTCTGAGAAGCACTGTCTGCTGCCCCAAGAAGCACAATTACCACTTATGTACTAGAGGAACAGGAACAGGTTGGTGCTCACACCTTGAGGCTGTCCATGCACAGTCAAGGAGAAGTGTGCTGGGTGCACTATGACCCCTACTTCCTATACCCACCTGGACTTTTTTCCCAAGTGTTGCTCACTGAGGGCACTTGCACAGAGTTCACAGCTGCCAACAGAGCTCCACCTGTACTGCACCAGCAGGGGCAGAGAGGTTGAGTCTGCACAAAGCTCCTTCTGCATCTCACTGAGAAAGGCCTGACAACAAATGGCTTTAAAAGCATCTCTTTTAGTAAGATAGAGTAAAAACAGAAATAGAAACATCACATAAGTCTTCCATTGTTTCAAATGTTCAGAACCCTGTGTTTGTGCAGCACTGGGCAGACCCTGATGGATTTTCCCACAGTACACTGTGCTGATCACATCTGAAGAGAACTACTTTTCTTTCTGATCATTTAAGATAATATGTTATTTTCTTAGAAGAAAATAGCTCTATTTATAAAGAATCTTTGCATGAGAACTTCCCACTGTTCTTGTAGATAAAGGCAAGGCCATTGTGAGTATCATAACTGCTGGTAGCAAGTGAGAGCTGGCAGCAGGCTCCTCTGTCACGCAGCTGACTGCGTTCATTTGTGTGGATCATCATCTCCTTGACGTGCAATGATCATTCCACTGCTTCATCTGCTTACAGTTTATATTTCTCAAAAGTGTTACAAATTATAGATTATGTTAGTAAGCTATTCAGGAACTAGAAAATTTCCTGACAAGTAAAAATGTTTCCTCTTTCAAAGCACCTAACCATGTGCAAGCACAGTCTGGCAAAGAGCACTGTTGCATGTTCCCATACTTCTTCAAGTTGTTCAGGCTCTCAGCACATGGTTTGTTTAAGATCTCTATTCCTCAGACACAATGTCATCTACAAGACTCCTAGTGTGCCATCTAACCCTTGAGATCAGCTCTGCAGGTTCACCTGTCTTTTGACTCCCAGTCCATGACTAATGCTGCCACAGTTAAATTACAGCATTACACTCATCTTCCTTTCTTTATTTAAGCCTATCTATCTGCCCATTATGAAATGCAGTCAGTGCTCATAAGTCTGACAAAATAATTACATTGCCACATCTCTTGCTTGTTAGGGTTATTCTCATTGTTTCTTTCCATAGAAACATAAAACTCTCCCAGTTGTTCTGCTTTATAACTCCTGAAAGCATCTTGATTTCTAATGTTAGATCTGTGCCACATGGACATTTATCCTTATTCAATCTCCATTGTTGAGACACCTCATCAATAACAGTATTGGTACAGCACCTCATTGCTGGGGAGGAAGAGGATCAGAAGCCTACCAGGAGAAAGATCTTGACACACTGCTGAAAGCATGGCAGGAGGTAACTGTCAACAGGATTTATTGGTGTCCCTTCAATGCCAGGGTCAAGAAAGCTGACCCATACTGATGTAACTTGCTACTGGCTACCTCCAGACTTTTTCTTCTGTTACTCCTTCTCTATGAGCTCCAACATGTCATCATTACATGGCAATATTCCTTAAAGCACTGTCAGGAAATGACACCTGGGAGCATCTTTCTACCAATACCTTCTCCAAACTTCTTCCTGCAGAAGGAGTTGGGTACCTGAGGAGGAGCTAAACTCCTAGGTGACAAGGCCTCAGTGTTTACAGGTTGGTTTCTTACTGGCCTTGTTCTGTCTTCAAACAGTTGCCTAGACAAGCATGGACATTACTAAGCAGGGGCAGAAGCATTACAACCAAAGAGCCTGGTTCCAGACACAAAGGGTTTGTCTTTGTCAAATGAGGATTCTAAAGTACCTGTATGCACACTTGACTAAAGCATTTCCATCTCTCCAAGTTATATCATGATTTTCCAAAAAGCTGCTGTTTTCCTTTAAGGCCTTACCATTTATGTTAGGGAGGTAAGGGATTTATTGAACAACCTCATTTTTCTTTAGCTAATGGTAATTTCTACTGCTCATTGTTGGGATGGAAAGCCAGGAGATGCTAAATTCTTCAAGTGGCAAAAAATGAAATGAAAAAAAAAATAATAACAGATCCAGTGAGCTGAAACTGCATCATGGTAGAGATTTACTAGACATGGAGAGATATTTCCTAGTGGCATTAGAAATACCTTTTAACGACAAGGAAATTCAAATCCAACCTGCCTGGGAAAGATTCTCATTACAGGAAGTGGAAAGAGAATGTTAGAAAAATAAGTGTTAGGAGTACTTTAGAAAGGACTAATTCTGCCTTGAACAAGAATAGGTTAGATCACCTCGTGGTAGATCATGTGTACCCTCAGAGACTGCACGTCAGCAGTCCCATCTCTGTGCTCTGAATTATGACTTGTGACGCCATAAAGTAGACAACAATGCAGCTGTTAAATTGTTTTACATGTATCCATATAGTCTAGTCCTCATATATCATAAAGGCCCAGAAATAAATGGGCTCTGCTCTTATTTCTGATGTAGATTGTTATAAAAGAGCCACAGGACCTTTATGCAGGAGTCATATAGAAGTTTTTGAGGAAAGATGTCAGCAAATTATGGCAAGATTTGTGGTGGCCTACAGCCCAATGCAGATGAGTACATGATACAGAAGGACATGTCATATATGGCACTAGGACAAGAATAAAGAGCTTTTGCTCATGGACACCCTGCCTAGTCACTGTGACCACAGTCATACTTGAACTCCTTAAGACACTTTGCTGCAGGGAGGAGGTTGCCAAGATCCCAAGAGGATGTCTTAATGTCAAGACTGTCCTGTGAGAAGTTTCACCCTCTTCAGCCTGATTTTCTCTGGTACAATAGGAAAAAAAGCTGTAAGATTTTGTCTCTCTCTGCAACAGGCCCATTCCATAGGGAAGGGAGAGGAGATTTGTGCTGCTTTGGGGAAAACATTCAGCACAGAGTTGCAAACGAGGCAATAAGCACATTTTCTGGGAATCACATCAAGAACTGAGGCCTGGGACCTGGGGGCATCCTGTCCAGCAGAGACCCCTAGCTGCAAGTGCGCCTGACAAGCAGAAGTAAAAAAGCCCCAGGAATATGACACAGTCACCCAAGCCCCAGCCCCATGGCAGGATGTACATAAGCATCTCTTTATGCTTCTAGTTTACAAGAGCCATATGCCTGGTTCCTGGGCTGCGAAGTGGAAAGCCTCTCTTAGATGGATTCCAATTGAAATTTAAATTGAAATCTCTACAGGAAGTTGTTGTTACAAGAAAAACTTTGTGAGATCCTCATATTTTTATCCAGCAATACCTGCTCCTCACCACCATAGATGGGCAGACCAAGAGACAGAAAAAACAGAAAAAAAGGCCCCTAGAGAAGAAACTCTGGCAGGACAAGGCAAAGGCAAGGAAAGGACTTAAGCCACCAGAAAAATCTGCTCAACTCATTTTGTTACAATCTAGGCAGGCTCAAAGTGTTTATTACTCGTTTATTAACAACATGCAATTAGCTGGTTGTCAGCAAGCCATACATTCACAAACAGCATCAGCACAGCAATAGGTGAAAGATGATGCAAGACCCTTACCAAGTGCTCGTAAACACCCACCAGTTTGCAAACACACTTCAAACTCCTGTCCCCAACACCTCTTACCCACCCACACAATCATGTGGTTATGTCCAGATCCTTCCCAACCTCCAGGCACTGAATGTGTGGATTGCATGCCATTCCCACTCCCAGCAAAGTGGTTTCTCTGCAATGCAAGTACACTATTGGATACAAAGGTGCTTGAACTTCAAGTGCATCCAGACTGCTCCATACACTCTATGCACACTCACACTGGTGGGAGAACTGCCATATGGTCCTTCTACACGCCCAGGGCTGGTCCCCGTGTGTTGCACTCATTGTGCGCCCTGCAAGATGCAGTGCAGCATCTGGTGGTGGGAGGCTGCTCTTCCACGCTGTGCTGGAGGCAGAGACCAGCAGGGCTGCTTCCTGCACTGCCAAATCTGTTCTGAACGCTGCTCTGACCTCACAGCTGCCCTCCAAGGGCTCCCCCACCGTCACATTTTCACAGTTGTTTTCTACTTCTTTTGTAGCTAAATCATCCTCTGCTGAATAAAAATGAAACTCTTTATAGTCCCCTGGTTATAATTCAATCTGGCTGGTGGTCCTTCTGAAGCTGACTTCATCACTATTGCATTTGTTGTGGCATTGCCAGCCTTTGAGCAAGCTCCCACTCAACACCTACGGTTCTGCTCCTGTTACGCTCACACCTCTGCCATATCAGCTGTCAGTATCAGGGCCACATTGTCAAGAGGAGCACTTGCTTGCCTCCTCAGATTTTTGTATGTAAACCACCCACTGCATGATGGAGTCAGGCTCACCACAGCCACTGAATACTGCTCATGTATCTTTATACTGGGCAAACAGTTCAAAAGTGCCCGAGGCATCTGTAGTGCCTTCTGAGCTACCTTATGAAGTCCCTCTTTACTATGCATGAAGAGCAGAAAACAGCTTCAACACTGTATTGGGGCCATCTTTCATCACTGAGCTCTGTTTGAGCTTAGGCTTGAAGGACCTAAGGTCTTGCCTCGTCTCCACGGTGCCCTGACTCCTTCTCACTGACACCCCAGAGCCACATCTTTGACCTCTGGTGTGTTGTTTACTGCTGTGGCATCTCCACTGTCATCCCTGTACCCCATCTCTTATCATCCCATGCTTGTAGTCCTTGACACAGCATCCTCTATCCCCACTTTTCAAGGCATGCGCTGTCATAGCAAACCTGTATTTCTCTGCACTACATTATGTTAGAGAGATAAATTCATACAGAGTTAAAAAACAAAACACAAAACAAAACAAAACCAAAAACGGTAAACCAAATCAGCCATAGGCGTTTGGTCAGTTAGATAAAATGCTGTTACAGCTGAATCACGTGAAACAAGTTGCGGGCACATCAAGATAAGTCCAGGCAGTGCAATCCTGGTAGGTCTTGATCCTTACAAACTTAGTAAAAGCAAGATTGTATTATGAGGCCACAGTAAAAGAGTACAATGTAAGACCGGCCAAAACAGCTCTTGATCAAAAGTTCACCTGGCCCAGGGTCTCACCTCAAGCTATGGCCAGAAGTGGATATCTGCAGGACAATACAGGAGCATGGGAAGCATGGAGCAATCCTTCCTTAGAATATTCAACCATCTTCTTAAGCCCTGCACCTCAGTGCTGCCAGAAAAGTAAAATAAATGCTACACACCCTAAGGCTACTGACATAGACGTTGCATTTCCAGACTCTGTGCAGGGAAGAAGAAAGCTAAGGACCAGTCTTGAATGTAATGTTTATATCTTTTCCAGGGAAGAATAAGTGGAACAGTTCTCATGTCAGGGAGATCACCCAAAAAGGAGTTCTTTGGTGTTCTTTAACTGTTGCTTTTAAACCTGGGTAGTACAAGGATCTGCATACAGTGCTCTGGCTGAATTCAACTTGTGTGCTCTTTAAGGACAGAGTTATCCTAACAGACAGCAACAGCTCAACAGAGGAGACAGGCAGAAATATCTAGGGCTTATTTTGCTGCCTATGCACAGCTGTTTGTAGGCAGGATATTGGAGGTAAGATTTGAATTTCAAGCAAGGGTATTTTGTCAGACTCACCCCAGCAGCTGAATTTGGGCTGAGGCTATGAAGCCGTTTCTCATATACTATTGCCCTTTGCTTCTTTAAACTGTGCTTTCACCACCACTCCTTATTTTGATTTCCCTACTGAAATAGATGGAGCAAGCGTATAGGTTGTTGAGGTCCCAGGAAGCTGAGGTCATAATCTCCTGCTTGGTGTTTCTTACACAAAGAACATAACTGTAAAAGGTAGAAAACTCAGTGTTTCACTTTCAGAAGGAATCTCCCTGTGTAACTGCAATGACAAATGGAGAAAGTTTTCTTCTATTTCGCACCTTTTTTCTGAGGTGGGAAACAGCGTACTGTGAGAAAGGCAACTTTAAGTCTTGCACCAGCAGCTTGATACAGTCCATGAATGAGGTGGTTTGGATCCAAAGGAATTTCACATACGAACCAAAGTATCAGAAATCACGGCCATAGCAGGATTTTAATGCCCTGGATATAAAAATACAATAAGGTGTGATGGTTGTCATGGTGAATTTCCATCACACTGGGCACTAGCAGATACTTGAGAATAATGATTCAGAAGTTGAAATGCAATATGTCATTTCAGAAGGAGGTATTTTTAAAAGCCACTTTTTCCCTGTGTTATATAAGTCTTTTTTTTTTTTTTTCAGATTGTGTTCCCTGATTTACCATGGCAGCTTAAAAAAATAGACTGAATGTACATGAACACCTTATTTGTGAAGAGGAAAATCCTCTCTTTATAGACCTGCCAACAAATCTCATCTTCCTGAGCCTATGAGCTACCAGGAAAGACTTCAGATATCTCTAGTATTCCTTGGCATAATACTGACATAAAATTTTAATGCATAGTTCATCTAAAGAACAATAAATAATAATGGCTCCTTCTGAGAGCAGCATCAAGATTTTTTTAACTTTGAAGAGGAATCCTGAGGACAAACTACAGTTTACTTTCAGAGAAAAGGTGGGCTGGATTCATCTACAGCAATAACAGAGATCAGTTGTAACCGTGATAGTTATACTCTGATTTTGTCATTCATCCAGGCTTGTGTGATGACGCATTTCTTTGAGAAATTCTCTGAGTTGTTACTTGCACTCTAGATGTTGCATTGAAGACAGATATACCCTTCCATGTTATCAGGACTTTGCAGGGGGGGACTTTACTTCCTGACTGGTCCCTGAAAGTGGATTAGAGCTGGCATGATAAGCTGATGCATGGAGGTGTCTGCCAAATGCAAATTCTCATAGCCATAATGATAACAGCTGCACGATTCTCTAACATTTGGCAACATATGGGCAAGGACACAGTCCATCCACAGGAGCAGACCACTGCTTTTGCCTTGCTCTACAGCAGGGTGTTGTCATCACAAACACAAATAGAACTTAAGAGTCTCTTACCAAAAATAGGAATTAGGGTTAATATTTTCAGGTGTGTGGCAAGCTGATACTTTATATCCCAAAAGCTTCTGCATAAACAGGTAGCCCTACGCAGTGCTCCTCTGAGTAGCACGTACTTTTCTCTAGCAAACATCTCCAGCACATGCAGACCATGCAGACTGTGCACACCTCATGATCTGCCAAAGCTCCTTTGTAAAAGATGTGATAAGTCAGAAAAGGAACCTCACCCTCTTCCACTTTCTTCTTGCTCTTCCACCCAGAGAAGAGGTGAAAGAAAGAAGGGCTCCAATTCTGTTGTTGAAGTCAATTTCAATACCCCTGTCCTTTCCTGGCAGAGATTTGCTTGAGGATGTACAACAGGTTGTTAGCATGTGTGGGAGCAGCAGTTTCCAAAAATATCCCAAAAATGAAGCATTTGCTCTTGAGGTGCCTTGGAACTTAACGTGTCAATATGCATGCATCTGGGATAATTTTTCAGACTCCTCACAGGAAGGTAGCATCACACCATCCTATTGCAAAGGGAAAGCTAAGGGAAACACCCTCCCATAAACATGTGTCTCACACCAGCAACAGAGTCGGACAGAAGGAAAAGAAGGAAATGAAATCACCCCACAGTTTCCATGCTGGCACCTGAGGCTGGGGACTAGCCCACAGTCCTGTTTCACCAATGGCTGAGTCATGAGGGGGTGTCAGGATCACAGTTTCTCAACGAGTGATTTGCCAGGTCTAACACTTTGCTCTGGGAGGTGTCTGGAGAAGTCAGAGGTGGTGGGGACCAGACTTGCCAGGAAGGTCTCAGTCGGAGATGTCCAGGACTATCACTGCAGAAAAAAATGGAGTTTTAAAATACTTGAATCATCTGCATGGAAGAATTTGAGAAATACTATATGGGACAACTGCCTAAACACCATACGTACACCTGTCCAGCACTATTACATCTACTGGTGATGTTTCACATGATCAAGAAAGCCTGCCATATAGATGTCTTTTCCACAGCCCTCTCTGATTACCCAAAATACCAACTCAGAGAAGAAATCTGGGGCTGACTAAATGGGCCTGTGACCAATTCCTACTAAACTAAACAGAAAATATTCCTGAAGAAGAGAATTAAGATAAGGTCAGAAAATAATGGTTTTGAAACAGAAAGAGGGGAAGAA
>JACDJE010000217.1:1644315-1692968 GCA_016647715.1 Pavo muticus
GGTGTTAATTTCAGAAAACTTTCTTTGAAGCTAAGTGATGAAGCAAATATCTGAGCAAGAAAACTGTAAGGACAGTGAGTGTCTTCTAAATTGGGACAGATCTCAGCCCGAATTCTAAATGTCCAACATTCAGGTTTTTCAGACCTTACCTTCGCATTGGAGAGTGGGAACAAAGGATCACAGAGCAACTGTTTGGACAAACCATTTCTCCAGTTGTCTAGGGTCTCATGAGTTCTGATAACATTTCCGTTGATATGTTACCACGCAGCCAAGTCCCTCTAAGTGAATTATCCTTACCTCTTATGAGGTGATTACACCACTTTTCAGTAAACTGCTTCTTTGCTTTATCAGACAGTATGTACTATGAGAAAGAGACACTTTGCCTCTCAAAGTCCATTTCAGCCTTGCCAATTTTCATCAGATATTTTAATTCAGCTGCAGTATCTTGGTCCTGAGAAACCCCTTCTTGCTGAAAATAATGTGTTTAATACAGTTCAAATGAGATTGTTTCTTGTAGGCTTAAAATATCCATGCTTCTCTGGTTGTATTACAGCATGCTTAGCAAGGTGGGGGTTTATAAGGAGAAAAAAAAAATTGTAATTAGGTCACCCAATAGGACAGGAAGAAACAGGACAGATTTTGGGAGCAGAAGTCCTCCTCTGTATTTGGGCAGTCATTTGCAGAGACAGAGAGACGCTGATTCAGAAACAGACACAAACAGAGACAAACATAGGAAAGCGAGAGAGAGAAAAGAGAGAGGAGGGAAGGAGAGAGAGAAGGAGAAGAAAGGCGAGGACAAAGGCCTGAGAGTTTACATGTTATTCTAATTATATCTCTATATTTCTGCATTCTTCCACAATTAACTTTGTGTAAACCTCATTTTCCATAGATATTTCTGTTCAGCCTTCAATCAATTTAAGGAGTTTAATCTTTACTTTTATATGTAGGGATCAATTCTTAGTGCCACATTCTTTTTAGAAATCAAGAATGTCATCTGAAATTCTCATTAACTCCATCCACAATTTCAGTTACCAAGGAAGAAACTTGATATTCCAATGGGATCTCCATGACAGATCAAAGACAGCTATTAATATCTACTGTGTATCAAGGTTAGCTACTGTTCACAGAGGCTTGCAAAATAAATAAATAAATAATAAATAAATAAAATAAAATAAAATAAAATAAAATAAAATAAAATAAAGAAGAGGATGTCATTAACTCTTCACAGGCAACACGTGAACTAGAAGTAGTGAGGAAGAGGGTGAAGGAGTGTATTTGCTATATGAATGTTACACTATAAATCATAATAAAATCATTATTTACTCATATCTGGAAGATCCAAGTCTGGCAGGAAAAACCAACTGTCAAATGTTAAGGAGCTTTAGTAGGAATATCAGCTCCCTCTATGGACCTTAGCAAATAATTCAGAGTAAATACAATAGAAGATGATTTTTATCTTTTTTTTTCTTCTTGTTTGCAAATTGCCTTGAGCAGCTTACAGTTAATTACAGTTAAAGCCAGCTTCTGCTACCCAGAAATAGAGAAAGCTTTTTAGATCTGGAAACTTTCTTCAACTTCCAAAGAAAATAGAGATAATCACAGTTGGGTTTTTTTGTTTGTTTGTTTGCTTTTTATTGCAGATTTTTTTGTGATACTTTTGAGAAATACTTCAGGTTACAGTGCCATAGCAGGAAAAAATTCCAAGGAAAAAATGATGCTTCATAGCTGCTTTCCATCAGATATCCTCAAATGAAAAAGATAATCATTTTCAAGCAAACAGTTTTATTCCCCAAAACAGGTTCAGTGCAGGCAGACTTTTCTGCTCAAGAGAAAAGCTTGTGCAGTAGTCCCACTTAAACCTCTTGAGCATGAGCACACACTTTGGTGCATTTTTTTACTAAAAGCCTACATAGAGATTCAGTGTGATAAAGGGAATCAGAAAGTCATTGAACCGTATTTGTATGGTTAATCCTTGGTTATTTAGTGCTGTGAGGGTGCACAGGAAGCAGAAGGAGCAGGCAGCTCGAAAGGGCACTTACCTGCTGAGAAATTCACATTTAGAAGGCATCCAGGCAGGCATGTAGTATGATGAGAATTCTGTTTCAATGAGAGAGAGATATGCACTTCATATGTTTCCCCCTTCAGAACCTTTACCATCTTCATAGCCCTCCTTTGGATGTTCTCTAATAGCTTTATGCTGCTGTTCTTAAATTGTGGCACCCAACCTGCAGGCAGTGCTGGAGATGAGGCTGCACAGCACAGAGCAAAGGGGACAAGCCCTCCTCGCGCAGGGCCTGTTGCACCCCAGGGTATGATTGGCCCTTTGGGCTGCCATGGTGCACTGCTGGCCAGTGTAGATATATATATACATATATCTCTCTCTCCAGGGTTGCACCATCCCAGGTGCAGAATCTGGCACTTGCTCTTGTTAAACTTCATATGGTTGGTGATTGCCCAGCTGATTAATTTGTCAAAATCTCTCTGCAAGGCCTCTCTGTCCTTGAGGGAGTCAATAGCTCCTGCTTATTTGATATCATCTGCAAACTTACTTAGTGTGCCTTCTAGTCAAGCATCCAGACAATTTATGATAACATTTATGAAAAGAACTGGCCCCAAAATGGAGCCCCGTGAAACCCCACTAGTGACTGGCCACCGGCCTGATGTAACTGCATTTATTACAACCCTTTGAGGCTGATCTGTCAGCCAGAAGTTCACCCATTGCATTATTTTTTGCTCATCTGTATGCTGAACATTTTTTTCCAGAAGGATACTGTCCAGGAGGATATTGTGAGAAACAGGACGAAAATCTTGGTCAACTACCCGTCTAACCTATGTGTCATAAAAAGAAATTAACCTCTCTGAACAGGCCTTGCTCCTCTTGAACCCATGTTGGCTATGATTAATGACTGCACTGTCAATCAAATGTTTTTCAATAACTCTCAGAATAATCTTCTCTATTATTTTGCCAGGCATTGTTGTAAGACTGACAGGCCTGTTATTACAAGAGTCTGCTTACCCTTCTTGAAAATAGGGACATTGTTTGCCAGCTTCCAGGTTACCGAGACCTCTCTAGATTCCCAAGACCATCTAAAAGGACAGAGGCAAAGGTGGCATTAAACATCCCGGCTTTATCTAAATCTTTATTTGTGAGGCGATATATACCACCAAGCAACAGACCAGCGTTATCTCTGGTCTTTCTTTTTGTGTTATACTGGTCACAGTGGGCAAGGCAGCCACATATCACCGCTTCACCAGGACTCTGTTTTAAAAAGCAACAAGAATGTGTGGCATTCCCAGTTAAAATCTGGGAAGTTGAAGTCACCCATAAGGACAAAGCTGATCTAAGGATAACTAGAGATACTGAGAAAGTAAGATATATCGTAAGGTGGTCACACCAGATCACAGCCCTAAACCTATTGTGGTTAGGCCTGTTCTGAACTACATGTTGAACTGCATGATCTCTAGAGGACCTTCCCAACCTAATTATATTACTGTGACTGGAATGGCCATTAGTATGAATGCAGACCAATCATACAGCTAAGGACTGAGTAGATTTAGCTCAGTTCCCCCTGCTGAAACAAATTGCTTTGTCACCCACACTACTGCTTAGAACCAGTCCTGACTAGACTAGCCTTCAGGGAATACCCTTCACTTCAATGCCTTCACCAAAACTGCAGTAAGGTTGATATATGCCATGCTCATTCTTTGCGCATCAGCATTATGTTGCAACACAACGAGGAAGAAGCAGGTCTAAGAACTAAGGGCCAGAGGGACTGAGGTAGTCAGGCTGACAGAGCTATTCAGAGTGAGCAGAGGATTTAGCAAGTCTTTGAGGGTATCAGCTTGAAACTTGAGATGGGAGCAAATGTCACTAGCAATGATCCCATTGACTTTTGTTATTGGGCAAGTATATCCCTGCAGAAGAAAATTATCTAGCTTTTATAATGAAAGAAAATATCTAAACTAGTGCAAATCTAGCTAAGACATCTCTCTTAACCTTTCTGGCATATATTACAGGAAGTTTCTTTTTCCATTTAGAAAGTTTTTTTCATTGGGTACCTTTGAGTTATTTAAGAGCAAAGACCTCGAGAGCTTCTAAAGCGGTTACAGAGTGTAGCTTCTAGCAGGTGCTTTGAAGGAAAATGCCATATGATTTATTTTTTTAAAGCCTGCAATTTACTTTCTCTCTCTGGCAGGTAAGTGTCTTGTAGCACAGCAGGAAAGCATCTGGAATTCAAGGGACTATCCTTACCTGAAGGATAGAACAGAATTTCTCCCAGGGACATCTTTTGCCAAGAGCGCGTGCTCGAATGTCAGCCCTTCCTGCTCATCTGCCTACTTCTCATTATATTTAGACCATGCTAGTAACTGTGTGGCTCTGCGGCAGAAAGGCATGAAATACTGCTGTCCTTGTGACTCAAGTACAAATATGAACAAATTAACAAGCATATTGTTTCTCTACATCAATATGGGAAAAAAATTGTAGTGTCACTAGTGCAGCTAATACTACTTACTGTTATACTATTGTTGCCACTCCTCCTTGACCTAGCTGTGCTAGATGCCAATACAAAAACAGAAAAAAATACTCTTCCAAGTCTAAAGAGCTTAACATTTAAGCCCTAGACAAGAAGCAGCACAGGGGAAGCAACAAGACATTTTAGGTAGTTAATGTCAATGCCTGGGGTCTCAGCACACCACCAATTTCATCAGTGTCAATTGCACTAGCTTTTACTTCCTCCCTAGCATGGAGAAAACTCCTCTATGAGAAGAACTAGGAGCAGGAGGAGCTATGACTCAGGAGGAAAGTAGAGATCAGAAAGTCTGATCATGCAGGGATGGGATTAGAAAAGCCAAAGACCATTTTGGGTTAAACTTGGAGACAGAACTGAAGAGCGATGAGAAGGGATTCTACAGGTAGCTAAAAAGCAAAAGGAAGGCTAGGAAAGGAGTGAGTACGGCCCATGGTGACAGAAGACATGAAGAACGCCAAGATATTCGACGCCCTCTTTGCCTCAGCCTGAAGTGAGGCAAAGCTAGCATTCAGGAAAAGGACTTCAGCAGAGAGGGACTTTCTGAATTTACTTATTGGCCACTGGGTGTCACTGCTACTCCACATGCACACTAATGACGGCCGGTAACTGCAGGGACGGAACAGGGAACAGGATGCTCGGCATTCTGGCGCTTTCTCTGGGCAGGTGTCTTTGTTAAAAGAACTGGGACAGCTTGAAGAGGGGTGAAAGCGAGGTGGAAAGGAGCACGGTCTTTGGAATAAAACGTGCCCTCCATGAAACAGGAATGGATTCAGAGAAGAGCACAGGAGTTCAAGGTGCAGTAAATGTTAATCTTAGTGTGCGGAGTGGGTGTTTCAAGCAAGCCAAAAAAAAAAAAANCTGATTTACCATGGCAGCTTAAAAAAATAGACTGAATGTACATGAACACCTTATTTGTGAAGAGGAAAATCCTCTCTTTATAGACCTGCCAACAAATCTCATCTTCCTGAGCCTATGAGCTACCAGGAAAGACTTCAGATATCTCTAGTATTCCTTGGCATAATACTGACATAAAATTTTAATGCATAGTTCATCTAAAGAACAATAAATAATAATGGCTCCTTCTGAGAGCAGCATCAAGATTTTTTTAACTTTGAAGAGGAATCCTGAGGACAAACTACAGTTTACTTTCAGAGAAAAGGTGGGCTGGATTCATCTACAGCAATAACAGAGATCAGTTGTAACCGTGATAGTTATACTCTGATTTTGTCATTCATCCAGGCTTGTGTGATGACGCATTTCTTTGAGAAATTCTCTGAGTTGTTACTTGCACTCTAGATGTTGCATTGAAGACAGATATACCCTTCCATGTTATCAGGACTTTGCAGGGGGGGACTTTACTTCCTGACTGGTCCCTGAAAGTGGATTAGAGCTGGCATGATAAGCTGATGCATGGAGGTGTCTGCCAAATGCAAATTCTCATAGCCATAATGATAACAGCTGCACGATTCTCTAACATTTGGCAACATATGGGCAAGGACACAGTCCATCCACAGGAGCAGACCACTGCTTTTGCCTTGCTCTACAGCAGGGTGTTGTCATCACAAACACAAATAGAACTTAAGAGTCTCTTACCAAAAATAGGAATTAGGGTTAATATTTTCAGGTGTGTGGCAAGCTGATACTTTATATCCCAAAAGCTTCTGCATAAACAGGTAGCCCTACGCAGTGCTCCTCTGAGTAGCACGTACTTTTCTCTAGCAAACATCTCCAGCACATGCAGACCATGCAGACTGTGCACACCTCATGATCTGCCAAAGCTCCTTTGTAAAAGATGTGATAAGTCAGAAAAGGAACCTCACCCTCTTCCACTTTCTTCTTGCTCTTCCACCCAGAGAAGAGGTGAAAGAAAGAAGGGCTCCAATTCTGTTGTTGAAGTCAATTTCAATACCCCTGTCCTTTCCTGGCAGAGATTTGCTTGAGGATGTACAACAGGTTGTTAGCATGTGTGGGAGCAGCAGTTTCCAAAAATATCCCAAAAATGAAGCATTTGCTCTTGAGGTGCCTTGGAACTTAACGTGTCAATATGCATGCATCTGGGATAATTTTTCAGACTCCTCACAGGAAGGTAGCATCACACCATCCTATTGCAAAGGGAAAGCTAAGGGAAACACCCTCCCATAAACATGTGTCTCACACCAGCAACAGAGTCGGACAGAAGGAAAAGAAGGAAATGAAATCACCCCACAGTTTCCATGCTGGCACCTGAGGCTGGGGACTAGCCCACAGTCCTGTTTCACCAATGGCTGAGTCATGAGGGGGTGTCAGGATCACAGTTTCTCAACGAGTGATTTGCCAGGTCTAACACTTTGCTCTGGGAGGTGTCTGGAGAAGTCAGAGGTGGTGGGGACCAGACTTGCCAGGAAGGTCTCAGTCGGAGATGTCCAGGACTATCACTGCAGAAAAAAATGGAGTTTTAAAATACTTGAATCATCTGCATGGAAGAATTTGAGAAATACTATATGGGACAACTGCCTAAACACCATACGTACACCTGTCCAGCACTATTACATCTACTGGTGATGTTTCACATGATCAAGAAAGCCTGCCATATAGATGTCTTTTCCACAGCCCTCTCTGATTACCCAAAATACCAACTCAGAGAAGAAATCTGGGGCTGACTAAATGGGCCTGTGACCAATTCCTACTAAACTAAACAGAAAATATTCCTGAAGAAGAGAATTAAGATAAGGTCAGAAAATAATGGTTTTGAAACAGAAAGAGGGGAAGAANGCACTCGACTGCTGATCCTGCCACAGAGCTTCAAACATAAATCAGAGCAATGCATCTTTAAAAATAAAAAATTAAAAAAAAAAATTAAAAAAAAAAAGATGGAGCTTCTTGGATAAATGTACATGAAAATACCTGGAAAACTGGAAAAGTGCTGCTATCCTTGGTAAGGCCTGGATGTGTGAGGAGAGAACTATTTCTGATAGGTAAGCACCTTATCTAGAACAACAGTTCAAAGCAACCTGATCTAGTGGGTGGCGATCCTGTCCATGGCAGGAAGGTTGGAACTGAATGATCTTTGAGGTAACTTCCAAACTAAACCATTCTATGATTCTATGTTCTATGAATCAGAATGAAGTAGAAGACAGAGTAGGAAATCATTCTCAGCAGGAGACAGAAGCAAGACCCCATAGGATGAAATAACAACAAGGAAAGGTTTTTTTTAAAACTCAGCTCCTAATTCAGCAGAAATTCAACAATGACCTGTATTCAACAGTTTCTAGTCCTTCAGACTAAATCTTCCCATGAAGCCAGATGTGAAGGAGTACTTTCATGGGTAAAGGCAAAGCAGAGAGAAGGACACTTCTCTGACTGTCAAAACGCATCCTCCTATCATAGGTAGAAGTATCACTGAATCCCTTCAGTAAATCCACAGAAGGGAGATGAGTTTACCATGTTATCTCACTGTTTTCCTTACTAGAGTCACAGTATCTAAGGACTGACAAAGTGAAGCAAGACACTGTAAAGAGAACTGGTAAGCTTGGTTCAAGGTCTTCATCTTGGACAAAATCTGATGAGAG
This sequence comes from Pavo muticus, assembly GCA_016647715.1. Lineage (NCBI taxonomy): Eukaryota > Metazoa > Chordata > Aves > Galliformes > Phasianidae > Pavo > Pavo muticus. The sequence goes on from JACDJE010000217.1 coordinate 1,652,396, forward strand.
TCAGGAATGAAAACTGTGTATGAGACCATACATCACAATCATGACCTCAAAAGAAAAGGGTTACTTCCTTCTTCCTCCTTTCCTACTGTCATAACCGTGTCCTCTGTTGTACCAGCAAAAAGCATACTTCAGGCAAATGGAGAACTAAAATAAGGAGGATGGTCTGGATTTGTGTCTGGGACAACCTCCTTATCTCAATGTGTTTGTGAAACTACAGCCTACATCTCATAGCTGTATGTAACACAACAGAAGTGTGTAATATCATGTAGAAAGACAGGAAAAAAAAAAAACACCAGTAGAATTGAAGTCTCAGTTAAAAGTGGATTGAAAAAAGCAACCAATTCACTCTGACAAATTCAGGTGTTAATTTCAGAAAACTTTCTTTGAAGCTAAGTGATGAAGCAAATATCTGAGCAAGAAAACTGTAAGGACAGTGAGTGTCTTCTAAATTGGGACAGATCTCAGCCCGAATTCTAAATGTCCAACATTCAGGTTTTTCAGACCTTACCTTCGCATTGGAGAGTGGGAACAAAGGATCACAGAGCAACTGTTTGGACAAACCATTTCTCCAGTTGTCTAGGGTCTCATGAGTTCTGATAACATTTCCGTTGATATGTTACCACGCAGCCAAGTCCCTCTAAGTGAATTATCCTTACCTCTTATGAGGTGATTACACCACTTTTCAGTAAACTGCTTCTTTGCTTTATCAGACAGTATGTACTATGAGAAAGAGACACTTTGCCTCTCAAAGTCCATTTCAGCCTTGCCAATTTTCATCAGATATTTTAATTCAGCTGCAGTATCTTGGTCCTGAGAAACCCCTTCTTGCTGAAAATAATGTGTTTAATACAGTTCAAATGAGATTGTTTCTTGTAGGCTTAAAATATCCATGCTTCTCTGGTTGTATTACAGCATGCTTAGCAAGGTGGGGGTTTATAAGGAGAAAAAAAAAATTGTAATTAGGTCACCCAATAGGACAGGAAGAAACAGGACAGATTTTGGGAGCAGAAGTCCTCCTCTGTATTTGGGCAGTCATTTGCAGAGACAGAGAGACGCTGATTCAGAAACAGACACAAACAGAGACAAACATAGGAAAGCGAGAGAGAGAAAAGAGAGAGGAGGGAAGGAGAGAGAGAAGGAGAAGAAAGGCGAGGACAAAGGCCTGAGAGTTTACATGTTATTCTAATTATATCTCTATATTTCTGCATTCTTCCACAATTAACTTTGTGTAAACCTCATTTTCCATAGATATTTCTGTTCAGCCTTCAATCAATTTAAGGAGTTTAATCTTTACTTTTATATGTAGGGATCAATTCTTAGTGCCACATTCTTTTTAGAAATCAAGAATGTCATCTGAAATTCTCATTAACTCCATCCACAATTTCAGTTACCAAGGAAGAAACTTGATATTCCAATGGGATCTCCATGACAGATCAAAGACAGCTATTAATATCTACTGTGTATCAAGGTTAGCTACTGTTCACAGAGGCTTGCAAAATAAATAAATAAATAATAAATAAATAAAATAAAATAAAATAAAATAAAATAAAATAAAATAAAGAAGAGGATGTCATTAACTCTTCACAGGCAACACGTGAACTAGAAGTAGTGAGGAAGAGGGTGAAGGAGTGTATTTGCTATATGAATGTTACACTATAAATCATAATAAAATCATTATTTACTCATATCTGGAAGATCCAAGTCTGGCAGGAAAAACCAACTGTCAAATGTTAAGGAGCTTTAGTAGGAATATCAGCTCCCTCTATGGACCTTAGCAAATAATTCAGAGTAAATACAATAGAAGATGATTTTTATCTTTTTTTTTCTTCTTGTTTGCAAATTGCCTTGAGCAGCTTACAGTTAATTACAGTTAAAGCCAGCTTCTGCTACCCAGAAATAGAGAAAGCTTTTTAGATCTGGAAACTTTCTTCAACTTCCAAAGAAAATAGAGATAATCACAGTTGGGTTTTTTTGTTTGTTTGTTTGCTTTTTATTGCAGATTTTTTTGTGATACTTTTGAGAAATACTTCAGGTTACAGTGCCATAGCAGGAAAAAATTCCAAGGAAAAAATGATGCTTCATAGCTGCTTTCCATCAGATATCCTCAAATGAAAAAGATAATCATTTTCAAGCAAACAGTTTTATTCCCCAAAACAGGTTCAGTGCAGGCAGACTTTTCTGCTCAAGAGAAAAGCTTGTGCAGTAGTCCCACTTAAACCTCTTGAGCATGAGCACACACTTTGGTGCATTTTTTTACTAAAAGCCTACATAGAGATTCAGTGTGATAAAGGGAATCAGAAAGTCATTGAACCGTATTTGTATGGTTAATCCTTGGTTATTTAGTGCTGTGAGGGTGCACAGGAAGCAGAAGGAGCAGGCAGCTCGAAAGGGCACTTACCTGCTGAGAAATTCACATTTAGAAGGCATCCAGGCAGGCATGTAGTATGATGAGAATTCTGTTTCAATGAGAGAGAGATATGCACTTCATATGTTTCCCCCTTCAGAACCTTTACCATCTTCATAGCCCTCCTTTGGATGTTCTCTAATAGCTTTATGCTGCTGTTCTTAAATTGTGGCACCCAACCTGCAGGCAGTGCTGGAGATGAGGCTGCACAGCACAGAGCAAAGGGGACAAGCCCTCCTCGCGCAGGGCCTGTTGCACCCCAGGGTATGATTGGCCCTTTGGGCTGCCATGGTGCACTGCTGGCCAGTGTAGATATATATATACATATATCTCTCTCTCCAGGGTTGCACCATCCCAGGTGCAGAATCTGGCACTTGCTCTTGTTAAACTTCATATGGTTGGTGATTGCCCAGCTGATTAATTTGTCAAAATCTCTCTGCAAGGCCTCTCTGTCCTTGAGGGAGTCAATAGCTCCTGCTTATTTGATATCATCTGCAAACTTACTTAGTGTGCCTTCTAGTCAAGCATCCAGACAATTTATGATAACATTTATGAAAAGAACTGGCCCCAAAATGGAGCCCCGTGAAACCCCACTAGTGACTGGCCACCGGCCTGATGTAACTGCATTTATTACAACCCTTTGAGGCTGATCTGTCAGCCAGAAGTTCACCCATTGCATTATTTTTTGCTCATCTGTATGCTGAACATTTTTTTCCAGAAGGATACTGTCCAGGAGGATATTGTGAGAAACAGGACGAAAATCTTGGTCAACTACCCGTCTAACCTATGTGTCATAAAAAGAAATTAACCTCTCTGAACAGGCCTTGCTCCTCTTGAACCCATGTTGGCTATGATTAATGACTGCACTGTCAATCAAATGTTTTTCAATAACTCTCAGAATAATCTTCTCTATTATTTTGCCAGGCATTGTTGTAAGACTGACAGGCCTGTTATTACAAGAGTCTGCTTACCCTTCTTGAAAATAGGGACATTGTTTGCCAGCTTCCAGGTTACCGAGACCTCTCTAGATTCCCAAGACCATCTAAAAGGACAGAGGCAAAGGTGGCATTAAACATCCCGGCTTTATCTAAATCTTTATTTGTGAGGCGATATATACCACCAAGCAACAGACCAGCGTTATCTCTGGTCTTTCTTTTTGTGTTATACTGGTCACAGTGGGCAAGGCAGCCACATATCACCGCTTCACCAGGACTCTGTTTTAAAAAGCAACAAGAATGTGTGGCATTCCCAGTTAAAATCTGGGAAGTTGAAGTCACCCATAAGGACAAAGCTGATCTAAGGATAACTAGAGATACTGAGAAAGTAAGATATATCGTAAGGTGGTCACACCAGATCACAGCCCTAAACCTATTGTGGTTAGGCCTGTTCTGAACTACATGTTGAACTGCATGATCTCTAGAGGACCTTCCCAACCTAATTATATTACTGTGACTGGAATGGCCATTAGTATGAATGCAGACCAATCATACAGCTAAGGACTGAGTAGATTTAGCTCAGTTCCCCCTGCTGAAACAAATTGCTTTGTCACCCACACTACTGCTTAGAACCAGTCCTGACTAGACTAGCCTTCAGGGAATACCCTTCACTTCAATGCCTTCACCAAAACTGCAGTAAGGTTGATATATGCCATGCTCATTCTTTGCGCATCAGCATTATGTTGCAACACAACGAGGAAGAAGCAGGTCTAAGAACTAAGGGCCAGAGGGACTGAGGTAGTCAGGCTGACAGAGCTATTCAGAGTGAGCAGAGGATTTAGCAAGTCTTTGAGGGTATCAGCTTGAAACTTGAGATGGGAGCAAATGTCACTAGCAATGATCCCATTGACTTTTGTTATTGGGCAAGTATATCCCTGCAGAAGAAAATTATCTAGCTTTTATAATGAAAGAAAATATCTAAACTAGTGCAAATCTAGCTAAGACATCTCTCTTAACCTTTCTGGCATATATTACAGGAAGTTTCTTTTTCCATTTAGAAAGTTTTTTTCATTGGGTACCTTTGAGTTATTTAAGAGCAAAGACCTCGAGAGCTTCTAAAGCGGTTACAGAGTGTAGCTTCTAGCAGGTGCTTTGAAGGAAAATGCCATATGATTTATTTTTTTAAAGCCTGCAATTTACTTTCTCTCTCTGGCAGGTAAGTGTCTTGTAGCACAGCAGGAAAGCATCTGGAATTCAAGGGACTATCCTTACCTGAAGGATAGAACAGAATTTCTCCCAGGGACATCTTTTGCCAAGAGCGCGTGCTCGAATGTCAGCCCTTCCTGCTCATCTGCCTACTTCTCATTATATTTAGACCATGCTAGTAACTGTGTGGCTCTGCGGCAGAAAGGCATGAAATACTGCTGTCCTTGTGACTCAAGTACAAATATGAACAAATTAACAAGCATATTGTTTCTCTACATCAATATGGGAAAAAAATTGTAGTGTCACTAGTGCAGCTAATACTACTTACTGTTATACTATTGTTGCCACTCCTCCTTGACCTAGCTGTGCTAGATGCCAATACAAAAACAGAAAAAAATACTCTTCCAAGTCTAAAGAGCTTAACATTTAAGCCCTAGACAAGAAGCAGCACAGGGGAAGCAACAAGACATTTTAGGTAGTTAATGTCAATGCCTGGGGTCTCAGCACACCACCAATTTCATCAGTGTCAATTGCACTAGCTTTTACTTCCTCCCTAGCATGGAGAAAACTCCTCTATGAGAAGAACTAGGAGCAGGAGGAGCTATGACTCAGGAGGAAAGTAGAGATCAGAAAGTCTGATCATGCAGGGATGGGATTAGAAAAGCCAAAGACCATTTTGGGTTAAACTTGGAGACAGAACTGAAGAGCGATGAGAAGGGATTCTACAGGTAGCTAAAAAGCAAAAGGAAGGCTAGGAAAGGAGTGAGTACGGCCCATGGTGACAGAAGACATGAAGAACGCCAAGATATTCGACGCCCTCTTTGCCTCAGCCTGAAGTGAGGCAAAGCTAGCATTCAGGAAAAGGACTTCAGCAGAGAGGGACTTTCTGAATTTACTTATTGGCCACTGGGTGTCACTGCTACTCCACATGCACACTAATGACGGCCGGTAACTGCAGGGACGGAACAGGGAACAGGATGCTCGGCATTCTGGCGCTTTCTCTGGGCAGGTGTCTTTGTTAAAAGAACTGGGACAGCTTGAAGAGGGGTGAAAGCGAGGTGGAAAGGAGCACGGTCTTTGGAATAAAACGTGCCCTCCATGAAACAGGAATGGATTCAGAGAAGAGCACAGGAGTTCAAGGTGCAGTAAATGTTAATCTTAGTGTGCGGAGTGGGTGTTTCAAGCAAGCCAAAAAAAAAAAAAAAAGCTGTCTCTCCTCTGTGGAAAGAAGAACAGATCTGGAGAGATACACAGTTCAGGGGACTATATCTTTGCTGTGAGCATTACCCAGTATCTGCACTCCCATGACAGGACAGGTTGAGCAAGCTCCCACTCATACAAACTGCCTCTGTGGTATTGCCCTGCATGGGTTTTCTCACCATCAGTGGGAAGCAGAGTGGCCCTCCTCAGACCCAGCTCTAGGTAGTGTACCAGCCTACCTAGGCCATGGAACAAACAGTCCAACTTGCTGCTCACAGTTCTGCCATTCCAAGTGACTGCTGATGTACGCACGGGGCACTTCTTGGCATCATCACTTCCCCATTCCTAACCTATAATTTGTCACCTTCCTCCAAACGTGCCTTTCCTCAGTTGAAAACACTCCCTATTCATGCCACAAAACATGATATCAGAGGTGCCCAACACCCTGCCACGTTCCTGCCAAGGATGTTGCAACAGTTCCTAGCATCTCTCTCAGATGTAAGAATGACACTCTGACAAATGGAGCACAAACATGATGCAAGACTGCCATTCTGCAGTTGAATTCTTTAGCTGTATCGAGGCAAACCTCAAAATGGCATTCAGTTAGAGTGAGAGGGAAGAATTTACCCAGGTGGTAAATCAACCCTGTGTAGCCTGATGTGAGTAGCTTGTATGCTCTAATGTATGAAGTCCAAGGTGGCTGACAAGGCACGTCAAGTAGAAGCTCTTATCCTGACAGCAGTTTGGCTCCACAAATGTAAAATATTTTCAGGTGGACTAAGACTATGGGAGATCTTAGCATCAGAAATAATTATTGCAGCAGAGGAACCCAAAATGTAGGCCTGACATTGTTCATGGAACACAAACAGTCCAGCTGTCAAAGGATCATAGAATCGTAGAATCGTAGAGTCACAGAATGGAAGGGACCCCAAAGATCATCAAGTTCCAACCCCACTGCCACAGGCAGGGCCACCAACCTCCATATCTAATACTAGACTGGGCTGTCCAGGGCCCCATCCTACCTGGCCTTGAACACCTCCAGGGATGGAGCATCCACAGCCCCTCTGGGCAGCCTGTTCCAGCACCTCACCACTCTCTCTGAGCTGTCAGCCAACAGCAGCCAGCTCAGCTTCAGTGTCATTAGTTTGAATCACCTCAACCTTTCCCTCCAACACCACTTGTGCTTTATTTACGTACAGCCTCTGCTGGGATCTGCATTCTCTGACTAGAATAGTTAGCAATAAAACATAAGGCCTTGCATAGTATTTGTATTCAAAAAATAAAGGAAATGGGAGGAAAAAAGGTAAATCTGTCATCCCATTTCCAAAGATGGCACAACGTATACCTATCATAGAGAGCAAGAGAAGTTAAGAAATGAGAGTCCTAGCCTAAATCCCCTCCCACCTCAGCCAGCACTTCAACTGTGCTTTTTCAGTTTCTTTTCTTCCTCCAAACTAGTACTCTGTGCCCAGCTCTGACTTTCCCAGAAGTTGCTGCCTGTGCTGTGGGTGAGTATGTCAGGGCGGGTGCCCCTTCTGTTCCAGCTTTCTGACTGCATCAGGGAATGTGAGGCCATAAAGCAAAGGCGGTGACCACAACTTTCCTAAGGCCCAGCCTAGCTATGACATGCTTTGCTGAGAGTCACTTTCCAAGTGAAGTTGAGGCCAGGGGGCCCTACAGGATCGATTGGTGCTACCAAAATCTTGACCCTCTCTCTGATGCACCTGATGCTTTCTCCCTATTACTTTGAGAGGGCAGGTCATGCCCATACTGCACATACTCTGCACTCCCTCCACCTTCTCCTTCTCCTTCACAGCAAGAAGCCCAGGAAAGGAGGGGATTTTCCACTGGGCTGGGCTGTGAGGTCTCTGCATACACTTTGGCTTGCTGTATAGTCCCCTTGCACTTACCAATGTAAGCTGAAACTTCCTGCTCCTCCTTTCTGCAGAAATGAGGACAGCTTGCTGGCTCCTTGCAGCAAGATAAAGGAGCCATCCCCCAGCTCCATGTGCCAAGGGAGGGCTCTGGTTGTGAGGAACATCATGATTCTTGTTTTTCTTGAATGTCTCCAAAGCACAACAACTCTTCCAGTGTCACATTTAATGTTCTACCTCATTCAAGAGTCAAGACAAAAACCAGTTCTAGGCAGTGCTAAGATATGGAACTGGGCTAGGGCTACAAGGGTTGCTCAGCTCCTGCAAGGTGAATCCCCAGCTGCTGCTTGTGCTCTGTTCCCTCCTTGGTTTTGTGGCAACAGGAGATGTGTGCGGGACAGCCAACTGCCTTTGGTGCATGGGGCCTGGAAGTAGAAAAGGCTGCCATACCTGTGTAGCTGCAAGAGTATGAGAAGGTGGGCTGCAAAGATCTTGTGCTCCCTGCATTCACAAGACATGTTGGTTTCTGAGCAGAACTGTGGTCCAATGGCACTGGCAGAAAGAAAAAAAAAGCAACTAAAAAAGCAAAGGTCAATTTTGCACTTGGCCTCTGCAAAAATTTCCTCCTCTTCCTGGTGAGGAAAATATTCTAGAAAAGACTTTCCAGTGCAAGTATGGAGACCACTCCGTAGGACTGTGAGAAGCATACTCATGTCCTGCCTGATCCTCTAACACAACCACCAGCTGTCTGCAAATGGTATTACAAACCCTGTGAATTTTCAATAAATTTCCATTTTGGAAAATAAGTTTCTGAGGGTTCAGAAATATGTAGACTGAATACCATATTTGAGCACTTTTGTGGATTTATGAAAAGCTGAGATGGGAGGAATGGTTTTTGCCAGCTAGGCAGGGAATCAGCTTTGCCAAAACAAATAAAAGTCTTCAACATAATTAAAAAGAAAACAAAAACAAACAAAAAAAAAAAAAACCCTGTCCTGACTCCCAGCAGCAAGCTGAAAAGGACAAGAGCGGGTTTATAGGCAGTTAAACTGTTTCATTTTGCTTTTTAGGTTATTTTAAATACAATTAATGGACATTTAAATATCTGCTTTAAGAAGGGAGCTGAGACAGTTATGAAAATGCTGTATCTCTTTGAATAAGTTCCAGCACAGCTGTTTGCTGAGTCCACCTCTCTGTCAGTCTATAATTTCTCATTTAGAGAGCATAGTGATAACTGGTGACTCCCCACAACATGTGGGAGACTATTTTGCACTGAACACAGCTGATTTCTGTCCTTTGCCTTCCCCCACAGCAAGGATTTGCTCGCATCCCCATGATGGCAAAGTGAGGGACCCAACCAACTCCACTCTCCCTGAAGCATAGCCCAACATTAGAAAACCAAAGTGCCATTCAAGAACTTGTGAGTTTCTCCATGCCTGCCAAACTGAGGTTAGATTCTTTCCACAGCCTTGCCGCTCTGCAAAAGTAGTCCCACATTCCCTCATGTGTGTGTGAACAAACGTTTATGCTGCCATGTAGGTAGCAGCCACCTTTCCTGTTCACTGACAGGAAAAATCAGCCTTGTATGCTTTTCTCACTGTTCTACCTGGATAAACCCTGCTGTCCAGCCTACAAAGGTTAGCTTTTTTCCTTGCTCCAGATGGCTAGTCATTTTGCCTTGTAAAATTTAGTTTGATTAGACGTAGGAGAAATTTGGTGCTTTTCCTTGGAAAGAGGAAAAGAAGCACGTGATAAAGTGTGGGTTATGTGCAGTGATTCAGTGTGCACCAAAGAGCACTGAGAACAATTAACAAATCATTCCCTTTGTGCAGCAAGAGATCTTCTTCCCATGCTCTGATATAATCTGTGCTGTGTTTAGTCCGAACCCCAAAACTCTTGTAATCTCTTGAAGAAGCCTAGCTTCAGCTCACAGGTGTCAGGCACCAGAAATAACTCTTGGTATAGCCAAACACCTCAGGGAAATGTCAGTGCACCTGTCATATTAGAAATACTACCTTGGCTCTACCAGCACAACAGATCCAACATTCACCATCTAGCTCGTCTGCTTTCAACAAGGCAGGATAACCAATGACAAACCCATTTTCTGCCTGCTAAATGCTATTGCAACATAATAGGAATGCATTTTGTCAAGGAAGGAAATATTGATGCTACGTGGACACAGCACAGAAGACTGGAAAGAAATAAATAGCAAGTCTTGCTTGAGAGTTTCTCTCCTTGACAAGGGACTTCAAGCTTTTCAAGGCTTAAAACAGAAATCTGCGATAAATATTTCTCTCAAACCTGTGACATTTATTACAGACTCACTGTTGGTGCACCCAAAGTGATGCATGAAATGTTTTGCTGGCTCTTCATTCCTGGGAAGACAGGTGGATTTTCAGGGCACCCAGCTATATGGACTCAGATCTACAGTGTAGAGAAAAGCTCTGGTAAGCAATTTAAGTTTCAAATGGAGAGCTTTCATCTAAGCTTAAGTTGGAAAGCATTATTTTGGAACCCAAGGATTTTTAGTTCCTATGGATTCTAAGCACCTTCTTACAATACCAGTCTGTCTTGCCTTGTCTATACAAAGGACATGGTCAAATAAAACTAACCCACGGTAGTGATCATAACTTTTAGGGACAGTTTTTTTTAATTTTTTTTCTCAAAATGTTCTTAAAACTGTAGCAATTTCATGGATCACTCCTTCAAAACTGTATTTCCCAGACAATACTACTCTGTTGAAAACATTCTAACCAGCTTGTTCAGTAGTACAGAAAAGTATAAAAAAGCCAAAGGCCAAGTTATTTCCCTTTCTGGCTAGCCAGTGAACAGTGACATTCAGGTTTCCCACTACAAAAGTGGCCTGGCAGAAACCGAATGTACTGATTTGATTCAGCAGCAGAACTGATTTGTAGAGATAGGTGTAATTCTTTGGTTTCAGACACAATCTTAGCACAAAGCTATTAGGAATCATAGTTCAACAGAGAAGCTGATGACTGAAGTCTAGAAAAGCAGGACATGATCCTACTATCGTCAGTAACTTTTGACGCAGACAGCTTTCTCTCTCCATGGCTTTATATTTCCCACCCTATTTTTTTTTCCGCTTTGGAAAGGAAGCAGTATATGAAAGGGCTCATTGTGCCTATCTGTAGAATCTAGTACACCAATGACAGATTTCTGTTGGAGACTTCCAGTGAAATAGCATAAGTCATGTTTGCAAGATCTCATAAATTCTTCGCTGGATTTGGATGGATGGGTAAGTTCCTGGAGAAATCCCAGCTCCATTGCTGATATGTTTTGGTCAAACCACACAACATGTTCACTTCATTTTAGAGACAAACTTCTTGGGTCACTATTTACTCCTTTGCAAATTCAAAGACTTCCCTGTTTTTCTTACTGCTGACGCCAATCCAAACATCTTCTGGTACATCGGGTATGATCACAACCTGCTGTGCCAGAATTGCTTGTGCAGGGTGGGTTTGCCATTACAAGAGAGAAAATTGTCCCCACATATCTTCCATCACCAATTTCTGACTGCAGAATGAAAGGAATGGAGGCAGTCTTTCAGTCTGCTGTTTGTCTGCTGCTTGCAACTTTTCTCCCTTCCAGAAGATTGGAATGAGGGTCACTGAGGGAAACAGTCTGCAGTCTCCAGCAGGTTCAGCTCTAGCAGTAGAGATTCTGCCATCCACACTCCATCTGTGTGACAACTGTAGGCCTTAACCTACAACACAGAGGTCTACCTTTTTTTCCCCTTACTGGGAAACATTTAGGAGGGAATTTCACCTTGCTGGGAAAAGTCCTTTCCCTCCCTTCAAGACGGAAAAAAGAACAGAATTGCCAGGGAGGAAGAGAGGGGGAACGGAGGGAGGAGCAGAAGGGCAGAGTCTAGCCATTCCCTGACATCTCCTTAAACCCCTGCTGCTCATCCCCAGGATGCATGAGATAGTGCACAGGGACAATCTCAGTGCAGTAACAGGAGTGGGTTTCTGTCTGAGCAGATGTGAAGAAGTATAAGGGAAAGCTGGCACTTTTGCTCTGCTTCTCCTGCAGAGTATGATCCTACTAGGGCAGGGTCACCCCAGCTTTCCATTCAGTTAACCCTGGAAACGTGGCAGAGATTGTTTGGCTCTTACCACATTGAAAAAGGAATTTCTGCCTTGTGTATAAAGAAGGAATGCTTTGTGCAGAGTCACTTGACTTGTGATTTAAACAACCAGCCTCTGAGAAATATTGCCCACCAAACAGACAGTTCACACCATCCCAGGAGCCTGGTACGGAGCCTCAAATAAACACTGTGGTACTGTTTGAAGAGGGAAGATTCAACTAACTATACAGGCAACCACTGCACTTTTTTCCTAAAGTGCCAAATCCTGGAGTCACATCATCTGACTCACTCCTTACTAATGAAAAATTATGGTTTTGCTTCCTACAGCTGCAGAGAAATCTAAAAAAAAAAAAAAAAAAAAAAAAAAAAAAAAAAATCCAAAAACTAAACTCAAAGATGACAGTAAGCAGAAGAAAATGTATATTGCTTTATCATTTTTAAGTAAATATCAGGAGTTTTATTTGAAGCAAAGGACTGAAAATACTTTTCAAAGCAAAGGATCAAAAATTGTTGATTTTTTTTGCTGAGTATTTTTAAATACTTGGGTATCAGAGATGTCCAGTTTTGACCAGTTTCTTCTTAGTAGGAACTGAATGTTCACTTCCACCAGGAAAATTTGTAAACAAACTCTCATTGTATAGATGATGGTTTCTAAGTTGCACTTAGTGGTACTCTTTCAACAGAACATGAGTACAATGCACAGACAAGAATGCACTTCTCAGGGTACATGGATGCTTCTTCTTCAGTTCCTTTTCTGAATCACAGACTGCAATCCATGCAGAAGCTTTCTGCAGTACAGTATTTTGTAGCACATAGTATCTTGTTTAATTATCAGTAAGAAATGTTCTTGGAGCATCTGACATGCACAAAGATCCTAACACTTAAAATCATTAGCTGACTTATTCCCTGTCTCATCCCACAGTGCAAAACTCCAGGCTTCCCACTAGTCTTGGTCATGCTAATATTTTGGTATGGCGAAGCAGCATGCTTCGTTGCCAGCATTAGGGGGACAACAGTTGGCTTCTGACATTGCTGCAAGGCTGAAAACCTCCTGTGGGATGTTCACTGCAGCAGCATAGAGCATTTCTTAAAGGAGCACCTTCACCAGACCCAGCAGTGACAGTGGAGCTGGTGATAGCTTCTGCATGACCTAAAGCACTATCTCCCTTCCATCTCAGAAGCTCAACAAGCTGAACTCTCCTGGGATTGCTCCCTCACAGAGCAGTCAACAAGAGCCAAGTTAACCTGTTCTACCAGTAGAGTTCTGCAGCACTCTGTGCCAACAAGCACAATGGTTCACAAATTTCTATGCCACCAACAGTTTCTGGCTGCTAGATATGAAAGCAGTGTTTATAGAATCATAGAACCATAGTTCTGGGATTTGACTGTAGGAGGAGGAAGATAAGGCCTGTGTGGATTCCTGGCTGTGTCCTGCAAGTCTCTACATTTTCTGCAAACAGCCTTAACCACTGGAATTTTCTCTGGCCTCCCTCTATCACGCTCTGTGGCTTCATCTCCTGAGGACAGCAAATCCTACGGGACAGTGGCGTAGGTTTGGGTTGGTTGGTTACACGTACATAACTCTTTCCAGTGCTGAGAGCTTTTGGCATGACATCATCCTCCCTGAATTTACAGAAACTAGAGTATAACTGAAGAAGCCAAATTTACCAGGCAGGGTTTTAGCAGCTGTTCCCAGAAGGCGCTGGTGAATGTTTTCTCAAGCCCCAGCTGAAAAGCAGCGTGAAACAAAAAGATTTAACTGAAAGATTTTTGCTAAAAAAGGAAAAGATTTCAGTGAAACAAATCATTTGCTCAAATGCAAGTCTAGTCTTTGAGAAAGAGATGGGTTTTTTCTTTCTCCTATAATGTCGGGAATTCATGGCTTAAAAAAAATTTTTAAAAAAGAATAAAAAAAGAATATTTCCATTTACATTTTATATAATTTCTTTTTCTAATTCACCTGAATCTTAAACAAACCAAAATTAGATAAACAAGCTTCTTAAGGGCTCCAGGTGGCCAACAAGATGGAAATTTTTATTTGGTGAACATTCTGTCACCTTAAATGAAAATAAACTTCAGCTTAGCCACCATATTAAGATAAAAATTGCAGATGATTTGCGAGGATAAATTAGCATTCTCTATGAAATACTCAGTTTCTGTTAACATTCACAAATCCTTGGTCCACTAAAAGTTTGGTCCTACAGGTGCACAAGCTGAAAAGAAACTATTTATTTGCTCAGAGATTAGGACTCCATTCTGCTATCACCCAAAAACATTATAGGCATCTCAAACAAGCTGGGAGGCTGGTGGTCTGTGTGAAAAAGGAAGACAGTCCCAGTAAAGAAAAAAAGCTCACCAAATGGCAAACCAAAAACACAGGAGCAGATGAACAAAAAGGGAAAGCACTGGAGATAAAATGGGCCTGAAAACCCAGCCTCAGCCTGAATACTCCACCAAGGTGTGATTCAGCCATCATGGGAAGCAAGCAACATTTATATCCGTGTCTGGGGTGTACCAGCCTGGGTGTTCCCGGGCACAGCTAGCCTGCTGTTGCACATGGCCCTTATTCTTGCTCTGCCCAGCACAGACGAGGAGCTGCCAGTCTCCTGCCCACCACCCCAGCACCAGCACGGGACACCAGGAGAGACTGCTGCCCACACAGGCAGGCTGGCAGCTGAAATTATAGTGCCTGTCTGGCTGAGGCCTGAACACCGTCTCACCTCTCTGCGCTGCCAGCAAAAAGCTGACAAAGAGCCAAAAAGACAGGTTCAGTACAGGAAGTTACACATAAACTTTTAAACATTTGCACAGAAATAATGACCTTTAAAAGACCAGTTAGAACTGGCTTGCATTGAAACTTTGTCTGCATGACTGCCATCAATTCAAGAAATACCTTTTAGTTACTTGTGTAAAACAGAAGGTGTTCTCAGACTGCATTGTATTTATATTTAACTCAGAGTTCAGTAATTGTCTACTGAGAGCTAGTGGTCATAGGAGCGGAAAGGTTGCCTTCACTGACAGCTGCAGCCAGAACCATTTATTAAATGCTCCAGCGCATGGAAGCAGTACGGCCTGGAGAACAGAACAGTGGTGTAGCACCTTGCCCAGAGGTGGAAGTGGGCCATACAAAATGCAGCATTTGGAGACCCTTTTGCACTATTTCTGCTCAACTACTCATTGTCCCCATTGCCTCCTGCAGAAGTGCTGAGGCTTTTCTTGCCAGGCTCCATAAATTACTTTATCTTTCCGTCCTCACCATATGGCCTATCCACTTGATGGGAGTTCTGGTATCAGGTCTGTTTGCTGTCTGAAGTAGGAGCTATGCCCTAAACTTCCTGTATGTCTTGCATTACAGGACACTATCAAAATCTTTGGAAATATTCTATTAGTAAAACCCAGAATGGACAGCAAATGTACACATGTACAAGTGGGAACAGTCAAAGCAGAAAACATGGATGCAAGTAAATATCTAAAAAGAAAATCAAGTGGAAAAATAAATTATGGAGGAGGAAATTATTTATTGTATTGATGTCTTACAGTTTTTAGCACAAACTTAATTCTAAGCAAGCAAACATTTCCAGAAATTTCAGAAGTAGTATTTTGCATGAAGCACTCTATTTTGCTAAAAGAGAAGGTGCAGAAGTTCTACTATGCCCATTGGGACAGGAATTTCCCCATCATTTATGTCCAAGTAAAAAAGAGAAATAAAACTACTGAAAAATATGCTGAAAAAGAACAGATTGAAATTTCAGCTGGCTTCAGTGAGGAGCTCTCATTGGAAGCAAGGACAGTCTGTTGTTAAACGGCACCTTCTGACTTGAAACTCCAGACAACTTGTCTTCTGAAGTCAGTTCCTGTTTGCTAGCAAAGTTTGTTCAGGAGAGCTGAGGTCACCGCATATCTCCACAGTCCATCACTTATTTGCTCAGTAGCTGTTCCAGAAACAGAAAAAAACTCAGGTCTTACAGCTCTCATCAGTTTCAAGCACACATTGTTCCTCAGTAGAAGAGAAGTGTCCTCCAATCCCTGTACCCACTGCTAAGTATATCACTGCATCTTTCCTGTTGTGCAGCGCTTGCAAATGAAGCTGGAACAAAGCCTTGGCCTGGTGGATTAAAGGAGCAGTGTTAGAAAAATGCTAGAGTCAGGCCACCATCACTAGGCATTGACTAGCACTATGGTGAGCTGCACTCCTCAGCATGCTAGACACTGAACCTCATTATTTTGATATTGAATAGAGCTGCTGCCCCACTCGGACTGATACTTCCATATCAGAAGTATCTGTCAGAGGTCCAAAGGTCCAGTATGTGGGTTCTTGTTTTATCTTGAAGGTTAACATTTATTTCATTTGGCTACAGGTAAGCAGGAAATGAAGATTACTCACCCAGAGACATGAGCAGAATAGAATCACAGAAGTGCCAGTGACAGTCAGAGTAATGTGTTAATTTTTTTTTCCACAATTGAGTCCATTTAGGTCTCACCTCTCCACTTGCCTTTGAAGCACATGTTCTCACATCTCAGTCTCAAAGTCTACAAGTTCATTTTGCTGCTTCTTGAAAGTCTGACAAAGTGACAGGGGCAAGAACTTAATGAGAAACATTAGGTGTCATGAGACTGGCACTTTGGTTGTTCACACTGACAATACTGTATTTCTTGGTGATGATCCTGGGGAGCAGTCCCCAGCCAAATCTAATGCAAACTTCCTGAATGTGGAAGACTCCGTCAGATTTAGATGAACCTGGCCTGTTTCCCTTGCCTTCTTCTCTTGAAGTACTCCCTTGTTCTTTCAGCTGCAGGTATGCAGATATTCAGGATAAGTCTTCTCTGAAAATCTTCTTAAATTACAGGGTCTTTGGTATTTTAGGAAATATGTTTTTGTCTCTCCTCCCAAGAAGAACCTGGACTCAAATGGACTGTAAGAAAGCAAAGGGGTGAAGAGAGAATCCCTGGTATATTATTATTTTCATTTTTTTTATTCCTCAAAAAGGTAATAGAGGATTTTGACACCATGCATTTTCAGTTCATTTCTGGAGAGAAAATTCTGCCTGACCTTTTGTCAGAGAATGTAATATTTCCCTGACTTTTCCTAAAAGATGCACTGGAAAGACACAGGCCTTTTCAAGTATATACATACAATATATATATACAAATATAACACACCTTGGTTAATGTACCAACTGACTGACAACAAACATTTGGTACATGCCGGCTAGGTTTCTGCTGAAAATGAAAAGTGAGTCACTTTCTGTTGACGCCTTTAGAACAAATAGAACAGAGGTCCATGGAGACCAGGTAAATAAAACATAAATAAAATGAAGTTTCTGCTGCCAGTTGATTTAGGAGGTGGAAGGGAATTAAATCCCCCCAGTCTTGAAGAAGCAGCATTCATTTCTCTCTGACAAAAAGCTAGTATATCCTGCTCGCATGCTCTAAATTAATCACCTAGCCACGTATGAATTCAGGAGCGAATTATTTTCCATCTGAAATTGAGAGAGTCTGTCAGAGCTTGGACACAAGAGGGGACAGAGGGGGAAGTATGGCATCTCCTGCAGAACTGTGGGGAACAGCTCTTTCTTTGTGGTTCTCTGGGAGTTTTATTTATCTCAGGTTTTATTCAATACCCATTCAAGGCCCATTGCCTTGAATATTGGAAATAGATACTATGTAGGTTGCTCTGAAAGTAATGTCTCCTATTTGTTTCCATGGAAAATACAATAGGTACGAAGAGCATAATGACAGTATCCAGTAGAGAAAATTCTCAGCTATAAAACACTGTTTTTCAACATAGCCACCACCATGCTCTCTGCATTTTTGTCAGTGATGGACAAGAGCCTGCATGCCACATTTGTAACACTCTACACCAGCAGAGGTGACCCACTGTCACTGTCTCCACTGCTGAAATGCACCACCCACCACCTCAGTGTGCTCACATCTACTGATTTGTCTCCATAAATGTTCCCCAAGCATCAGTGAATGACAATAGGTATCATTTTTTCCACATGGAGCAATTCAAAGACACACCTTTGCTTCATACGCACTTCCATGTCAGACACCATTCTGTCTCACAGCAGCAACGTGTAATGTGGTATTGGTGGGAAGGTTTCACCTCTGCTGCCGTGCCACCAACATCCGCCTCTGACATTGTGGGCCAGCATCATAAGGTAGGAAACATTATTTTCTGCAGTCCTCATAAATTTTTGATGTTTATAGAAGTGTTTATAGCTGTATAATAGTGCTACTAACTCTAATGTGAATGATATCACCTGACAATACATTCTTCCCTATAAACACAGCAATAAAATTATGTGAATAAGGGAATGTTACGCACATACCTGTCTGTAGATTTCATAAACCACACCCTACAGTCATCATCAAATGCCTACAGTGGAGAAAGCCTAAGGACTGAGTAAGGCACAGAATTAAAGTCGTAAGGTGTTAGAATGCAATAGCTTTTAAAGACCCTCGGAAAAGAGAACCCATACAACAGTCAGCAAAGTAGCAAGGTATGGGTTTTCTTCAAACCAATTTCAATATCATCTGGTAAATTTTGAGAGATTTATTCATTCTATCCAACTTTCAAGAACATATGGATGGGTGTCACGGTAATCTGGTGTTAAATGTATGTCTAAACTGAGTTATATGGACTGGATATGTAGAGGAACAGCCACTTATGTGGCAGGGCTGGATAAAAACTTTTTCTCTCAGAGAGTGGCACTGGAATGGCCTGCCCAGGGAGGTGGTGGAGTCGCTGTCCCTGGCAGTGTTCAAGAGGCGTCTGGATGAGGAGCTACAAGATATGATTTAGTAGCTTGTGGTAGCATTGGTAATGGGAGGACGGTTGGGCTATATGATCTTGTAGGTTCTTTCCAACCTTGTCATTCTATCCCAGATCCCAGGTCTGATGGAGAAGGTCACCCTGTCACCTGCAGCCAGGGCAGCGTATCTACTACAGACCTGCCCTTAGACCTGGTCTTTCCTGAATGTTTGAAGCAGGTCTTGTGTGCTATTTTTGACTTCTTTTCATCTGTTGTTTTTTTTTTTTTGTTTTTTTTTTTTTTTTGAGAAAGGGAAGACTGGCCTATGTTAGGTTTTACATGTTGTTGGTTTTAGCCAAATGCCAGCATTCTCAAGCTTGTTGAGTGTTAGGCACACCATTCTCACAGAAATATTACAGCTATCTCCCCTGAATGCATTTTGCCATACAACAAAGCTGTGCTTGCCCTTCACTGCTCTGATATCAGAATGATGTGCCCTTGAGCTTTGCAACTGTGACAGAGCCCTGAGAGCAGCCATTCATACAAAGAAGTAAAAGCAGCCCCTCTTCTCTTGCCATTTGACTGGCTGCAGAGAGCACAGCAGCAGGCTGCCCAGCAGTACACATGGGGTAGAGCTGTGGTTTGGTGTGAGAACTGCACCTCTTTGTTATAACAGCTACATAACTTCAAGGGAAGAAGGAAGCAGAAGTGCCACTCACCATGCGCTGCCTCCTGCCATGCCACTGGTGCAAGTCTTCCAACACAGACAAAGAGAGAAGGGCATCTCAGAGTACTACCAGTTCCCCTGCAGATTTAATGCTCGCCTGCAGTCAGGGCTGCAAACCAGAATGACTGTATTTTAGGCTTTTTAAAGCCTCTGCTTTAGGACAAAGCTGAGCACCTTAACAAGACCTTCTCCAGATGCACTGCAGCCCCTGCAGGCGAAAAATCTTGGCTGAATCCTAGTGCACTAGTGCACTAAGTTGCCTTCTTCCAGACAAAACTCAGCAAGACCTATCTACTAAAAATGGCTTTCAGAACTAGGCTGAGGAGAAAGAATTCATGTGTGTATTAGCACATCTGCCTTTCATTGTGAATAATTTGTTCAAACTAAACCTTTCAATCTGAAACATTTTATTCTACTCTCATATGCAATTTATTTATTTTTTTTCTTTATGAAACAATTCATTAGAGTTATTGAAATATGGAGGAAAAAAACATTTTTAAAGCCTTTCAGATATCAGAAGGAAAAAATATCGGAAGTTCAAATAAACAAACAAACAAAAACAAACAAAAAATCATTTTCAGTATATTTAATTCCAAGAATGCTTGAAACTTGTGCACTCCATGTATGCTTTCTTATCCATTCTGGAAGGGTGCACATCTATGACATTTATGAAGACAAACACCCTGGGGCACTGCAAAGGTAAAGTAGATCTGTTGGAGTGTAGATCAATACATTTCAGGTGAAACATATTTCAGATTTTTACTGAAACTCTCCTGACAGAATTAGGCCTTCTGTTTTTGGGACTGATCTAATAGAAAAACTTGGTCATGAAAATAACACTGTCCTGTCAATCATAGTTTGCACCAGGAAGCAGAAATCAAATACAGATCTAAATTTTTCCACAGAAAGAAATCCAGTAAAATGGTATCTGTTCCAGTAGATTTTTTTTTCAGTCTAGCTAGTAGTCAAAAACAGGAAGCAAGAGATGACAGTTTGAAAGACTGCGTGCCTACAGAGCATTTGTAGTACAATCCTGAAAATTTTCTCTCAACAATAAAAGGACTTTTGCTGCAATTCAGCACACTTCACATCCCAAATGGACCCCAAGCCTAGCCCTTCAGTTTGAGGACACCAATGTCCAACCTTGATTTCAGCTCTTCTATCAAAGTCGGCAGACCCAGACTTTCTCTTGAAAAGCACCAAGTCCCAGGCACTTGGCTCTGAGCCACCAAGACTCTAAATCTCTAAATCAAGCAGTAAGGCCCAAATATATATTATTAGTTAGGCTCCCAGAATCTACCTTGATATTTGAGGCCACGGCCTTCAAATAGTCCGTTTCCATAGTAAAAGCTAAATACGTATGTGCTCCTACAATGATCCAAACCATCAGACAATAGAATCAAAGCCTGCTCATGAAAAAAAAAAATGCAAAAAGAAACACTGTAAAATGTTCGGTCTTGGAAAAGAACTACAGGAATTTCTGCAGTGCGTCATTTGACACACCACACCAGCCAACACCTATAAGTCAAATATCTTCTTCCTCTTCAACAGGATCCACATCCTGCACCTGCTTTGTTACCTGCTCCTTTCAACACCAAGTAGAACAGGTGGAGAAATTACTGCCAAGACACACTTGGCTGTTTAAACATAGGTGCCTCGTGTCATTTTAGAGAACTTTAGGCACGCCTTACAGACTTCAGCTGCCAGTAAATTGTCTGTAGGACCTTGTCCATGTCTTTACTTCCTTACAATATCTACATAATATCTACAGAACTGAAGGATGACTGAAGTTGGGAAGGACCTCTGAAGGTCACCTTGGCCACCCCCTCTGCTCAAGCAGGGACACCCCGAGCAGATTGCCCAGGACCATGTCCAGATGGCTTTTGAAGGTCTCCAATGAGGGATATCTCACAAACTCTCTGGGCAGCTTGTGCCAGTGTTCTGCCACACGGCACAGAAATGTTACCTCATGTTCAGAGGGATTCTACTCTGTTCCAGTTTGGGTCCGTTACCTCTTGTTCTGGCACTGAGCATCACTAAAAAGAGCCTTCTTCGCACCTTCCCTTCAGCTATTTATACACGTTGATAAGATCCTCCTCTCCAGGATTAACAGTCTCAACTTTCTCGCCTTCTGCTCATAGAGGAGGTGCTCCCGTCCTTCGCTAGACACTCTTAGTTGCCTTCATGTCTCTCTTGTACTGGGGGACCCAGATCTGGACACTGTCCTCCAGGTGCGACCACGCCAGAACAGAGCATTGCCTCTTTCAGCCTTCTGACAGTATTTTCCTAATGCAGCTCACCATATCATTAGCTTTCATTGCAGAAAATACAGACAAATTTCTAGCTCATGTTCACCTTGGTGTCCATCAGGAAACCCAGGTTCTTTTCTGCAAAGCTGATTTCTATCTGTTTGACCTATAACAAATACTAGTTTATGATATTATTCTTTCCCAAGTGCCAGAATTTGCATTTCCCTTTGCTGAACTGCACGAGGTCAAGGTCCCTCTGGATGGCAGCATGACACTCCAGTGTTTCTGCCAACTCTCCCAGGTTTGTATTACATGCAAACTTGCACACTCTACCCCATCATGCAAATCACTGATGAAGATGCTGAAATGGCATTTGACTCAATATTGATCCCTGGGATACACTACTAGTTACTAGACTTTGTGCCACTCATCACGACCCAGCTACTCAGCCAATTTTCAGTGCAACCTCATTGTCTGCTCATCCAGCCCATATTTCATCAGTTTTGTCTGAGGAGACAGCATCAAAAGTGTTAGTGAGATCCAGGTAGACAATATCCACAGTTGTGTTCTCATCTACCAAACCAGTCCTTCCATCATAGAAGATTATCAGGCTGGTTAAGCAGGACTTCCTGTTTGTAAGTTCATGCTCACTAATAACTATCACTTTCTTTCCAAGAAAGAGTACTTTCCAGAATTAGTTGCCCCACTGCCTTCCCAGAGACTGAGGTGAGGCTGACAAGCCTCTGCTTTTTTGGGTCTTCCTACTTGCCCTCTTTTAAGACTGTTTTCCTCCAGTTCTCACAAATCTCTCCCTGTTGCCATGATCACTCAAGATAATCAATAGCCACTTTGCAATGCTGTCACACAGCTTTGTCAGCCCTCGTGGGTGTATTGCTTAGGGTCTACAGCCAATGTCCTTTTTTGTTAAGTATTCCACAGCCTGGTTGTCTTCCACCAAGAGTACATCTTCCTTTCTCCAGACTTTCACCTCAGCCTTCTGGATATTTAAACAAAGTCATTCCAAGGACACTTGGTAAGCAAACACAGAACTCTTCATTGCAGTGAGGAGGCTGACCACAGCCAGCTCAGGGGGATGTAAAGACACAGACATACATTCTAGCTGCTGGCAGTGCAAAAAAAAAAGGCATTTTCAGTCACCCGTGTCTAACTCTTGGCTCCCTACTTTGTCATTTGGGACCAAAGCAAAAGTGTTTTGATTTTTCCCAGGTGCTAGGAATTGCACACATTCACCAACATCTATAAATCAGACCTTTCTGTGTCTGCATAAAGAAGAATTAAGTACTTACAGTTAAACAGCGTAGCTAGGAGGATAGTGATCGTTTTTTCCTGTCTGTGTCCTTGTTTACTGAGTATAGCATCTTTCCAGGCAAAGCTGAGAAAAGGCTCATTGCTCACTGTGGAGAGACCACCATTCTTCAAAGAAACAATTCCTATAGATCCAGATCACTGCTGTTTTCTAACAGGAGCTTTTAGTTTCTCTGGTCTATCTGCTCTTAACAAAAAAAGACTACACACCTCAACCCTTAGCTGTCCTTTTCTGTTTAGGTACTTTTAGCTGTGGAAGAAAACTGGAGGGAAGGGAAGCCATCCAGAGAGACCTGGACAGGCTGGAGAAGTGGGCCCATGAGAACCTAATGAGGTTGAACAAGGCCAAGTCAAAGGTGCTGCACTTGGGACGGGGCAATCCTAGGTATTTATGCAAACTGGGGGAAGATCTCCTTGAGAGAAGCCCTGCAGAGAAGGACTTGGGGGTCCTGGTGGACGAGAAGCTGGACATGAGCCAGCAGTGTGTGCTTGCAGCCCAGAAGGCCAACTGTGTTCTGGGCTGCACTAAAAGAAGAGTGGCCAGCAGGGAGAGGGAGGTGATTATCCCCCTCTACTCAGCTCTTGTGAGGCCCCATCTGGAGTACTGCGTCCAGGCCTGGGACCCCCAGCACAAGAAAGACACAGAGCTCTTTGTACGGGTCCAGAGGAGGGCCACAAAGATGATCAGAGGGCTGGAGCACCTCTCCTATGAAGAAAGGTTGAGGGAAGTGGGCTTGCCTAGCTTGGAGAAGGGAAGGCTCTGGTGGGACCTCACTGTGGTCTTCCAGTGCTTGAAGTGAGTGTATAAACAGGAAGGGAATGACTGTTTACATGGGTTGATAGTGATAGGACAAGGCAAATGGTTTTTAACTAAGACAGGGGAGATTTAGGTTAGAGGTTGTGGATGCCCCATCCCTGAAGGCATTCAAAGCCAGGCTGGATGTGGCTCTGGGCAGCCTGGTCTAGTGGTTGGTGACCCTACCTGCAGGAGGGGGGTTGAAACTATATGATCATTATGGTCCTTTTTAACGCAGGCTCTTTTATGATTCTGTGATTCTATTATTATGATTTTTTTGCCTCAATCTTTGCCAGAAAGTGCTCTAGCCACACTGTGCAAGTTGCAAAAGGCAGGATCTGGGAATGTGAAGAACTGTCCACTGTAAGAGAAGATCAGGTTCATGACCATCTGAGGAACATGAAGGTGTACAAGCCCATGGGAGCTAATGAGATGCCTCTGTAGCCTTGGGAGAACTAGTGCTTGAGGTTGCTAAGCCCCTGTCCATCATATTTGAGAAGCTGTGGCTGTCTAATGAAGTTCCCAATGACTGGAAAAGTGGAAGCATAACCATCATTTTTAAAAATGAAAAAAAAAAAGGAAAGCATGGAGAAATATAGGCCAGTCAATCTCCCCTCTTTATCCAGCAAGATCACGAAGCAGATCCTCCTGGAAACTTTCCTAAGGCACATGGAATACAAGGAGGTGAATGATAACAGCCAACAAGTCTTCACTAAGGGCAAATTGTGCCTGACAAATTTGCTGGTCTTCTATGACACAGTTACAGCATTGATGGAAAAGGGAAGGGTAACTGACATCACCTATCTGAACTTGTTCAAAGCATTTGACACAAAGATTCATAGAATCATAGAATCATAGAATCATAGAATGACTTGGGTTGGAAGGGACCTTCAAGATCACCTAGTTCCACCCCCCCTGCTATAGGCAAGGACATCTCCTTCTAAACCAGGTTGTTCAGAGTCCCATCCAGCCTGGCCCTGAATGCTTCCAGGAAGGGGGCATCCACAACCTAGCTGGATAACCTCTTTCAGTATCTCACCACCCTCACAGAAAAGAATTGCTTCCTAATATCTAGTCTAAATCTGTTCTCTTTCAGTTTAAAGCCATTTCCCCTCATCTTGTCACTACACGCCCTTATAAAAAGCCCCTCCCCAGCTTTTCTCAAGGCCCACTTCAGGTACTGGAAGGCCTCTATAACATCTCCTGAGAGCCTTCTTTTCTCCAGGCTGAAGATCCCCATCTCTCTCAGCTTATCCTCACAGTGGAGATGCTCTGGTACCTGATTCATCTTTGTAGCCATCCTCTGGACCTGCTTCAACAACTCCATGTCCTTCTTGTGTTTGGGGCCTCAGAACTGGACACAGTACTCCAAGTGGGATCTCATGAGAGCAGAGTAGAGGGGCAGAATTACCTCCCTCTAACTCCTCGTCACTTCTCTTGATGCAGCCCACGATACAGTTTTCTTCTGGACTGCAAGCACACATTGTTGGCTGATGTTGAATCTTTCATCAAATAACACTCCAAATTTCTCCTCAGGGCTGCTCTCAAGACATGACATCATTGTCTCTAAATTGGTGAGATATTGACATGATGGATGGAGTACTCTATGAATAAGGAATTGGCTGGAGGGCCAAAGACTTTAGGTGAATAGCTCAATGTCCAGTTGAAGGCCAGTGATGAGTAGTGTTTCTACAAGGTCAGTATTGGGACCAGTACTATTTAATAACTTTTCTGGTGGGGTGAACAGTGGTATTGAGTACATCCTCAGCAAATTTGTGGATTGCAAGCACTGTGGTGCAGTCAACGCTCGGAAGGGAAGGAATGCTATCCAAAGGGACCTGAACAGGCTTCAGAGATAAGCTTGTGCAAATCTCATACAGTTCAGCAAGGCAAAGTGCAAGGTCCTGCACCTGGACAGGGACAGTCCCAAGCACAAATGCGGTCTGGGCAGATAATGGATTGAAAGCAGCCCTGAGGAGAAGGATTTGAGAGTGTTGGTTGATGAGAGGCTGAACATGAGTCAGTAGTGTGCACTTGGAGCAAGCCGTATCCTGGGCTACATCAAAAGAAGAGTGACCAAGCTGCCAAGGGGGCCAATTCTCCCAGTGAGATCCCACCTGGAGTACTGCATTCAGCTCTGGGGCCCCCAGTGTAAGAAAAATAAGAACCAGTTGTAGTGAGACCAGAGAAGAAACACAAAGATGGACTGGAGGGCTGGAGCACCTATTCTACCTATAAAGACTTAATTGAAGTGGGCCTGCAAGAAGGATGGAGAGAAACTTTTTGCAAGGGCATGTAGCTATTGGATAAGGGGTAATGGCTTTTAACTGAAAGAAATTAGCTTTAGATTAGATATTTGGAAGAGATTTTTACTGTGAAGTTTATGAGGCATTGGCACAGGCTGCCCAGAGAAGCTGTGGATGCCTCATCCCAGGAAGTGTTCGTGGCCAGGTTGAATGGGTCTTTGGGCAACGTGGTCTAGTGGGAAGTGTCCCTGCCCATGGCTGGGTGTTAGAACTAGATGATCTTTAAGATCCCTCCCAACATAAGCTATTATTGTCTGTTTTTATCAGTTTTCCCCTGGTCTGATCAAGGACGGGGAATGAGCAATTACTAAGGCCATACCAGAACATTTTGCAAAATCTTTCGGGTGCAGCTTTCAAGCCCAGATATGTGCTGTCACAGAGATGACCTACTGTAGGAGCAGAGACCTCTCTGAGACTTGGGACCTGGGAGCACTCAGTGCACTTCACTTATCTGCTAGGGGAGACCTGACAGGAAGTCCTGAGAACCGTCAGCTAGAGCTGTGTTGTACTCATACTCCCGACTGCTTTTCTATCTTCTTAAACAGCCAAATCTGTGAGGAAGCAGGGCTTACTGAAAAACACTGGATTGTGGCTAGTCTTCTTGCTGTACCACAGAATCACAGAACCAAATGGCAGAGTGCAGAAGGTCCCTGATGACTGCTGAGAATACATCAGTACCTATCGCAGGAGTGAGGTAGAAGAGAGGTAAAGGTATCTTTCGCAAGTTTGGTTAAAGGGAATGAATTGTCTGAGGGCTATCCTCAGTGTAATAACCAAATGCATTTTTCTGAATGTTCTTTCTCACCAGCTTGTCTATCAGTCACATGGATCTCTTTTCTGAAGGATTAATTAGGCCTCATGATTTCTGCTTATGGTCACAGGCCTCCTCAGAGTTCTTTGAAATCCACAAAGCTGTCCTTGAACTAATCACTCGATTCCCTGAGGATATTTGTTTTTTTCATTTGCCTTTCCTAGCTCCAGAGCAAATGTTATTTTGTGAGACAGCAAGGTAACAGAGAATCTGCAATGTACTGAGGTAAAAAGCTGCAAGCAAAATTTATTTTCTCTTCTTTTTTTTCATTTCCCTTCCCTTCCCTTCCCTTCCCTTCCCTTCCCTTCCCTTCCCTTCCCTTCCCTTCCCTTCCCTTCCCTTCCCTTCCATTCCCTTCCCTTCCCTTCCCTTCCCTTCCCTTCCCTTTTACAGAACTAGCTAGGCCTCTCTTCTTTTCTAGGTAAACATCCCATGCCATCCCTGGTGAATCCTTTCTCCAGGCTACTCCCACACATCTTTATGCACACAAACCTACTGTTTCCAGACTCCTGCTTCACGTGAATGCAGCTGAGATTGCAGACCTAAGCAATCAGAAGATAAAATCAGAAGATAATCACTATTACAAATATTTCCTACAGGTGCAGAATAGCCTGAAGCTTTTGAATTTAGCCACAAAGGGGTAAGCAGGCTTTCCTCTGGTGCAGCGTGGCTTGTGTACCATACTACATACAGTCATATTTTTGGCTAAACCCCTAAACATTCAGCTAAAACCCCCAAAACTACACAGGACTCAGGAATAAAATCTGATTTCACTGAGAGCTGGAAAGGGCTACAGATGTGAAAATAAATTTGGTGGTTTTGTTCCTGGTAGCAGAGAGGTTTTCAGATGTTGTTGATTCTACTTTAATGAGTTGTGGCTGACAGAATGTATTAGCCACTGACCACACTATGCCACTGGCTACAGAAACTTATGCACCTTTTTCACATTTACACCCTCAGATATTTGGATGGAGCTTTGATTATTTTTTTTTTTAATGAATATGGGTCAGCTAATCTTAATCCCCTGTTAGAAGAAGCTAGTGGGTTTCATTAAACTTGCAAGCATAGAGATATTCCACATGGAGTTTTTTCATTCCTCTTCCTCTCAACCCAGAGTCCCTACTGTTGTGCATCCAAAATCCCTTTTCCACTCCTGACAAGACAAGCCTGACTGCCCAGGCTTTATCTATAGAGGAGGAAAAGAGACTTACTCATTACTTCCATCTGCTTCATCTCTACTTCATCCACTAAAGCTGGCTAACCCCGAGAGGGTTGTAGAATGCCAGTGGAGAGCCCCATTTGGCCACAGGAGTCCACAGCCCTTCACTGCAGTGATTGGTGACACCTCCTCTTTTTGTATCATACTGGAAAAACTGAGACACTTCCTTTCTCCTTCAGAAACTTTACTGCCCTCATTGTTATACTGAATTCCTGCAGTGTTTGTGGAGTGCCTTTTTGGTAACAGAGCCTGTGTGAACTACACAGAATTGTCTTCTCTTTTCTGAGTAGATCTTTTTCACTTGTCTTCTTAGCAGGAACCGCCAACAGACAAATAAAGGGACATAGTGGACATAGTGGAGGGTAGAACAAGAAGAGCTGGTGTAGCAAGGTTAATCAGTTTGCTCAGAAAGTTCTCCCTGTTCCTCCTTGCCTCAAAGCAAAGAGAAGAGGTCAGAGAAGTTATCGTTTACTCCCAGCTTCCTGCACCACCAGCTCGGGGTTCTGGATTCCTGAGCAGGAACAGAAAAATGCTGCAAAAAATTCAGTTCCCTCCATGCCTGATGCCTCCCCACTTAGTCAGGCCAGAGGACTCTGAGCCACATATCCCTCAAAAGGGAGGTGAAGTGAACCTGTAAGGTGTTGACAGCTGAAGGAAAATTAGGATGAAGAGGCATGTGCTGCCTATGTCCTGATAGGAAAGGCCAGGAGAAAGATGTGGAGATGCCCTGGTAGGCATGAATTTTTGAAGCTCTGGGGCCATGACTGTATAGCCCATATATCACTGTATGCATATTAATATCCCATGTAACTGTACAGAGTTAAAGCTTCTCCCTTCTCTCACTACCAGACAACAGGGGTGCTTTGAGCTATGTGGCTGCTGACCGACCAGGCCAGCATTGGCTTTTGCTCTCGTGAAGTTTCAGGAAAAGCAAAAAGGGCCAGTCGACAATAAGAGGCCAAATGTGGGGAGGGAAGGATAAAATGCACGTGCCCCCACAGACACAGCTCCTAGCAGACTCAGTGCTTTCTAACATAGTACAAGAGGAACAAGCGAGTTGGATGAATGAGTTTGCATTATTATTCCTCCAAAACAAAGGCCAGTTGTTCTGGCAGTGAATTAATCATCAGGAGAGTAGGAAGTAGAGGTCCCATGCCAGATGGGTGATGACCGAGGCGTGGAGAAGCAGGATGACCAATCTCTGCTAAGGTGGAAAACTACAGTAAGAAGGAAGTTGGGCCTGGGGAAGCTCATGGGAATTTAGGTGGGTTTTTTGTTTGGTTGGTTGGTTGGTTGGTTTTTGTTATATTTTTTTCTGTGTAGTGCTGTCTCAGGGAAGATAGAAAGCCTTGTGCTCCAATTCTAAAAGCCCTTTCTTGTTACCACTGGGGAAATTTTAGTAGCCAAGCATCTGATATGGGGAAATTTGAATATAGTTTACTTTCTGAAATCTCCCGTAACTGGCAAATCTTTAAAAAAACACATACCTGCATATATGAGGGCTGCTCAGAAAGTAATATTTTGTAATGTAATGTAGTCCTATTTTGTAATGTTGGCCCATGCCATCAGAGATGGATGTTGGTGGTACGGCAGTAAAGGTCGAGCCTTCCCACCCATATCTCATCACATGTTGTTGCCATGTGACAGACGGCAGCAGAGGGGCAGTCTGACGGAATGGCATTTGACATGGAAGCGCAGATGAAGCAAAGGTGTGTCACTGAATTCCTCCATGCAGAAAAAAATGGCACCCACTGATATTTATCAGTGCTTGCTGAAAGTTTATGGAGATCAAACAGCAGATGTCACACAGTGAGGCAGTGGGTGGTGCATTTCAGCAATGGTTATAGCAACAGTGGATCGCCTCTGCTGGTGCAGATTGTTACGAAAGTGGCATGCAGGCTCTTGTTCATTGCTAGTGGAAATGCACAGCTCTTTGCTCTTTGAAATAGTGTTACTGTGCTCCTTGTATCAGTTGTAGTTTCCTTAGGAACTAAGGAAGGAGACATTTCTGTCAGACTGACTTAAGTATATTTATGTACATATGGAAATATATATGTACTCATAATACTGCTGTGGGGGAAGAAAATCTGTTGATGTTTCAATGCTGGGAAGCACTAAGAGCTGCAAAAATGTGAAGGAAAAGTACATGACTTAATAGAAGAGAGTGTAGCTCGGATGGGTTTCAGTTCAGATTGCAGACAGAAAAATTTAAGGTAACTTTCTGACACAGAAAAAGCCAAGAACTTAACAGAAAAAACTCATGTTAAAACACATTTAAAAAATAATAATAGTTGTGCCAGTTATGTGTGTGGAGAACAGGGAAAAACACAATAAATGTTTCACAGCAAACAACCTCCTTAAGCTCTTATCCTACAACTGTCCACTTTTGAAACCTTTTGCTGTAGCTGCCTGGCTTTTAGGTATGTAACAGTGTAAAATGAGCAACCAGAAACACAGTGGTAATGAAATGCAAAACCATAAACCGCTATGGCTACAGGAGGAGGAATGAAAGCAGTTATTAGCACAGCATGTGGATCCTGAGTTACAAAATCTTTCAGCTATGGCTATGGCCACTACTGCTGATTTGATTATATGTAGGCACAAATCTGGCCACAGAGTGCGAGCTGCTCAGTAGAACTGACACAGATCTGCTGGCTGAAGTGTTGTGCTATAAAGGTGTTAGGTTGAATGTGTTTGGGCATAGTGATGATGGGTTGACAGTTGGACTAGATCTTAGTGGACTTTTCCAACCTTAACGACTCTATGATTCTATGACAAGAACAAAGAAAGACAGTAGGAGAGGAGAGAACGGTTGGGGGACAGTTCATTTCTCTGCACATACCAAGGCCTGCATGCCTAAGACCAGAAGCCAGACAGGGAAGAACCGCTGTACCCTGGAACCCGCAGGTCAGGGCCACACGAGTGCTGCAGCAGTTCGGTGTGAGCGTGGGCTGCGGGGCTGCCCGGGAGCAGGGTGAGCGTCCAGCATTGCTCGGGGGTCGGAGTGCAGCTGCAAGCAGCCACAGAGAACACAGCCCTGAAATGGGGTACGCGGATGCAAGCAGCAGCTGGGGGGAGACTCCTGAAGTCCGCGCTGCTGCTGCTGCCTCCCGGACCTGCACTTGGAAGTGCCGCTGTTTGATGCAGATCCCATGCAGGCTTTGCTTCCCAAGCACCTTGCCCCTAGCGAGCTGTGGGTCCTACCGTCCTGCTGGGCTCTGGATATCCCGGCAGCGCTACCACTCGAGGGGTCAGTGGTACCCCGCTGATACCCCCGCGCAGCCCGCCTGCTCAGCGCTCCCCTACGCCCTCCGGCTCTGCTGCCAAGCGGAGCGAGGCTCCAGGGGCGCGCGGTGCCGCCCGACCGCACACCGCTCGGGGACCCCGAGGATCAGCCACGGCCCCCGCCGCGCCCCCTCCCTCTCTCGCGCATCCCTCCCTCCCTCTTCCCCGCCCTTCGGGGCGGTGCTTGCGGGTCGGCCGCGGCCCCCGGCTCAGGGCGCCTCTCCCGGTCCCTCTGCTCCCTCGGCCTGGCAGCGGCAGCACCGGCGGCGAGCGGTTCGGCCATGGGCACCAACGTGCCGCCGCGCCGGGAGCTGCCCGCCCAAGGCCCCCATGTAAGTCAGCGGCGCGGCTCCGCGCAGCCCGCGGGGGAGGGGGGTGCGGCGGAGTGGGGGCCGCGGGAGCCCCCGGGAGCGGGGCGGCGCCCCGAGATGCCGTGCCTGGACCCCGCGGGGCCGGCGCCGGGCGGACGGGACGGGACGCGCCGCGGAGCCCCCGATCCCCGCGTGTCGCGTGGGATGTTGGCCGCCGTGCCGGGAGGTCTGCCGTGCTGCGCGACTTCAGCCTTGCTGGGTAGTCCGTGTTAAGGTTTAGGAGCTGGCAGCTTTCGCTCAGCCGGCACCGTCTTTCTTTTGACTTCCCCGCGTACAGTTTGGTGATGCGTTGGGTTTAGGCTCCCTCGTGTTGGGGTTAGCGCCGGGAGGGCGGTCGGAAAAGGTCTCGGGATGTTAGGTTTTAGCGTTATCAGTCACTACATTTGTTTTGCTGTTGTCCTGGTGGCGATGAGGCATGGCCCCATTGTGCCAGGTGCTCTGTAGGGAGCATTGAGAAGAAAGATGTGGAGCCTTGGAGGATTCACATCCCAAGCAGGATATGGGCAGTGGGTGGGTGTGGGGCTGTGCGTGCCGGCGAGCTGACAAGGAACTTCATCTCCGTGGGGCAGTATTTCTAGGTAGGTTTTCTCTGAAGGTGTTCAGCTAATGGGAGTGAAATGAAGTGAAGTTGGCGCTGAGGGAAAGGCAGAAAAGAGGCAG
The DNA here is from genome assembly GCA_016647715.1 of Pavo muticus. Classification (NCBI taxonomy): domain Eukaryota; kingdom Metazoa; phylum Chordata; class Aves; order Galliformes; family Phasianidae; genus Pavo; species Pavo muticus. Next base: position 1,684,628 of record JACDJE010000217.1, read on the forward strand.
ACAGAGGGAGAAGGTTGCTGAGCCATGGGGGCTGATGAGGTGTCCCCAGGGGGTTCGAGGTGCCCACCAAGCCCCAGGCAGATCTCTGCTTCTTCCCCTTGGGCAGCACTCCCGGCACAGGGTTGGCTCTGCCCAAAGTTGTTACCGCTGGCTGCTCTATACCACCTGTAGAGCAGGTTCAATGACTGCTCATCCTTTTTTGTGTCTGTGAACAGAAGGTATGACTGCATGCAGGAAGGATGCAGAAAAGACATTGGAGATCTGCTCTGCAGAGAAGCACCTGGTTGTGCTGGTGGACAGTAGGTTGGCCATAAGCCAGCAGTGTGCCCTTGTGGCCGAGAGGGTCAATGGTATCTTGGGTTGCATTTTTAAAAGAGCATGGCCAGCATATCCTTCTGTTCTGCCCTGGTAAGGCCATATCTGGAGTACCATGTCCAATTCACCCCAGTTCAAGAAAGGCAGGGAACTTCTAGACAGAGTCCAGTGGAGGGCCACAAAGAAGATGAGGGGCTTGGAGCATCTCCTCTTTGAGGAAAGGCTGAGAGACATGGGGCTGTTCAGCCTGGGGAAGAGAAGACTGAGAGGGGATCTTATCAGTATTTATCAGTATTTAAAGGGCATCTATCAAGTGTGTGGGGCCAGGCTCTTTTTAGTGGTGTGCAGTAATGGAACAAGGGGCAATGGGCACAAACTGAAATACAAGAAGTTCCATCTGAACCTGAGGAAAAACTTCTTTACTGTGAGGGTGACAGAGCACTGGCACAGGCTGTCTGCAGCAGTTGAGGAGTCTCTTTCTCTGGAGATATTCAAAACCTGCCTGGACACTCTCCTTTGCAACCTCCTGTAGGGAAGCTGCTTTAGCAGGGGGTTGGACTGGATGATCTCCAGAGATCCCTTCTGACTCCTACTGTTCTGTGATTCTGTGATGTCTGCCAAAGTACAAAACCTAAGGTGTGTGCCTGTACTTGCAAAGAGGTCTTGTCCTGTTTGAATCTGAATGTCTTACCATGTAGTCTAGAAATTCCTCTTTCTCTAAAGTGTGTCTTTACACATACTGGCTTTCCTCTTGCCTCCCAGCCAGCTTTGAGCTCAGATCTGTCTTCCAGTCTCCCTCAGATCTGCAGGTGCTGAGAAATAACATCATGCTGGATATCCTCCAGTGACAGCATCCATCTAAGATACAGACTTTTAAAAAGTGGATTTCCAGCAAGCACTGAAAATGTGTCCATAGTCCTTATTTTTAAGTAAAAAAATTATTTGACAAACTTTTTTTGACCTCTTGTAGCTGTGTTTCCCCATGGTACTCTAAGTTTAAAGATGACACCATCATGTCATGACATCAGAATCTGAAAAGAGTAAACCAACATAGAGATAGGAACTAACCTCACCAAAGCTCCCCATTTATAACAAGGAAATGAGCAGCGCAGATGGCAACAGAAGGCAACAGAAGTCCCCCCAGGCTTTAAAGCAGAATGTTACTACACAAAAACTGAGAGGACTTTTTGACTTTTGGTCTCCTACCAGAAGGATCCTCACCTCTGCTCTGCCACTCCTGTGCCATTTTATATTTAACCAGTCTACCTGCAGCTCGGAGTATTTAGCTAGTGAGACAGTTGGCAGCCCACGCCATGGGAAATAATTAAGGAACTGAGAATCCCTGTGATGCTCAAGAAAAGGGGATTTTTATGCGTTACATAAAAATGAGACTAGGGCAGAGTCAAGGATCTCTCTAATATTTTTTACAAACCTGCATGATTTTATGTGGTGGAAGTTGGTCACGGTGACTTTCCCACTAAGTCACTTGTTTTAAAAATGCAAAGCATCCTTTTGAAAATCCTTTTCGAATTGCCACATTTTTCTCATAATTCTATTGTAAAAGAATGAGACAGCTCATGGGACTTAGCATGAGGCAGGAGAGCATGCTACGCAGTGTCAGTACTCCGGAATTGCCTGGCAGTTTTAGAAAGCGCAGGCAAATAGTCCCCTTAGTCAAAGGCAGAGATTCTTATGCTGATTTCTAACATGACTGCCTCCGCAGCCAAGCTGATCAGAAGGTGTCTGTAACCATGTGGCTCTGGGTGGCCTTCTACATCCTGGCACGCATCTCGCCTTGGGAAAATAGGCTGCTTGTCTCTGGTGGTGTTCCAGGCATATGGCCTTTCCCAGAGAGCCTCAGCAGAGCCTGTGGAGGTTAGAGCACCTATCGGGGGTGTTGCCTTTCCTGCAAAGTCAGGAAATATTTTAGCAGTTGTTTTTATTTTGTAATTTGAGACCGTCTTTCATTCAAACATTGAGTACCAAATCAGAGCCCTAATGAAATACCATGCGTAGAAACCCAGCTGAGAAAATGAGACTGTCCTGGAAGTTAACTAAGAATAACTGCTGGTCATCACTCAGATACTTCAGATGTGATTTTCTGTTTCAGTTAACAATGTAAAGGAAGGAAGGAAAGAAGTAAATTACCATTTACCGTATGAGTTGCTTTCTTTTTTTTTTCCTTTCTAAAAGTCATCCTGACTCTAAAACTTTGCTCTTTGTCATTTACAAAGTCCTGGCTTCCTGTCCAAGTAAAACGTTTTTACAGGAGGTCTGTGGCAGTCTTCTTGCACAGTCCTTAGAGATAGTGCCTCCAGTAAATTCGTGTGCTTGTTCTTACTTTTCCTTGACTTTTGCTTGTTGTTTGGAGAACAAAACCATTTCTGGAGATTGCTAGTAATGAAAATGTGGGCTATAGATAGTCCAAACAAAAAATGAGGTTGTTTTATCCCTGACCCAGAATTAAAAACAAAAATGTACTTTTAGATAGTGCTTGATGCAGAAAATGCTGTGCTGTTGACCGTCGTCTGAGCCTTCCACAGCATTTCTGCAAGGATCTTCCAATGAAAAATACGAAATTGTTTCAGGACCAGATAACAGCCATTTAATAGTGCAGGATTTAAGGTTGTTCTAAAAGTCACACAAATAGAAATGATGCTTGCATAACTCAGCTAATGGGACCTGGTACGTTACAAGCCAAGTCAGGAGGATTTGCCTATTTCTTAGTGAAAGCTATGCACACACACGCACACACACACACACACACACACACACACACAGAAGAAGAAGAAGAAGAAGAAAGATTTTTCTCACTTCTTTGCATTTTATATTCTGTCTTTAAAAATTTCCTCAGCTGTCCTGAAGTTACAAACTGTCTGTATTGTGTAGCATAGCCGTCTTTACAATCACATTTCCTTTTTGTCTTCATAGAAGCTAACAGTCAAATTAGACGTTTATGAATTACACAAAGCAATTTTACTGTGGAATACATTTTTACTTGTATCATTATTTAGTCTAGATCTGTGCTTTATCTGTTATTTATTTATTTGTAACTATGTAGTAGTATTAACCCCCCTAAAATTAGAAATTATGGACTACCACATATTTGTCATCAGATAGTCTCATTGAAAACACAGTTGCAAGCAAGTAGGATGTTGTGGCACATTAGAAGCTATAAATAAGCTGTAAAGCTTATGTACTAGCTGGACAAGATGAACAAGTAGAAACCTCTAGACCTGCTCACAGTGCAGGAAGTATTTATTAATACTGACAGAAGGACAGAGTTCGATGCTGTAACATTCCTCACTGCCAGCCATTTAATATTCTTTTCAATATCATATCTCAATTGTAAGTGGGAAAAATCAGGCAGTCCTATTAGTAGATGTGCGTTTCTGCCTCTTTCCCTCTCCTCCCAGCTTCTGTTGCACTTCTTGCTCCATGGCAGCACATCTCTGCACCTTTGTTGGAGCTTGCAAGCCTGCGCAGACCCACAAGCGCAGCAGCTCCTCTCTGGGTAGGGAGTCCGATCTGCCTTCAGTGTCTACTCCTGTTGAGACAAAAATGCCCAGCAGCAGTCTGTCACTGAAAGGAAGGCTGGGGTGAGGGCCAAGTGCTGGGTGGAATGTGGAACATAAGATTAGAGCCACAGCACCACTGGTAGATCATAATTTTGATATCTTACGTCTTTAAGGTTGTGATAATACAGCATGCATGAAGGAGAAATGATGCAGCTTTAGCTTCCGCTTGAAAGCCAGATAGAAGATCAAGCTATGCTTTGTAACCGTGCCTCTTTAAAGAGAATTAACAAGTTGTGATAGAAGCCCACAGTGACGAGAACTGAGAAAGCTTCGTAGAACTTAGTTTTGCTCTCTGGTCCTTCACATTTGAGAGGCATTTGCATCGAGCTAACTTGGCCATTTCTTCAGTTTTCCTTTACCAAATATGCCTGACAAATACCACTCCCAAATGAAGATGAAGTGAAAACTGAAATCTGTTTGTTGGCAGACTTACCACAGTTCTTACCTAACGACAACAGTTTGCAACCAGGTTGATTCCTCCTAGCTTTTGTCCAAATACTCTTGATTAGATACAGTGGCTGTATTCATTCCTGTTTGAACGCATCTCAGCCAGTTTTAAGTAGACTGTCTTCTCTGCTTATCTGAGGCTTAGACACAGCACAGGCTTCAGCAGACTGCATCTTGCCGCCCTGCTTGAAAATGCTGCTACAAGCATCACCCCAGCTAGGCTGCCATAACTGTTCAACCCCAGCTGCTTCAAAGCCAGCTTGAATTCTGCTTTATCCCCTAGTGGATGCTTGACGTGTGTCAACAAGCATGAATCAGCAATAGCAATCATGTTTATTCTAGCAGAAGTGAACACGAGTGGAACTTGAAACAGACAAACCACATCCTTAACAGCTTTTAACCCAAGCAAAGAAAAAAGACCCTTGAAGCAGTGGATTGATCGCACAAGCAGAATGGATCATGTGATGGCAACAGAAAGTGGGTCAGTTCCACTATTTTGTTTTTAGAGAGAGAGGGTGGGGGGGGGAAAAAATAAGTTGTGTAAAGGTTCTTTCAGTTGAAGATGTAGGCTTAAGTCATCAGACATGGAATGAAAGGATAAAAATCACATTGAAGTCGTCAGCACTCTTTTGTGTGGGTGTTAGATAAGTACTATCTTAGCCCTCCTCGGCCAAAGAGCCCACCAGAACAGAGGCTGCCTTTCATACTATGCATCTATTGCATCCTACTACTCTAGGAAGTTATTGGAAACTTTATAGGTAAATATAAATTATATAGTAAACCAATCAAAACCACCATATGTTGTTGTCCTAGTAAGAAAGAGGTTATTAATCTGTTAAAGAACACTGGCAACTCTAAAGTCTTGTGATATCTTTATCCAATTCCTGTAATTTCAATGAGAATCTCAGTTCTCCTTACCTGGGGTTTTGATGGACCTCATTTTATATCTTCTCTGATTTTCAGAAATTTTTGAATTTTCTTTTCCTTGGCAAGGAACTCTGTGCCTAACAACCTTACCGGCATCCATGTCATCTGTCTGTTAAATTCTAAGCAAGGATGTGAGAGATCTGTGCTGTGAGGAGGAGGAAATAAAACCCCAAATCTTGCATAGCATGAATGACTTTGTCTCATCTTCCCTATCTCCCCTTTCTCTGAAACATCAGATACAAGTTGCAAGCCCATGCTGTGGTGAAACTGACCTAAAACTGCTGTGGTTGCTTGCAGTAAGTATTGACTGTGCACTGCTCACCTGGTAGTTTTGTGAAGAACAAACAAGAAGATGCAGAAAGGAAGTATCTTGTTATGCTTTTCCTGCTGTGTGCATGTGCTTATATTCTCCTTATATTATATAGTAGGTGTTACCCAGTCTTTTCCTATGAGGTACATTCATAACAGAGTGCATTCACAGCAGCTGAATGCTGCTGGACGCCACTTTCCTCAGAAATAATGACTGCATCAGAAGGACCAGCTGTCCTGGAAGCACTATGCCCTTACCTTATTACTCAAACTCTTTCATGCATTTTTGATGGCACAATGCACAAGGACATGCACAGCTTCTTCTGTTTACTTGTGAAAATCTTAGTCTGAGTTTTCACTTCCTTATACTCAGCAACTGGTTTTGACATAAATCAAACAGATGTAAATGGGGAGTTAAGGAAGAAGATAACACCTACACTTGATGTAGATGCTGATTTAAAAAGACATATTCCTTTGCTTTTGGGTGGGAGGAGGTAACTTTCGTGCAGAAGGCAGTGGCACTGAGTGTCAGCCCACACTATCCATCTCCTGTATGACAGTGCGGTCAGGCACTGACAGGTCCCTTCTCTCAGGTGCAGGCCACAGGCCACAGTCTGTATCTGCCACCTCACTCAGGATGGCTTTCCAAACAGTGCAATCTCTAAGCCAGATGCAGATCAAAGGACATGATCAGATGGTCTTCCGTTCAAATCCTAAGCAGCAAACATGCCCTCTCTGGAAAAAAGTACACCCATCTCCCGTTACTAATCCCGTTAAGATGTTCTTTCTCTCTTGGAAACAGTCAATTTCAAGCAGAGTTTGAAATATTCCCAAGGACAAGTATTGCCTGTGGTGGATTGTTGTTTGGTTTTTTGTTTGTTTGTTTGTTTCTTTAATAAATTACCACAAAAGCCACTTAAGATGTTTTATGGTTGAAAATTTCCATACTTGTTCCTCAAAACCTTGTGAGAAAAGGCAACTTTTTTTCCCTACTGAGGGGATAGGAGTATAACCTCTCTCATTCCTTGCATTTATTTTCTTTCAGTTAAGTTGCACAGGTGGCTATGAAGATAAATCTTTCTTGAGAAGCTGAAATTGAAAGCAGAAGGGATGTAACATACGTTATGTAGGTCAATCTGAAAGTAATGTCTCCTATTTATTTACAAGAAAACTACAACGGATACAAAGAGCACAATAGCATTATTTCAAAGAGCAAATTCTCAGTTACAAAACACTCTTTTTCAACATAGTCCCCACCAATAGCTGTGCTTTTTGCCAGTGATGAGCAGAGCCTGCATGCTGCTCTTGTAACAGTCTGCACCAGTGAAGGCAACTTCATTGCTAGGAAAATGTTGCTAACACAGTTCATCTTTCATCAGCCAGAACAGACAGAAGTTCGAAGGTGCCTCTTTGTATGGTGGGAATAGTTGGACAGTCCAACCAAGACTGGCAGTGTGCTCTACTGTCTGCAAACTGGTATGGGACCTGGTGTTATCATGTTGCAAGAGAAAGGCTGTCTTCTGACCTGACCTGACTTTGGACCTTTGAGCTTTCATCTTAGTGTCATGATGTAGCAGTCAGAGCTGATGGTTTGTCTGGGTTCCAGGAAATCCAGAAGGATCACCCCTTTCATATCCCAAAAGACAGTGCACATCACTGTACCTGCTGAGGGCTGTATCTTGAACTTTTTCTTTGATGAGGAATTCACATGTCACCGCTTGATGAATGGCCATTCTGACTCCAGCTCATAGTGGTGACACAGCCTCTCGTCACTGGTAATGATATGATCCAGGAAATGGTCACCTTCAGCCTCATATTGGTTCAATAGGTCCTGACAAATTGGCATACGATGTTCTTTCTGTTCCCGTGAGAGCATTTGTGGGACCCAACCGGTGCAAACTTTGTGCTATTCTGACGTTGCAGCCATCATTTCCAATGCACAGGAGCCAATATTCAGCTCTGTTCATAATCTTCCTATCTGCATGGATGAACTGATCAAGATGCTCTTCTTTTCATGGTGTGACAGCTGTGTGGCCATCTGGAATGTGGCTTGTCTTTCACATCACTGTCACTACTGCTGAAACATGCCACATAGCACCTCAGTGTGTGACATCTGCTGTTTGGTCTCCATAAAAGTTCACCAAGCATCAATGAATGCCAGTGAGTGCCATTTTTTCTGCACAGAGGAATTCAGTGACACACCTTTGCTTCAGACATGCTTCCATGTCAGTCGCTATGGTGTCAGAGTGCCCCTCTGCTGCCATCTGTCACAAGGCACCAGTACCCTGCAATGGGGTATTGGTGGGAAGGATCCACCTCTACTGCCGTACCACCAACATCTGCTTCTGATGTCATGGGCCAATATCATAAAATAGTAGGAGAGCAGCCCTTTGGGGTGGATGAACAAAGATACACTTTGAACTGAAGAACTGTCAGAGCATAGGTGCCAAATAGATGAATATGACATGAGCTTGGTATTTTGTAAATGTCTGAGGATGGATGGCCCTGCCACATCAGTCTGTCAGTTTCTCAGGCTTCAGTGACACTAATCAGAGATCCATTAGAAGGAGAAAAATCATAGTGAAGAACCCTCCTTTGACTAGGATTATGTGGCACTGCAGCACACCTCTCGCTCGGCGGGCTCGGGCCCCCGCCCACTGTGGGCGGGGCTGCTACGCGCGCGGCTCCAGCATTGCGGCCTCAGCGCGGCGCGGGGTGAGGCGGCCGCCGGGCGAGGTGACCGCCGGGCGGGCCCTACCGGGGCG
>JACDJE010000217.1:1693151-1717104 GCA_016647715.1 Pavo muticus
TACCGCAGGACAGCGGCCGAGCCACGCGCGTGCGGGAAGCTCCGCGCGGGGAGGCTCCGCGTGGGGCTGGGCGCGGCGGCGATGGGTGCGGACGCGCGGGGAGGAAGCGGGCCCCGGTGAGGCGGCGGGTCCGGGGGGAAAGGAGGAGCGAGCGGGTGGGGAGTAGGAGCGAGCGGGTGGGGAGTAGCGCCTCGCTTCTGCTGGGGGCCGTCAGTCAGCGGATGGTTCGGTTCGGATTGCTGTGGGTCGTCTCTCTTACGGGAGCGCCTGCGGGGTTCGGGAAAACGCGTCGGTCTGGCAGCAGCAGAACGCTCGCCTGCACTGAGGCCTGCGCGTGGCTCACGCGGGTTTGTTTGTTAAACTTGTGCTGCAGAGGGTCAGCAGGGTACTAAAAATAATTCTGCTTTGGGGCTGCCCAAAACTTAATGTTGACTGAAGCTGAAATATGGAATGTGTGTGCGGCGGTGTATGCGGGAGGCTGGTGAGAGGTTTGTGTCTGACCCAGGAACGTCATTCATGCAGCTTCAAAGACACGCATTAGGGATGTCGGTTTCACATCTTTGATGTGATTTCATTTGAATTCGTTGCTGTTTTTACACGTGCAGAGCTGGGATGTCCTGCACAGGAGCATCTCCAGAAGAGGCTGGTTTAGAGTTGGGGAAGCAGTGGTCTGACTGCTGGTGATGTGGTTCAAGGTTGCGTGTGGTGATAAAGGGTAACGTGCACCCTGACCTAATTGTACGTGGCTCTGGGAGTCTGCAAGCACTCTTTCTCCCATTTTCAGTTTGAGGAACTGAACACCATACGTACACAAAATATTTATAGCCCGTTGGACAAAAAGAAAGATGAGATCAAATTAAAGCAGCCATCATCTAAACACATAACTGCGGAAGTTCTAGCAGGAGGAAGTAATTACTTTGTTTGAGGTGTTACCATCTGGAAGTGTAAACCGGTGTTTAACACAGTGCTTTTTAAGTGAGGGTCTAATGAAAATACGAATGTAACAGCTCACTGTAGAACAAATACTATTAATTTGTGGCTGAATTCATAGAATTCAGCTTAATTTGTCATAAGAATAAATTGCTGAAGTTCCAGGTTGTATCTCTTCTGCTTAAGGTGGTTGGCGTTGTTGATTTGCAAGGGTGAATGAGAAATGCCATTTCTGATGAGCTCAGTCATGGCAGCTGTCATTGCTTTTTGCCACTCTTCTTTCATTCTCAAAGGTAAATCATGACTGATGGAGTTATACTAGGAAAAAAAAATCACCATGCCTGTTATAGTTTCACAGAGCCCTAATGGATTGCAAGTGGAAACTAGAAGTATCTTTTACCATTGACAGCTTGGGACGGATTTCTGGTAGTCCTAACATGACTATCACGCAAAATATTTTTGTTGTTGTTGTTATATGTGACAAAATCTAATATGCATGAAAAATAGGGAGAACTTGGGAAAACTAATTAATTTTTTAAATGTCACGAGGGTAGGATGCTAAAACAGCCTAATGGACTTTGTTTTAAAAATTTACTGAAAAATGTGAGTTTTTTTTCCTGTTTATAAGGTGGACATGGAAGAATACCTGTGCAATAGTGTCAGTAATGGAGAAGGAACTAAAGGAAAATTATTTTGATGTCAGAATGTGAGAAAGCTGAAAACCTCTTTCTTTTGCATTGTGTACAGTGCACAGCATGTAACCCCAGGCTGTCATCTGACCTTGAATCTTCTGTGAAAGTACAAAATTTGATCCTTCCATCATGGCTAAGACCTTGCGGAAGTAATTCTCTGTTTTCCCCACAGCAAACTTCTATTGCACTGTAAAAACCAAAAATTAAAGGAGCATGAAATTGGACAGTCAGTGCTATTGTCATGCTTACACAGCGGCTGCTTGGGGAGAGCTTCCCTAGCTATCAAAACGGGTAGAGAGATTGATACTGCTATATCTGTGTCAGAGTTGAGCCATCCTTGTGCGTTAAGCTGGAAAAAGTCACCTCCAGTTTACTTGCTACTAAAATGCAGTAAAAATCTGACATGGCTTTAGATTTTATACCCCGGGGATAATAATTATTTAAAATCCAGTTATTCCCAGAAGGAGAACTGCAAAAACATACTTGGTCTGATGTTTTCCTACCAAAGTGGTGGTTTCTGCTGAGGTGAGAAAGGGAGGCAGTGGTGTAAATTGCATTCCTATATATATTTTTAATGGATTTTTCTTTCTCTCTGAAGCTTTTTTTTTTTTTTTTCATTTGCTGGAATAACTGAAAAGAGCAAGGTAAAATGGTAAACGTGGGATAGGTAAACATTAAACACGATTACAAAGTTTAATCAGCTATTTAACAGGTTGGAAGAGTCCATAGAGAAAATGTCTTGTTACATTAACTGCTGATGTTGTTTGTTTAAAAAAAAAAAAAAAAAAAAAAAAAAAAAAAAAGTATTCAATTCCTGGGGGATTTTAATTGTCAAGAACCCTTTTTTTTTTAAATAAACAACAGCAACCGAAAACAGACTCCAGATCAGCTAATGATTATTGTCATTATTATCTCCAAAAATTGTTGTTTTACTGTAACCTAAACCAAAGTTGTATTATTTAATATCTTGATGTACTTTGGCCTGCAGCATAATATGAAAGGGATTAGGAGTCAATATTTAACTCGCTGTATTTCACCAAAGTGTGTTTGACAGATACATAAACTTGAGCAAGAACTTTCTTTTTGTTCACAGAGTCTATCAGTGAATGTATCTCTTAGCAGTTTGTTCCATTCTGTAGTTTTATAACTGATTTTTTCTTCTTTGATTTACTTATGTGCCAATAATTTTCTTAGCTAGAAATTTCCATTTGAATAGGGATTGTAAAGTTCAGCCAGCAACCTGACCTACCAAATCTGGTTGCTAAACCATCTCTGTTAGTTATGACTCGCCTCTTAAAAAACCTCTGGAGATGGGGACTCCAGCACTTCTCTGGGCAGCCTGTTTCGATGCTCGATCACACTCTCGAGGAAGAAATTCTTCCTAATGTCTATGTTAAAAAACCCCTGGCACAGCTTGTGTTTATCACCTGAGAAGAGAGACCTACACTGTCTTTGCTGCAACCTCCTTGCAGGTACTTCAGGGAATGATGAGGTCTCACTTCAGCCTCCTCCAGAGTAAGCATCCCTATTCTCTCAGTCACTTCTTATAACTGTTTTCTAGTCCCATCACCAGTTTCATTGCTCTTCTCTGCACTTGTCTGTAACTTAATATCCTTCTTGTAGCAAGGGGCCCAAAACTGAATGCAGCACTGGAGGTGTGGCCTCACCAGTGCTATCAGACAATAACTTCCCTGCTCCTGCTGGTCTCTGTTCCTGATACAGGCCTAGATGCCATTGGCCTTCTTCTTGGACACCTGGGCACACTGCTGGCTCATGTTCCACCAGCTGTTGACCAGAACCCCAAGGTCCTTTTCTGCCAGGCAGCTTTTCAGTCACTCTTTTCCAAGCCTATGTAGGGTTGTTTTGACCCACAACCAGGGCCAGGTACTTAACATTCATAAATTGGAAGGGACCCACAAGGATCATCAAGTCCAACTCCTAACTGCACACAGGAGTTGTCCAAATAGTCCTTTATCTGTGACAGCTCGAGGCTGTGCCCATTGCCTGGGGCAGCCCGTTCCATGCCCACCGCACCCTGGCACAGACCCCTTTCCCTGACCCCCAGCTGCCCCTCCCCTGACACAGCTCCATGCCGTTCCCTCGGGCCCTGTCGCTGTCACAGAGAGCAGAGCTCAGCGCTGCCCTCCGCTCCCTGTGAGGAGCTGCAGCCGCCATGAGGGCTCCCCCTCAGCTCCTCTGCTCTGCACTGAGCACGCCGAGGGACCTCAGCCACTCATACAATTTCCCCTCTAGACCTTTCGCTATCTTTGTAGACCTCCTCTGGATGCTCTCTAATAGATGTGGGCACAATGTAAGAAAGACATAAAACTGCATGCAGTGCTGGAGGTGAGGCCGCACAGCGCAGAGCAGAGGGGACAGCCCCTCCCCTGGCCCAGTGGCAGTGCTGGGCCCACTGCACCCCAGGGTACAGTTGGCCCTTTGGGCTGCCAGGACACATTGCTGGCTCACATTCAACTTGTCGTCAGTCAGAACCTCCAGATCCCTTTCCGTGGAGCTGCTCTTCAGCCTCTCATGCCCCAGTCTACATATATACAGGACTGCCCTATCCCACATGCAGAATCTGGTGCTTGCTCTTAAACTTCTTGTGGCTGGTGATTGCTCAGAACTCTAGTTTGTCACGGTTTCTCAGCAAGACCTCTCTACCCTCAAGGGAATCAACAGTTCTTCCCAATTTAGTTTCAGCAAACTCGCTTAGTGTTCCTTTCAGTCCTGCAACCAAGTCATTTACAGAAACTTTAAAGAGAACTGCCCTTAAAATAGAGCTCTGAGAAACCCCAGTAGTGATTGGTTTCCAGATAAATTTACTTTAACTCCCTGTGTATTGTTGAATGTCATACAATTGGACTTGGCCCATTGACTTAGTCTAACTAGATTACTGTGGAAACCCTTTCTACTTTCAAGCAGGTCAGCATTCCTGCCTAACTTGGTATCGTCAGCAAACTTAGTGAGGGTGCACTTGACCCTCTCATCCGGATCATTAACAAAAGTGTTAAATAAAACTAGCTCCAAGACTGATCCCTGGAGAATGTCACTGCTGACCAGCCACCAACTGGTCTGATTTCTGTTTGCCCTTTGAGCCCACCAATCCAGTCATTTCACCCAGCTAACTGTACACCTGTCCAAGCCACGAGTAGCCAGTTTCACCAGGAGAATAGTGTGGGAGATGGTGCCAAACACTTCAGTAAAATTCAGGGAGACAATGTCCACAGCCTTTCCATCATTTACTGAGAGAGTCATCTTGTCATAGGAGATCAAGTTAATCGGGCAGGACCGATCTGCCTTTCATAAAGCTATGCTGGCTGCATCTGATCTCTCAGTTGTTCCATGTCTGCTGTTTAAGAGCTTTCAAGAGGATCTGCTCCATAACCCTTCCCAATACCAAGACAAGTACGGGCAGACCTGTAGTTCCCTTGATCCTCTTTCCTGCCTTTCTTATAGACTGGAGTCACATTCATTGACTTCCGGTCAACTGGGACCTCCCCAGTTAGCTAGGATTGCCAGTAAATTATTGAGAGTGGCCTGGTTAGTGCTTCCACCACCTCCTTCAGTACCCATGGATGAATTCCATCCAGCCCTTTGAATTTATGAGTATTAAAAAGATGTAATAGGTTACCTATTGTTTCCCATTGGACTGTAGGTGCTTCGTCTTGTTTCCTGTCACCATCTTTCAACTCAGGGGGATTGTGTATCCTGGGAGCAATTGGCCTTCCTAATAAAAGCAGGCAAAAAGTCATTAAGTATCTTAACCTTATCATCATCTTCCATCACTGCATTTTCCCTCACATCCGATAAAGGATGGAGGTTCTCCTTAATCCTCCTATTGCAGTGATGTATTTATGAAAGTGTTATGTATTGTCTTTAACTGTAGTAGCTACATTGATTTCCAGCTGAGCTTTGGCCATTCCAGTTTTCTACCTGTACAAGTTGACAACAGCCTTGTAGTTTTTCTACATTGCCTGCTCCCTTTTCCAGTGTTCCAGAGTTTAAGAGTTACAATTGAACTTCGTAATATTTAAATAGTGTTCGTATAGAATACGTGAATTACTTACAGAAGAAAAGGCATTAAAATAGTGAGTTCTAGATAAATGAAAAAAGCAACCTTACTTGTTTTTCTGAAATCTTTTAATGGTAAGTACTGCAACGTTTAAGTTGTCTGCTGTCAGTGGGTAAGGCAATATGTGTCTATACTTATGGGCTGCAGTTACGTACGCTATTCATAAAGTGTGCCATTTATTTGCTATAAGATTGTTACTAATGGTTTCTATTTATTTATTCATTTATTTTTCAGGAACTGTATTTCAAGAATCTTTCAAAACAGAAACAAAAAGAAGACATGGAGAAGAATGGAAACAACCGCAAACTTCGTGTTTGTGTTGCTACTTGCAACCGCGCTGATTATTCAAAATTAGCTCCTATTATGTTTGGTATTAAGGCAGAACCACAGTTCTTTGAGCTTGATGTCGTAGTGCTTGGTTCCCACTTGATTGATGATTATGGGTAAGGTGGATTTTTGTGTCTCTCCCATTCTGTTTCTGAAGTGTTGGCAGTACACTCATGAATGCTTGGTCACAAAATCCTTGTCATCATGAAAGCGCATAACAAAATTTTAAACATCATTTTTCAGACATTATAGATACATTCTATTTCATTTTTCAGCTTCTAAGGTGTTAGCTTAATGGTCTCAGCATTCGAGCATTGTTAAACTTTTAGAAATGTCATGCATATCTTCAAGTAAAAGCACTTTCTGGGCTTCCCGACTAGCAGTTTTGGCACTTGATAAGTTAAGGTGTGATTTTTTGTGAAGTCATGGGAAGTTTTATTATATCAGGCTGCTAAGAGAGGAGATGTAGCTGCTGCCCATTCTCATTGTTCCGCTATGTTTCTTGCTTTGCACTGGCCATTGTTTTCATCCAGTAATATGGTAATGTGAATTCAATACCTTAAAACTAACCTGATTTAAAAAACAAACAAACAAAAAAACTCTTGTCAGGTTAGCCTATGGTCAGGCTGGAAAAATAAGCAAGTCCTGCTTCATTAGCTGAAGAGGATTTTGTATTGTCCCAGTCTGATTTAAATTAATTTATGAGTGTAATCTTTAGATAAGGGCAGTGCATCTATCAGATAGGTTGAAGACAAAATGGGAAAATATCCTTTTTTTTTTCTCTCTCTTAGGTTTAAGCAAGCAGCAGTCTTCAGCTTTGCATTTTTTTCTGTTGTATTTATACATTTATCCAGCAAGGTCTGTATATTGGTGAAGAACTGGCATATCTTTTCAGAGAAGAAAATGTGCCATATCTGTTTTCCAATAGACTCTGCAAAGACATGAATAAAGAGTTCAGTTTCTGGGGGTTCTGGAACGTGCTCAGCAAAACTTTCTATTAAAGGTGTCCAGAAAACTTGATGGGATTGGAGTAGGAGGGATGATCTTTGTAAAGACTAGAGTGTTCCAAGATTAGTTTCCGTAGTGAGGGACACTTGATACACAGGCCTTTGTTCAAACATAGTACAACTATTCTAGTGTTCTAGTATGCAATTATTTTGTCAAGCTGTGTTGCTGTAAATCCAAGTTCTATTTCCTCTAACCCTTTCTCTCTTATCTTCAAGTAACACTTATCGCATGATTGAACAAGATGACTTCGATATTCATACAAGATTGCACACTATTGTGAGAGGGGAGGATGAGGCAGCCATGGTGGAATCAGTAGGCCTCGCATTAGTGAAGTTACCAGATGTCCTGAACCGCCTGAAACCTGACATAATGATAGTTCATGGTGACAGATTTGATGCTTTGGCACTAGCCACATCTGCAGCCCTGATGAATATTCGCATTCTTCACATTGAAGGTGGGGAAGTCAGTGGGACCATTGACGACTCTATTAGACACGCTATAACCAAACTGGCCCATTACCACGTGTGCTGCACAAGGAGTGCAGAGCAGCATTTGATAGCCATGTGTGAAGACCACGATCGCATCCTTTTAGCAGGTTGTCCTTCTTACGACAAGCTTCTCTCTGCCAAAAATAAGGACTACATGAGTGTTATACGCGTGTGGCTGGGTGAGCAATCCACTTCTTTATGGTTTTCAAATGACTTTAGACAAACTCAGTGAGTTCTTAATCCATGGTCTGTGGTGCCTTGGGCATCTATTGCCCAATGATTCTAGGAAATGTACAGGAAACAAAGAAAGACAGACTTACTGGTAGTGGGTTTTGGTTTAATTGGAGATTATTATGAAACTATTTCTTCTAAAGAAAGAACAAACAAAGAAAAAGAGTGTATTTGCTACCAGTATGTACCATAGCTTTCTCATTACATTTGGCCTTATTCTGTATATAAGAAAAGCTACAAATCTGTCTTAGCAAAAAATCTGGTATTTTTCAAAGTTAAAAAAAAAACCAAGCCCAAAAACAAAAGCAAAAAACCCCAAACCTTCTCAGATTGGTAATTTCTCTGATCTGAACAATTTAAAAATAGACCTTTTCCCATATGAACACTTATTATGGTGTGGAGAATGCGTCAAAAAAGAATCAGAGCTATTTAGGACTAATCTAAAAAGAATAGAGCAAATTTATATTCTGAACATTCCTTTGCAGAACTTATTATAACAGGGCCATATGTGCTGAGCACTTTTGGTGTTTTGTATTGATTTACTTAAAAGTATTTCCTGTAAATGTTGTTTTTCTTGTGTTTTCTAGTTATATTTGACAAAGCAATCTCCTATATGGTGCAGTAACCTGTGTGCTTGGAAAGTAGAATCTTACTTGATCAATAGATGACTGTGTAGCAGATCAGCTGTTTAATAAATATGCAAAAAGAAGTATGGCGTTAGGAATAAAGTCTTTGCATGATGATGAAGAACTGACAGAAAACCTGAGTAATGGTGATAATGAGAATCACAAATCACAGTAAGAATGATGAAACCTACTCATCTCCTGTTGTGAAGCAGCCCTTCAGGTAGATTCTTTTCTTGCTGCCGTCAGTGAAAGTTAAGAGGAGCTTCAAAGCTTTCATGTTATTACAGACTTAGAGAGATGCGAGAACAGCTCTCAGCTCTGGTTTAGACCGGCAAAGATTTAGATCTAGGCCTGAAAGTTAACAGTGTGTTGAGCTTTGGAGAGGTAAAAGTTATGAGTCATGCCTAGAGAGGCAAATAATAAGCTGTCACATCACTCCCTCCTCTTACTATTCTCTGCTACTGAAAAACAAATACTTTTTTTTTTCCATTTGAACAGGTGAAGATGTTAAACCCAGAGATTATATAGTTGCTCTGCAACATCCTGTAACCACAGATATTAAACATTCCATAAAGATGTTTGAACTGACACTAGATGCGCTCATTTCCTTTAACAAGAGAACACTTGTTCTATTCCCCAATGTAGATGCAGGTGAGTAAAATGCCTCCGTGACAGGAGGATGGATAACTGGCTGTAAAGCATACATTGGTTCATACAGAGTGCTTTTTCCCAGAATCTCCAGCCAGATGGAAATAGCTGGATGATCTCAGCATCAGACCTGCATCCACTGCAACTCCATGGAGGACATTTCAGCTTTTCAGTGTGGGAAGGAAGATGAAGGGAAACTGTATTACATGTGGAAGCAACATGTAATGCCTCCTGCACTAACTGAAAAATTATGTTAGATATGTTGAAATGATTTTGGGGATTAAACTTAAGTTTATGTGCCTGAAAGGGAACAAAAAGAGCTCAGAGGTGACAATTCAGTAGACTGCTGTTAGCTTGTGTGTGTTGAGACTTTCAGTGAACTTGATTCATTTATTCATGTCTTTTGTTTTTCTGTAGGAAGCAAAGAGATGGTTCGGGTGATGAGGAAGAAGGGCATTGAACATCATCCCAATTTTCGGGCAGTGAAGCATGTCCCATTTGACCAGTTCATTCAGCTAGTTGCCCATGCTGGTTGTATGATTGGCAACAGCAGTTGTGGTGTCAGAGAAGTGGGAGCATTTGGCACACCTGTCATCAACTTGGGGACACGTCAGACAGGAAGAGAAACAGGTAAATGTTTGCATAACTACTTTAATTTCTTTGTAGTTCTGAAGGTTTTTTGTTTCACTTAGTAAAGTAAAACAAACGCTTTACCGAGACCGTCCTGCAGTGTCAGTACAACTTAATTTTTGACCTCCTAAAGCTTTGCTGGCTATTCCTGTATTTCTGTATCATGTTAGTGATGAGATAATGAGGCATTAATCTGTAGACAAGTTAAATATATATCTGCATTTGCAGTGCATCCCATTTAGCAGAAGAGGCAAGTAACTGTTGTCCTTTATAGCTACTTCCATGTTCACTTGAATGCAACTTTCACTTCAAAAACAGGAACTCATCACCACATTAGAAATTAACTGTATTGTGATATTTCAGTCATGCAGATTTGATATAAATAACTACTTGCCTGTGGTTTTCATTGTACTTATAGAATTCTGTTGAAAAGTAGTACTTTACCCTACATGTTCTGTAAGGCATGATAATGCACTCTAGGAGACACCATTGCTTTATTTGGAGCAAGGGCAGGTACAGAAAAGGTGAAGAGGACTGTTGATTTTGGCTGGAGTCTCCTGCTCAGAAGAAATAAAAATACTTCCTTATTCATTTCTAAAGCAGTTCGTATCCTCTAACATCATTTAAGTAGGTGACTTGTCCTATTCTGTTAACTTTTACCATCTAGGTGAAAATGTTCTTCATGTTCGTGATGCTGACACACAGGATAAAATTCTGCATGCGCTACAGCTCCAGTTTGGTAAACAGTATCCATGGTAAGCATGTTGCACTCTGGGAGGGTGTTGAAGTAGTTGAGAAAAAGCATTTAGAGGTGGTTTGTTGTACTTGATCACAGACTTTTTAGTGTGCTGATCTGAGGTTACTAATGATATTTTGCTATAACTGGTAGTTTAACATCCAACAGAAGGCAAAGAGGAGAAAATTCATGTATAAGTTTAGACTAGAATTATGAAGACAGCTCATTCCATAGTAGAATACAGAGTATGGGGGAGAACATCCTACCTGTCTACCTTTGACAGCTGCTTGAAAGAGACACTACCTTGTAGCTGGATTGGCTTCAGGTGTGATAAATGGAGGGCCATGAATGCAAACTCTTAGAGAGGCTGCTGGATGTATTCACTGCTCTTCATACTTACGGTACTGATCCTCAGTTCTAAAACATCTGAACTCTTAAAATCTTCAGGATATTGCATATGTTTAATTAAGGACAAGGCTCAAAAGTGTATTTGTTAAAGATCTCAGTATAATAATAAAACTAAACACTGGAGTACTGAATGCCTGATATTATTATGTACAGAGATATTTAAAAATGAGACTTATCTGTAGCAAACTGATGTGAATGGGAGTCTTGAGAGGTCTGCCCGGGAGCCAAGATCTGGGACATTGCTGAGAGGGTACCACAGATTGTCAAGAGCACAGACTACTGTCCCCTGTTGATCTTTCATGTGGGCATGAAGGATGCAGTAAAGCAGAACATGGGCAGAATCAAAGAAGACTATAAAACCCCATTGCAATCAACTGGGGAATGAACCAGGCCAACCAGAATAGTGGTAGATGTTTTTTAGCTGTGTCTCATGACAGGAGCCACAAAGCCAGCCGCCTCACGGCTGTGTGTAGCTACAGGGGATCCTCTTGCTTCCCTCTAGAGATACCTGCACCCTCTGCTCCCTTTTCTGCTCTGAGGTGTCTGCGTACCAACGCATGCAGCATGGGGAATAAACAGGAGGAGACAGAGATCTATGTGCAGTCACAGGGCCATGATTTCATTGCTATCATAGAGGGATGGTGGGACAGCTTACGTGATTGGAATACTGTCATGGATGGATATGTCCTTTTTAGGAAAGACAGGCCAGCAAGGTGAGCTGGTGAAGTTGCTCTTTATGTGAAAGAAAAACTGGAATGTATAGAGCTCCACCTAGGTATGAATGATGAATGAGTGGAGAGCTTGTGGGTGAGAATTAAGGCATAGGCTAATACGGGTGACACCACTGTGGATGTTTACTACAGGCTGCCTTATCAGGAGGAGGAGGTTGATGAGGCCTTCTGTAGACAGCTGAAAGTAATCTCACAGTCACAGGCGCTGATTCTATTGGGGGACTTCAAGCACCCTGATCGTTGCAGGACAAGCAGCACTGCCAGGAACACGCAGTCCAGGAGGTTTCTGCAATGAGATGAAGACAACTTTTTGTGGCAGATCGTGGAGGATCCAATGAGGACAGGCGTGCTGCTGGACCTTGTTCTTACTAACAAGGAAGGGCTGGTTGGTTCTGTGAAGGTTGAGAGCAGTCTGGGATGCAGCGATCGTGAGATAGTGAAGTTCAGGACCTTGTGTAGAAGAAGAAAGGCACTAAATAGGATTGCCAATCTGAACTTCAGGAGAGCCAGCTTTGACCACTTCAAGGACCTACTTGGAGGTATCCCATTGATTAGAGCATTGGGAGGTAAGGAGGCCCAAGAGAGTTGGTTAACATTCAAGCACCACTTCTTCCAAGCTCAAGATCAGTGCATCCCTAAGAGTAAGAAATTCTGCAAAGGTGACAGGAGACCTACATGAACGAACAGGGAGGCTAAGGCTCACCTGAAATTTAATCTGGCAAAGGAGGTCGAGGACTATAAGAAGGACTTCTTTTAAGTATTTGAATAGCAAAAGGAAGACTAGGGAAAATGTGGGTTGCAGTTGACAGAAGTGGATGCCCTGGTAACGGGGGGCACTGAGAAGGTGAAGGTACTGAATGCCTTTTTTGCTTCAGTCTTTACTGCTAAGACTGCCCCTTGGGAATCCCAGGCACTGGAGATAAGAGAGAAAATCTGAGGAATGGAGGACTTCCCTTTGGTCGATGAAGATCTGGTCAGAGATTGTCTGTGCAAACTTGATGCACACAAATCCACAGGCCCTGATGGGGGCCTCAACAAGTGCTGAGGGAGCTGGCAGAAGTGACTGCTGCACCACCCTCTGTCATCTTTGAAAGGTCATGGGGGATGGGAAAGGTGCCTGAGGACTGGAGGAAAGCCAGTGTCACTCACGTCTTCAGGAGGGCAAGAAGGAGTATCCAGAAAACTACAGGCCCATCAGCCTCATGTATGTCCCTGGGAAGGTGGTAGAGCAGTTTATTCTGGGTGCCATCTCCAAGCAAGCGGAAGAAAGGGAGGTTATCAGGCATAATCAGCATGGATTCACCAAGGGCAAATCATGCTTGATCAATCTGGTAGCCTTCTATGCTGTCATTACCATCTGGGTAGATGAGGGGAAAGCAGTGGATGTTGTGTACTTTGACTTCAGCAGGGCTTTAGGCACTTTCTCCCACAACACCCTTGTAATGAAGTTAAGCAAATGTGGGATAGATGAGTGGACAGTGAGGTGGATTGAGAACTCGGTGACAGAAAGAGCCCAGATAGCTCTGATCAGTGGCACAGAGTCCAGTTGGAGGCCTGTAACTAGCAGTGTTCCCCAGAGGTCGGTACTGGGCCCAGTCTTGCTGAACATCGTCAGTGACCTGGATGAAGGGATGGAGTTCACCCTCAGCAAGTTTGCTGATGATACGAAGCTGAGAGGAGTGGCTGACACACCACCAGATGGCTGTGCTACCATTCAACAAGACCTGGAAAGACAGGTAAGCTGAGCAGAGAGGAATGTGATAAGATTCAACAAGAGCAAGTGTAGGGTCTTGCACCTGGGGAGAAGTAACTGAATGCATCAGTACAGGTCAGGAGCTGTCCTGCTGGAAAGGGGCTCTGAGAAGGACTCTGGCTCTAGTGGACAACAGGTTGAGCCAGCAGTGTGCACATGTGGCCAAGAAGAACAGTGTATCCAAGGGTGCATTGCAGAGAGTATGGCCAGCAGGTCGAGGGAGGTGATCCTCCTCCACTCTGCCAGGGTCAGGCTACATCTGGAGTACTGTCCAGTTCTGGGCTCTTCAGTTAAAAAAAAAGAAGACAAAACTTCTGAAGAGAGTCCAGCAGAGGATCACAAAGATGACTAGGGGCCTGGAGCATCTCCCATATAAGGAAATGCTGAGAGATCTCGGACTCTTCAGCCTGAAGAAAAGAAGACCGAGAGGGGATCTCATCATTGTTTATAAATATCTGAAGTGTGGGAGTCAAATGGATGGGGCAAGACTCTTTTTGTAGCGCCCATTGACAGGACAAGAGGCAGTGGACAAAAACTGCAACACAGGAAGTTCTGTGCAAACACAAGGAAGAACTTATTTACTGTGGGGGTGACAGAGCACTGGAACAGGTTGCCCAGAGAGGTTGTGGAGTCTCCTCCAGAGATATTCAAAACCCATCTGGACACTTTCCTGTGGGACCTACTGTAGGGAACCTGTTTTAGCAGGGGGTTGGACTAGATAATCCTCTGAAGTCCCTTCTAACCCCTGCGATTCTGTGATTCTGTGAACGTACGTATTACTGTTACTGCTTTTCATATTTATGATATCTTGTCTGAGTGTGTAGCATGTTCAGAAACTTAATTCTCAATATCTGTAATTTTAGATCGTTATTCTGTGGGGCCTTTAATTGAACTTTTTTTTTTTTTTTTAGTTAAAAAACTTTCCAGTTTTTTCCATCCGGTGTTCCATATTCCTAAATGAAGCTAATGTCAGGCTTGCACAATCTGTTGTTGTGCATGATCTTCACAGAGCTACTGTACTCTCTCTACCGTATTCTACAATATACTAGTCCAAAGTGCAGCATTGTAATAATAGTGATATCATAATTTTGTAGTGATACCATATTACAGCCTTCTGTCACTTAAAAAGATTTGGAGATTGCAGTGTTACTTCCATTTAAATTGATATATATTTTTTCATATTATAGCTCAAAAATATACGGTGATGGTAATGCTGTTCCAAGGATTGTGAAGTTCCTTAAATCTATTGACCTCAAAGAGCCATTGCAAAAGAAGTTCTGTTTTCCTCCTGTCAAAGATAATATCTCTCAAGATATTGACCACATTCTAGAGACACAGAGTGCTTTGGCTGTGGACCTAGGCGGAACAAATCTCCGAGTGGCAATTGTCAGTATGAAGGTAAATATTATCCTTCTAGCTATTCTGCAAACTTCTGGGGGCTTTGTGGTTCTTTTCCTACAATGGATATATGCTTAGGATGCAGAAGACTTGTGGAAAGAAACAGCACGGTCCTAGTTGCATACCATCTGAGCAAAGTCATATGATCTTAGAAGTACAGGGCAAGTTTCTGATCTGTTGGTTCCCTGTAAAAGCTGCCTGAGTTCACCATGCAGCTTTTCATTTGTCAACGAAGAGGGAAAGGTTCCATATCCTGTCTGGTTTCTTTCCTGTTGACTTACACAGCTATGTGACAGATGCAGAGAACCATTTTTAGTAACAGCCAGTATTTATAAAAGCAGTTTACTCAGAGGAGGTGGTGGGTGGTCATAAGATACACTGTTTTGCGTCTCTTCTTCCTGCAGAAGAAAAGGTAGTAATCAAAAATCTTAGTATCTTCCTACACAGCAGCATGATCAGTAATGGCACCAAATCTTAAATGGAAAAGCATTTGGTGTAAGATGTAACACCACAGAGATGTGGACCACTTGTAGAGAATCAGGCAAAAAATAAAATAATATTTACAGGCCTGGAAAACGGGGAGAAGTTGAACACGCTAGAATTGTTTAGTACGGAGAAGAGAAAACTGACTGTAAAAAAAGCCTTTAGACACGTAGAAGCCTCTTCTGCAAGGAGAAAAATCAGTTCAACGTGTGTATGGAGAAGTAGCAATGGATTAAAACTACAGAGTGGAAAATTATTCTGAAGGATTTTTTACTATCCAACTTAGCTGTAAATTCAAAAGCTGGAATAGGTAGTTTGGGACAGTATGATGTCTTCATCACAGGAACAGTAGGAACTACTTTCGAAATAGGCTTGAAATTACAGCTGTTAGAGTGTGTATGGAGAGTTAATGGTACCAATGCTTAGAACTTCACCTACCCGTTTGTCTTTAACATGGCACAGTAAGAACCTTTTCTTTGCCTGTGCAATAGAATGGATAAGGATGTATTGTGTGCATAGTTTACTTCTTGCAGACAACATATCATGAGTGCTTGCCAACTAACTTAGCAAGGTGAAGATACGTAGTTGGTGAAGGGTAATGAAAACTAAAGTCCTAAAAGACAGCAAGTGGGGCTACCAAAATGACATCAGTATCAGTCTGGTGTCAGATCACTTGTGAAGGTGTCCTGTAGTGAAACAAGTAAACACACCCATGATCATCAGCTGACTTCCCAGAATCAGAATTTCAGAATTACGGCATATCTACTTGAACTTGTGAGCTTCAAGGTAGGGGCAATAATGATGTAAGTATTATCTAGGTATGGTATTAAAATACTTGAAATAATTATAACCCAGGTGATAATGAGAAGACAGTTAAGACTGAAGAATTTTAACTCATTTAAACATCAGTTTTTCTGCTTTGGAAAACAAAATAATAATACAAAATAAAAATTCTGAATTCTGCAGCACTTTAAGGATTTGATTAAAGTATGTGACAAAGTTTTTGGCTTTTATTCTCAGTAGTGTTGGAGAACTACTCCTGCTGTTGCCCTGTGTACTTCCACATAACTAAATCAGTTAGACACAGTTAGAATGGAGGACAAAATATCCTCCCTGCAGAAATGGGAAGAACTGTGTAAATTGACCTGTTATGGTTCAGAATGTTTGTATTCACTTGAAAGTATGTGTGTGGCAGCTAAGGTCTGGAAGAAAACTTTTTCAACTATAATTTTCTTTAGCAGTCAAACTAACGCCACGGTTTCTGCCAACACAAGCATGAAGGTAAATGAATTGGAAAAAATGCTGTCTGTTCTGCAGCGTGTGGTTTGAGGTGGCATTTTTGAAAGTTAAAATGCTAGCAAATTAGAGCAAAATGATAAAAGCTTCATAATGAAATTTACACCGCAGTTTTAAGCATCTAACAGCAAGAGGCAGAGATGAAAACTATTATTTTCTTCATGAAAACCTCACCTTCAAGAACTCAGGAAGTGCTCCTTTTGAAAGCTGCTGTCTTCGGAGGTTTGCTGTAGCCTTACAAATAACTTCCTATATTTCTCCTTCCCCTCCAAACCAGAAGAGGAAACTAAACATCATTTAAAATAACAACAGCAGAAAACACCATTGCTGCTGCTGATAGAGTGAAATGTAATGCTCAAAAGGATCAAAGTTCTTAGTTATTTTGGCAAGAACATGTGAGACGTGTTGCATATAGGCTAACCTTGTTATTCCTTTGTCCTTAGTTGTGCAAATACGCTGCTGTTTACTTAGGTATATTTTGTAGAGTACTCATTATATAATACAAAGAACAAAAAAGCATCTTCTGCATATTCATAGCCTTGTCCTGCAATATTATCATTACATTAAGGTTAGTTCTTTTGTACCACAGATTCAGATGTGCGTAATTAATTTTTTTACTACCACTGCATGACTCGCAGGCTTTAAAAATAATCCCTTCCTCCTGCATCCTCTCTCCCACATACATCAGATGTCACAGTAGATGGTACTCCAGAAATATTTCCAGTGACTCAGAGTCATAACCGCTTAGAAGAAAGGTTATTTCTGAAAGGATAGTAAGTTGTACATTAAAATTTCAAGCACTTCTCTCTGGCTGGTATGGCAACAAAATGCTAGCTACTGCATAAAATAGCAATGTCTGCAACCCCATTCAAATTTCCACATGGTCAGATTAGAAACATCTCATTCTTAAGTGCTGTGGATTCTGTCTTCTTTTTAGCAATCATTATTAATTTTCTTAACACTTAAGAATTGAGCTGAAGTGTACTGCTGTATCACGGTTTATTCCTAACAACAGTTCCAGCAGTTCCTGGAATATTTCCTTATGCAGTTCATGTGCTCCATCTGTATTTTATTTCAGCTAGGGGAAGTTGAAGCAGAATATAAGGCTTAAGATGCAGAATTTAAAGCCTTCCTCTTGCAAGTTTGCCCCCTGGAGTCCTCAGGAATCAGAGGACAATCTGTTCCGTAGGACCAAGGTCCAAGGTGTATATTGTATTAAAAAAAAAAATTACTCTCAATTTTTAAGTTGACCTGTGTTGAAATTAAGGAGAAGTTTCACTAGAAGGTAAATTTCTGTGGAGAACATTTATGGTTTTTATTTTCTAGGGTGAAATAGTTAAGAAGTATACCCAGCTCAACCCTAAAACTTATGAAGACAGACTAGATTTAATTCTAAAGATGTGTGTAGAAGCTGCATCGGAGGCAGTGAATCTGAACTGCAGAATTTTGGGAGTAGGTAAGTTAATGAATACTTTTTTGTCTTTTCATCTGAGAATTTCAACGTGTAATGAAATCACTACTGACTGATGTAAAGCACTTATTTCACACTGATCCTGTGTGTTTTGAACTCTCACATTACATTCCTACCACATCTGAAAAAATTAACTTTTTATGAAAACGGGAAGCTGACTGTAAATACTGAAGTTGCCCTCATCTGTAACAGCCAGGAAGGTGATCTGCTGAGTTTTAACAGTGCCCAAGTCCTAACCTCTAGCACAATTAAGCTTACAGTAGAGGCTCCCATGTTACTGAAAAATATTGCTGTTTGTACTGTATTGTATGGTCTCTATACTTCTGAATTTGAATGGCATATTCTAAAGGCTCTCAAAATTAAACATATATGAAGTCTGTGGTATATAGAATTGGATTGTGAAATTCCCTGCAGAATCTTTGTATTGAAGCAGCTCTTGAAACAACTTCAGCTGAGTTCAGTTTCCTTTGTTACCTGTAAGCCTTTCTTTATGGCCAGGATTGGTTGTGCTGTAGAATTCTCAGTTGCACTAGGGCAGAATAAAAAGGCTACAATCTTAGATCAGTTTTGCAGCTAACAGAGACAAAGGCAACCTTTTCATTCATTTCCATTTTGCTTACACTGTAGTAGAATCATAGAATGGTTTAATTTGTAAGGGACCCTTCAAGACCATCCAGTTCCAATGCCCCTGCCATAGGCGGGGATGCTGT
Organism: Pavo muticus; assembly: GCA_016647715.1. Classification (NCBI taxonomy): domain Eukaryota; kingdom Metazoa; phylum Chordata; class Aves; order Galliformes; family Phasianidae; genus Pavo; species Pavo muticus. The sequence goes on from JACDJE010000217.1 coordinate 1,711,793, forward strand.
ACACTGGTTTGGGTTGCCCAAAGTACCCTACCCAACCTGGCCTTGAACATTCCCAGGGATGGGGCATCCACAGCTTCTTTTGGCAACCTGTTCCAGTGTCTCACCACCCTCATCATGGAAATTTTCTTCCTTACATTCAATTTAAATCTACTGTTGTTCAGTTTAAAACCATTGTCCTTTCTTCTGTCAATACATGATATGGTAGAAAGTCTTGCAGTCTTTATTATAAGCTGCCTATGTACATTGAAAGAGCCTTCTCTTCTCCAAGTGTTTTCTCCAAATGTTTTCTCTTCTCCAAACATTTCTCTTCTCCAACCACAACTCTCTCAGCCTCTCTTCATGGGAGAGGTTCTTCAGCCCTCTCTGATCATTTTTGTGGCCCTCCTCTGGATGCAATATAGCAGGCCCACGTTTTTCTTGTGCTAGGGACTGAGAACTGGACACATTACTCTGTGTGAGATCTCAGGAGAGCAAAGCAGAGGGGGATGGTCATCTCCCTGGCTGTGCTGGCCACACTTTTTTATGCAGACAGGATACAGTTGTGTTTTCCATCCATCAGCACCCCCAAGTCCTTCTCTACAGGGCTGCTTTTGATCTATTCATCCCCCAGTCTGTACTGACCTTGGAGATTACCTCAGCTCAGACGCAGAACTTTACACTTGGCCTTGTTTAACAGACCCACTCTTCAAGTTAGATAACATCCCTTCAATCTAGCATATCAAAGTTATTTCGAACTTTGAAAGTTAATTTTTTTTGAAACAGTGTTAAGCACACAGAGTCAGTCAGAAGATGTGTCAGTTATGCACTTCAGATCTTTCAGACCACCTGTTGCACAATACCCATGACTTAACCACCCAGATTAGTGTACTATGCCCAGATGCTGAGTCTTGAAAGCCTCACACATCTTGTAGAAGTGGTCACAAACTCTGCATTAATTGGTATTCCAAATATCTAAGACTTTTTATCGTCACCTAGGTGAGTTAGGATAATGGTGTTACGGGAACCAATATACAGAGTTCTTACATGGGGAAAAAACTTTCCTTTTGTTTGTTTAATTATTCCAGAATTACATTCCTATTTACTTGTCAGCCCGCTTTCTTTTGTGACTGTTGCTGTTTGGTTGCTCCTGAAGGAAGGGAAAAGTTTGCTACAGAATAAGATACATTTCTTACCTGATTGTTTTATTTTTGTTAACTGATACTTGCCTCAATCAGACTCACAGTTTGAATCAGAACGTTATTTGAAATTAAGATTTCTTTTTAGAGAAAGACATGTAATTTCTATGGGAATAATTAGTTTGCTAAATTATCATTATTTCCTTAAGGCTAAAAATCACAAACTCAAGTGTTCTATCTTGCAAATACTTAGAAGGACTAGACTTGATCCTAGAGCCACTATCAGTAGTACTGATTAATTATCCTAGGTAACAGTAAAAGTAAAGGCATGTTTTAATAAGCTCTTGCTGAGTTAGCACGAATAGCTTTTTTTTGGGTAAGGATTTTCTGAGTATCTTTAGATAAACTACAGAATTACATAATGTCTGCACAAGAATGATGGCTAAAATATCCAAACTGTGGTGTCTAGAACAAATATCTCTATAATAGAGTGGCCTACTCCTCGGGGGTCCTGAAAGAGTCCATCAGCTTTGGAATCCTCTCCAGCTAGAGAAAACTGGATAATAGTAACAATTACTAGCCATGATTTCATTCAGTACACTGAACTGTTCGGAGTTTTAATGATTTATTTTGCACAGTTTGCTGTGGTATTGTCTTTCATACATTACTAAAAAGAAATGCAGACATTAAGATTTGCTGCAGTCTTGCTTGAAGTAGGAAGACTAACTCTCTGCTGACTAACGTGAACCATTCCCCATCTAGCTAGTCCTAAGATACTGGGTGTGTTGTGATTAGAGCAATCAATTTCTGTGAATTCTCTTTACATGTCAGTAGTAGCAGTAATACTGCCAATAAGACAGAATTTTTTACCTTACCACTCTGCTTCAGCACTGATAGGAGAAATAATACTTCTCAGTGCACAGAGAAAAACTAATTTTTACTTACGGTTTTAAATAGACTTAGTTCTGCTTTTTCTCTCCTGTACTTCTGGGACTTAGGTATTTCCACAGGTGGACGGGTAAACCCTCGAGAAGGAATTGTGCTTCACTCCACAAAACTCATTCAGGAGTGGAGCTCAGTAGATCTCAGAACCCCAATATCTGATGCTCTGCACTTGCCAGTCTGGGTGGACAACGATGGAAACTGTGCTGCTCTAGCAGAAAGGAAATTTGGTCATGGAAAAGGAATAGAAAATTTTGTAACACTCATCACTGGTACAGGTGAGTATGTTATAGTTCAGTGAAAACTGAAGTCAAAACACCAGAACTGTCACTCAGAGGCTCATCTGGTTTTAAAAGAATAAACACCTGTAAAACCCTGATATATCAACTTAAACCACAAATCCTTGTGCAACTGTATCTATTTGTACTTCTATTCAGGCAAATGAAACCTTTTTCATGGTACGTCTTTCTTGATAAATGTAAGTTCTGCTGTTGCTGGCAAGACACTTTCTGAAAATAAGCAAAATTTGATCAATTTTAGATTGAATAGTTTTCGTTTATTCAGCTCTTTATCTTAATTAATTCTCTTCTATCTGCAGAAATGTAAGATCAGAGCATATATGTAGAATAGCTAGATAAGAACTGAGTAAGACAGATGATACCTCAAATGAAAATGTAGACTTTTCTTTCTAAGTGTATAGTGCTGTAGCACCGTTTAGCATTTAGAGTATTCTGAATGACTAGAGTTATTCTAAACAGCTGCTGAAATGCAGTATTAAAACCTCTGAAAATAAAAAAAAAAAAATTAAGGCCGCTTCTAAGGGTCAGCTTTGAGAAAAAAGAGCGTGACCCACAAGCTTACTGTGACTACTGTCACAGTAGTCCAATATCATCCATAGATTTTAGAATAAGCTTGGAAAAAATGGCAAGCAATATATACTGGTTTTGTTACATAAGAGCAGGAGGTAGCTACAAGGTTGCTTAGGATGTATGCTGAATATGGAGAAATTTGTTGAAAAACAGTCACTTATGGGCTCCAGAAGACCACGGATGCACATATTTTTTCCAGTTTGTATTAGAATAAGCCAGTTTCAATGTCCTACTGAACTGGGGCCTTTGAAGACTGCATTTTGCCTTTTACTATTGGCTGGTTTTGTATCTTTGCAGGAATTGGAGGTGGAATCATTCATCAACATGAATTGATCCATGGCAGTTCTTTCTGTGCTGCTGAGCTTGGGCATATTGTAGTATCTTTAGATGGACCAGAGTGCCTGTGTGGTAGCCAAGGATGTATAGAAGCATATGCCTCTGGGATAGCATTACAGAGAGAAGCTAAGAAACTTCATGACGGTATCTGTGTGTTTTATTTTTGAAAACATTTAAATGATTCCTAAACTGCAATATAGTGAAAAAAAAAATTCAAAGGAGACTTTAAAAAAAAGAAGAGACCTGCCACCAGGAGGAGACAACAACAGGTATACAGGCAGCTAGCTAGGAGGTCTTGTGTATAGGTAGTGGAAGAGCTGCAACAGCCTGTATTAGTACCATACAGTTCTTTTTCAGATATGGTAGTATGCAGGCAAGCCATATTTAGAACCTCTGGCTTCAAAATTGCAAAAAACATGTAGCAGAGTTCAATTTCTCCTTTTTAATAACGTGGTAAGGTTTGCAACTTGACAGGCATTCTGTGAGCAGCTGAGTTTCACAGGCATCATCTTTCAGCAACAGTTTCTCGGTCTACTGACTGAGGTTGATAACATTTATATTTGATTTTATGAAGGTTTGGTGCAGGTGATCATACTAGTGACTTACTTCATTTGAATTTCATGCTCTCCTTCTACAAGCAGTTCCCTGAACTGTGACCACTAAATTCATGGCAGAGCCGATAGCTCAGGTTTCAGACTTCAGAATGTAAGTAGAGATGCAGAAACCTTAACTGCCTGTTCACTCCATTCCTTAGGTTAACACATCACCATTTTTATTTCTTGGCTTTCTCTCCTCCCCTTCAAACAGAGGATCTGCTTTTAGTAGAAGGAATGTCAATGAAGAATGAAGAGGTTGTTAGTGCTGCACATCTCATTCAAGCAGCTAAACTTGGAAACGCAAAGGCAGAAAGCATTCTCAGAACAGGTAAGAAGATAGCCAAAGGTGGGAAAACCCTCCCGTGATTAGATTTTTGGAGATACAGATATGGTAATGCACTCTAACACTACAAACACAACTCTGATGTAGATTTGAGGACCTTGATCTGTATAATCACTACCTGTAATGAAATGTTAAATACAAATGTTGGAGAAAGTGTGAGCAGAAGGTATATTGAAGATTCTCTGTTCTAATAAAAGTTCCTGAAAAGGTCAGTTTGGTCTTAAATGAAAAAAAGAAGTGAGGTCTGAAGATCTTCATACTGAAGAATTTGGGGAGACGTTTTATTGCAGGCAGGTGAATGTCTGGTCTGAGCAAGCAAAGGCAATTTGCCTATTATTTTATATGGGATAATTTACTATTTTACTAGCTTGAAACATAGAACCATAGAATCTCTGAGGTTGGAAAAGACCTCTAAGATCATCCAGTCCAACCATCCACCTATCACCAATATTTCCCACAAAACCATGTCCCTCAGTACCACATCTAAGCATTTCTTGAATACCTCCGAGGACAGTGACTCCACCACCTCCCTGGGCAGTCTGTTCCAGCACCGGACTGCTCTCTTGGAGAAGTATTTCCTAACATCCAACCTGAATCTTGCCTGGCAGAACTTCAGGCCATTCCCTCTAATCCTATTGCTAGTTACATGAGAGAGGAGGCTGACCCCCCCATCACCACAATCTCCCTGCAAGCAGTTGTAGAGACCAACAAGGTCACTCCTGAGCCTCCTCTTCTCCAGACCGAACAATCCCAGCTCCCTCAGCCACTCTCCATAAGGCCTGTGCTCCAGACCCCTCACAGCTTTGTTGCCCTTCTCTGGACACGCTCCAGGGCTTCTGTGTCTTTCTTGCAGTGAGGGGCCCAAAACTGAACACAACACTCAAGTCTTGGCCTCACCAAGGCTGAGTAGAGAGGGCTGATCGCTTACATGCTCCTGCTGGCTGCACTATTTCTGATAGAAGCCGGGATGCTGTTGGCCTTTCTTCGTACATACCTGGAAGCACTGAGAAGTTAGAACAATGCTTTGCTATTTTCTTCTAGAGTGCAAGAGTGGTAATAACGCAGCTTGGTCTGTCACATCCGTATCATTGAATAATGCACTACTGCACTT
>JACDJE010000064.1:0-14006 GCA_016647715.1 Pavo muticus
TGGGCAGGCAACCAGCAGTCAGCAAAGTGGTGTTCCAGGCCATTCCAGGACACGCAGATTTCGTTTCCTTGCTGTTCCCATGCAGACCCACGCATCTCACCATGCAGTCGTTACAGCGCTCGGGAGCTCCGCAGCTCTGTGCTGCCACCTGTTGGACACAACACAATAATGAAGGCACTGCCCCACATATGAGGGGTTGCACCCTGTGCACATTGCTCTTACCAGCTGTGCTGTAGCTGGGAAGAGCACACAAGGAGAAGGCTCAGGGACCCAACAACATTTTTGTTTCCATCTTCTCTGATAACTGCTCATCACGCAGACCTCATCTTTGGTTTGGTAGGTGGGGATTGAGGAAGCAATGCCACCCCACCAACCACCAGGCTGAGTAGTGGGCACAGGTGAACCTCATGAGGTTCAACAAACCCAAGTGCAGGGTTTGCAGCTGGGACAAGGGAATCCCCACTACCAAAATATGCTGGGGGATGAAAGGACTGAGCATAGTCCTGCCCCTTAAGACCTGGGGGCACTGATGGGTGGCAGCTGGACACGAGCCAGCAATGTACCCTCCCAGTCTAGAAAGCCAACCATATGCTCGGCTCCATCCAAAGATGCGCAGTCAGCAGGCAAACGGAGGTGATCCTGCCCCTCTGCTCTGTGCTGATGAGGCCTCACCTGGAGTACTGTGTCCAGATGTGGAGTCCTCAGTGCAGGAGAGACATGGACCTGTTGGAGCACATCTAGAGAATGGCCACAAATATGAACCAAGGGGTGGAACACCTCTCCCATAAGGAGGGAGCTGTTCAGCCTGGAGAAGTGAAGGCCCCGAGGTGACCTGGTAACAGCCTTTCAATATCTAAAGGAAATAACAAGGGAAAAATGAGGTTAGATACATGGAAAATATCTTTTACAGTGAGGGTGGTGAGGCAGTGGAACAGGTTGCCCAGAGATGCAGTGGATACACTGTCCATTTCAAGTGGAGGTTGCTCAAGCTGAGCAACCTGATCCAGCTGTGGATGTCCCTGTTCATTTTGGGGCAGTTGGACTAGATCATCATAAATGGTACCAAGTACTCCAGCTAGAATGATCCACATCTGTCACAGAGCCTCTCCGTGACAATCCCAGTATTCAGCAGGCCAGGGGCCTCACTTTGTCACACTGTTGGGATCCCGAGCTGCAGAGCTATTGAATGGAGGTCAGGGGATGGCAGGAAGAGGGGTAGGGGTTTGGGTGTCATACAGATTAGGAAACTAATAGCATCCCCAGACAATTGGGATGGAGATATCTGGGGGATCCTGACTACAGTGGTCCAGAAGAGGACAATCCTTTGCTTTCTACAAATACAAATACAAAAAGCCAGATCTGCTGTTTGAACAGAAAGGACTGTTGAACTCCAACGTGCTCAGTCACGATGTGCTCTGAGAATGACGCCCATTACCATTGACAAATCTGTAAGGGAGATATAGGAGAGAACCAGAAAACAGGAACAGAACACCTGTGGTCAGTATGCTCAAGTGGTGCAGGCCATATTATGCTCAGTGAGGATGAAGCAAACAGCCACTGCAATCTGGGAGTGTTCTTCAGGTCCTGGCCGATGCACCAGCCATGTAGCTCATAGGGCTGGGAGAATAGACCACATGGAGCGAGGTGAGCCCCTTGCAACCCCATTTGATCCCTAAGTGAACGTCCCACAGCCATCACAAACCTGCTTGCATACAAGCAATGCAAAAACATGGGGCTCGTGATGTTCCATTACCTGCTCCACAGATCTCGCAGTGCTTACACCACTTACTAGAGGAGCTCCGGCATTCCTTAAACCCCACCGAGCTGCAGAATGAGATCAGAAGAGACTCAGAACATAATTTAATACACAATAACGATGCACAGAATGCCCTTAAACAACTCTGTATGGATGGAATCAGTGCATAACACTGTTAACTACAGTTATGAAATGGGATGACATGGGTGCAGGCAAACCACATTTGGAGCCCCAGGTTGGAGATTGAGGCGAGAACCGTGAAAGAGGAAACAGAGGCTCAACCAGAAGGTAATGATCTTAAAAAGATTTGCTAACAGGACCTGGAGAATGCAGAACCCCTTTATGGAAAAGGGCATTAGCTCTGGGCATTCCCAGAGCTGCAATGCTCAGTCAGCCAACTTGCATTATCCGGGGGCTGATTGAAGCATTCCAGAAATGAGGGAGCAGTGAAAAAAAGCATATGTCAGTCCTTCCATCAGCAGCTCAGAGAAAGGGAGAGAACCCCCTCATCTCCCTTAGAGAAGAAAAAAAAAAATCATTGTAAGGACACACATAGCAGATACAGCTGCTCTAATCCAGTTTGGGATCCCCCCCAAAAAAGGCAGAGCTCACAGCCCAGAAATAAAGAAGGAATCGCTCACCCCATTCCAAAGACAAACACCCCACACTCCCAAGGAAGCAGTCTCCAGGTACAGTAGCTGCTGCTGCCAGCCCTTAAATGTAGTCAGGATCTCCCAAAAAGGGGAGATCACAGCCCTGAAATAAGGAAAGAAAAAATTATCCCATTCCAAAGACAAACACTCACCCCACACTGCCAAGGAAGCAGTCTCGAGGTAGAGATGCTGCCCTTATGGCTTCCACCCCTTAAAAAGTGGTCAGGATACTCCAAAAAAGGGAAGATATCAACCCTGAAATAAAGAAGGGATCACTCACCCCATTCCAAGAGCTCACCCCACACTCTAAAGGAAGCAGGCTCCAGGTACAATTGCTGCTTCTTCTGCCACCAGCCCTTAAATGTGGTCAGGAACACCCAAAAAGGGGAGATCACAGTCCAGCAATAAAGAAGCAATCAGTTACCCCATCCCAAAGACAAACGCTCACCCCACAGTAAGTCATCTCCAGGAAGAGATGCTGCCCTTAGAGTTTCCAGCCCTTAAAAGTGTTCAGGATCCCCAAAAAGGGAGAGATCACAGCCCTGCAATAAAGCAGGAATCACTCACCCCATTCCAAAAAACCAGAGCACACCCCAACATTCACAAACAGGCAGTCCCCAGGTGGAGATGCTGCCCTTATGGTTCCCGGCCCTTAAATGTGGTCAGGGAGGGGTGGAGCCAGGCTCAGCCCTATCCGGTCCCATAGGTGAATTGCTTCCACCTGTGCTCATAGGGCTGGCTACACCCCTCACCAGGTGCTCAATCACTGTTTCAGACTGTGACCTAACAGTTCCCATACAGGCCTGAAGCAAAAAACAGAGTAATAGTCAGCAGGCAATTGGATCTGCCTGTCCAGTGAGGGGAGGTTTATCAATGGATGAGCAACGATGGCACACGTATTTTGATTCCAGTCTGTCCTCAAAGACAATTGGTAAAATTTCTAATAGATAGGGGTGCACAAATTTCAACAATAACACAGCAAGATGCTGAGAAGCTGTGTGCGCAGCCTGGGCAGCAAAGAGTTGAGATTACTGGTGTGAACCGAGTGAGTGCTGTTTACCAAACTGCTGGGGTCAGCTTATGGCTCCCCAGTGAGAAACGTGTGTTACCTACTAGCTTTGCAATTAAAGACCATAGTGAAAACATTTTAGGATTTGCTGTCCTCAGTGGGTGAACCTGGCACCTGCCTGTATGGCAGCGTGGCCTTTTGGCTCAAGTTTCAATCCTAAACCCCAAAGAAATAGGGGGGCTGCAGCGTGTGTACTTCACGCAGCCTCTGTGCTCCCTGAATCACAGATCGCTAACGTACTACAGTACTCCATTTCTGCTGCAGCATGATGTGGGATTTCTGAAGTCATAGCAGATTTGGAGAAAAGACAAATCATTTCCAGAACACGCTCTCCATATAACTCGCCTGTTTGGCCAGTTTGGAAACCAGATGGAAGATGGCGATTAACAATCGATTATCGGTGTCTGAATGCTTATAAAGCCCCTCTAGGAGCTGCTGCCCCAAACCTTGCTGACTTAACAGGTACTTGGCAAGCAGCCACATGTCGGTTCACTCCCATGGAACCCAGTGCCCCCTATATGCCCCAGAAGTCTTTCAGGGCCCCACGATGAGCTCTAGAGACACCCAGGTATGTCCCAGAGTTACGGGGCTGCCCCAGAGACATCCCCAACATTGGGGTAACACTAGGGGGATAATAGTGAGGGCTGAAGTTGGGGTGACACCAGGGAGTGATGCTGGGATGACACTGAGGTGAAGTTGTGGAGTGCCGCTGGGGAGTGACGCTGGGGGATGCTATTGGGGTATCGCTGGGTGGTGACATCAGGGAGAGATAATGGATGGAGACACTGGGGTGACTTAGTGTGATGCTGGGGGGTGACATTGCTGTCACAACTCTGGGAGTGACACTGGGGTGACGTAGGGGTGAGACTCGGGTGATGTTGGGGAATGATGTTGAGTGTTAGGTTATCACTGGAGGGTGACATCAGGGAGTGATGCTGGGATGACATAGTTGGGGTGACACTGGGGGGTGACACTGGGTTTATTTTGGGGAGTGACATTGAGAGGTAATGAGTATGACTGGGGGTGACATCAGGGGATGATGCTGGGGGAACATTGTTGGGGTGATGCGAGGAGTGGCAATGGGGTGGCATTAGGGAGTAATGTTGGGCGGCTGTTGTTGGGGTATCGCGGGGGGGGGTCAACAGGGGGTGATACTGGGGTGACATTGTGGTATCACTGGGGGGTGACATTGGGGACACTGGAGAGTAATTCTGGGGTGCCATTGTGGGGACACGGGTGATGTTGGGGTTTTGCCGGGGGGGTGACATCAGGGAGTGAACGCTGGGCGGTGATATTGTCGGGGTGTTATGGTGGGGACCTAAAGGCCCCTGACTGAAGAATGATCCTGGAATTGAATAAGGTATTTTGGCAGTTTTAAGGGAGTTGATATTTGTGGTTGTGGCTGCAAATATCTTGTTTTGTAGAGAGAGCTGTCCTTGGTAGTTGGTCTTGTTCTTGCAAAGACTTGTTTTGCAAGCAGGTGCTCCACTTGGGCTCTGTATCATGTGCTGGCCGCACGGGTACAGTACGCAAGTGGAACAAACCCTGCAGACTCTGGGGAGAATGAAAGCAGGAGAGAGCCTGCGGTGGGAGAAAGAGCTGAAGTGCACTTTGAAGCAGGGGATGCCCTGCTGGCACTACCGATCTCTCTCTGGGGCACGGGAGTATAGGCGCAGATTGTGTGCGGTGGGGTCAGACTGGGGGGGAGGCAATTCCCCTGGTGGGGTCTGAGTGGTGGGGCCAGAGCCCAAACCTGAATAATGCAAAGGCCGCCCGGGTCTGCGGGTCTTCGCTGGGGTTCCATAGATACAATGTCAGCGCACCCTTTGCGGCCGGCGCCACAGACCCGCGGGCTCTAGGACCTAGGCTCAGCAGCCTGCGCCATGGTGCGCGGCGGAAAGGCCCTGGGCTGCCGAGCGCCACACCGCCGCGCGGCCCCCGCCGGTGGTCTCCGTGGCCGCGCGCTCGCCTGGCCCGCCCGAGCAGGGAGCGCTGGGGCGCCGCGCCGCAAGTTTGTTCCTGATGCCGTTGTCAGGTGCGCCGGGCAGCTTCACCGTCAGTTGCTGCTGGTGCCCGGCGCCTCTGAGAGTCCTCTGGTAACTACCTGTCTCGGGACCGTCCGAAAGCAGCGGCTGCCGTTCTGGTAGCGCGGGCTGTGGGCGGGCCGCGGGCGCGGCGCGGCCGGGCGGCCCCGTGGTGGAGCTGCCTGAGGGGCAGCCAGGCAGGCGGGTGACGGCAGTTCTTGCCCGAAAGGGGCAGACGAGCTGCGCGTGCTCACCGCTAATCGGCAGCGGCCTGCCCGACTTGGTGGTGGCCCTGAAGCGTGAGACAACAGAACAAATGGCTTCGGGTATGGGTTTAAAATAAACCAGCAAAGAGAAGATCTAACCCGAATAAGGTCTGTGGGTGAACCGGCCAGGCTTTGATAAGGCTGTGCTTTCTACTGATAACGTGAAAAAATATATATATATGTATGTATATACATTCAGTTGCACACATATTCTCAGAGGTATAAGAAAGGCTTGCCTGCAGGAAAAGAGTCTTTTTATCTTGCTTTACATATTGCAAAAGTATCATTTGAAATGCATAGATGACTTTTTCCACTTGGGAAATTTAGGATGTTTTTAAAATGAACATATATTGTTTTCTTAAAATTACTGTTTTCTTTAAAATGGAGTTTATCATGTGAATTTTCCAATGCATTTGAGAATATAATTACTTTAGTTCTACTTATGTAAGATAATGTGGTTTTTTTCCCCAGAAGAAAATACAGTTTAGTGGTCTTTTTTTCCCCTTCCATAAGCTACACACTTTGTTTATTAGCCTTAAAAAAATGAATGAAAGCTTACCCCCATGTTGAAATTTAATTATTTATTTAAAAACAAGCATCATGGATTGAGACTTATTTGATTTACTGGGTTTTGTTTAGATCTTCATCCCTTATTGCATCAGCTGTGCAATTGCAAAAGCACCCTCTCTTTTTTTGTTAAAAAGAACTTTTTGGTCTAGAATACTAAATTCTCTGTCACCTACAGAGAATCTGCCTTTCTGTTTGGTGTTAAAAGGGATGGCTACACTTTAGAGAATGTTATTGTAGTGCTTCTCTTTCCTTACTTCTAAGTAGAAATTTTATTTTAGTATTTATTTATTAAGGGCCTGGAGCATCTCCCTATGAGGAAAGGCTGAGAGACCTGGCTCTGTTCAGCCTAGAGAAGACAGAGATGATCTCATCGACGTTTATAAATATCTAAAGTGCAGGAACCAAATGAATGGGGCCAGGCTCCTTTCAGTGATGTGAAGGAACAGGACAAGGGGCAACGGGGAAAAACTGAAAAATAGGAAGTTCCATACAAACATGAGTAAGAGCTGCTTTACTGTGAGGGTGACAGAGCTGTCCAGGCAGCTTGTGGAGTCTCCTTCTCTGGAGATATTTAAAACCTGCCTGAATGCTTTTCTGTGCAACCTGTTCTAGGGAAACTGCTGTAGCAGGGGGTTGGACTAGATGGCCTTTCAAGGTCCCTTCCTCCCTCTATGATTCTGTGATATTACACAATTATGCTTCTGCATGCTTCAGAAGATGATGTCATATATATCACCAGTAGAGAATTACTAAATGATGTGGCTCTAAAGGGAACATCCACGCTTAAAAGTGTCACTAAAAGTGTGGTTATGCTTTTTTGGGAAAGTCAGGGACATAAAGTGTATGGATAGAGTTGTTTTGAAATGTTGCTAGTATTGTTACTTGTCAGATGGATCAGCTATATTCATTTCTAAGAGTCTGCAATAACTTCCAAAGTATATTTCCTGTCTGCAAGATGCTGAGAATCTCTTCTGGTCAGAATTTTGTTAGGAAGTAAGACTTGTTTCACAAGGCCTTAACAAAAATAGTGAGGAGTCTTTATTTTAAGAGAAGTATAGCACAATTTGAAGTTGCTGACACTTCAGATATCACGACTCTGGTGAATTAAGCCCTTCATTGGTCTTTATATAAATCGTACAAAGTGGAATGCTATTACAAAGGCAGAATTAGATTAAGGGGGATTAAATTATGGAAATTAAACAAAGTAATGAGTTTTTCTTGATGTTTAAGATTTATTACACATTGAGTCATAGAATCATTGAAGTGATGGCATAATACAGAAATCTGATGGGCTGATCTTTTTTATTCAGAGTGTCTGTGTTTGGATTCTATCCTGGCTGGAATTTTTACATGTTGTTGAATTTCATGGTATCAGACAGACTCAGGCTTTCAGGAGACTACTTAGAAAGGTATTGATTAAGAAAAAAACCTAGTTTGAAAAGTTAAAGTGAGAATCTTCCATAGCGTTGAAATTTCTAGAGTCTATGCAGTGGCAGGGTTTCTTTCTTTTCTGTTTAAAACAGAGGTGATTGTGTTTTAAATGTTGATATTTTCATTTTAGGATGACAGGGAGGTACCACAGAGCAAATATTTAAGTTTGAGTGAATGCATATATTCATTTTAACTATTTTATATCTGTTGCGCAGAAGGGAAGAGGAATAGGGTAAATGACAACTTCATTACAGTGAAAGTGAAATAATTTAAGTAATAGGTTCCTTATGTGTTATTGTTTCCATCGAAGTAGATTCTTCTGAAGGAGCAAGAGAAGTGAAGTCTTGTTTATGGCAAACTTGTAAAGCAATGGAGATATTCAGGGAGAAGGAAAGTTGTGGTTTAGTACTAAATGTTGAGTAGGGTTGATTGTTATTTTTTTCAGTAGTTTTGTTTCTCTAGTATAGAAGCTACCTTGTAGCTGTTTTACTGGCAATGTATATTCTTGTTCATTAGGGTGCTTTGATATACCAGCAGTCAGCCTTGAGTTTCAAGTTTTATTAGGTGAAAATTAATTTCAATTGACATGTAGAATATATAAATATTGGTTTGCAATAAACCTGTTTGTGGTTACTGGTTGGATTTGTGTTATGAAATTTAAGTTATGATGTAATTAACTCTGTATATGTAGTCTACAAAAAAACTAAGTTATTCTTTACAAGGCATTATTTTATAAGGCTAAAAACAGTTCTTTCCATTGAGTTCTAAAACTGGAAGATCTGTCCCATACACAGGAGATAATCCTTCAATAACAAAAGCAACATTTAGTGATACTTTAGTTAACATTTAGTTAGCTTCAGTTAACAAGTGCAAAGCATTGTTTACAGTACTTAACCCTTTATCTTCCTGTAAGGTCTTGCTTGTAGATGTAAGTTTTAATTTTTAAAAAGAAAGTTGTAGCCACTAAAGTACATATTCTTGCCAGCTTTGAGGATTAATCAGGGTGATGACTCTCCTGTCCAAACATTTAATAGTAAAATCACAGTAGTGTATCTAATGAGGTGAGATTATTTGCTAAGTTGGTAAATGTTACTATTTTAAATTTGATGTCATTATTCTGTCTGAAAGAACTATGACATGCTATGACTATCTATATATGTGGAGGAAAAAGCAGTGTGCAGGAGAAAGCATGAAGAGATGTTAGTCCAGGAGTGCCCTGCACATGGAATTCTCACTCTTTTTTGGCTCTGGAGTAAAACTCCAAGTATATTTAAAAAAAGTAAAAGTATATTTAAGTTTTGTTCATTGAGCCAACTTAGACACAGTCATTGGATATCTGCAGCTTATGATTCTTCCTCTGACTTTCAGACATTGAGTACTACTTGGGGACAGCAATATGCTTCTCCAGTAACAGCAGACATTTTTAGGTGAGAGGCTGGGTGGATAGATAAAGCTTCTCCTGTGTAGACCTGAGACGGCAGCTGCCAAACTGCCAGTGCTTGGCCGACAGCAAGGCCCGTCTTTCTTGCACCGCACCTCTTGCTGCGAAGGGCGGGCCGCTCGCTCGCCGCCCGGGACTACAGCTCCCGGTGGTCTTCGCGGCGGCGCGATCACCAGCGCGGAGTCCGAACGGCTCGCGCAGCATAGCGGGCGCGCGCGCGCGAGCTGCCTGTGCGTCCGGGCAGCGGGATGTGTGAGAGGAGCTCTCGTCGTCTCTCTCGAGCGAGACGCAACGCTGGGAGCGACGCTGGAGCGGTGAGGTCCCGGCCTCGCCGCCCGCATGGAGCTGAGCAGCGCAGAGGCGGTCTCCACCCGGTTCCTCGGCCTTACTCAGCGGTACTGGAGCCAAATAGGCGGTTCGGGCGGGGCGCGGCGTTGCGCGGGCCCGCGCTGCCGATGACGGAGAGGCGGTGTTGTGTTCGTACTGTGCGAGGGGCCTGGGGATGTGGGCTGACGGGCTTCCGAAGGGGTAGTGCTGCAGGCTCCCGGCCGAAACCAAGCGGAGCGCTGCGAGCCCCGGGGCTCGGCCACTTCCTCTGGGGTTGCTGCCGGTGGCGTGAGCGGAGCCGGACGGGACGTCCGCGGGCCACGGCTCGCAGCCTGTTCGGCGCCGTGCTCGTGCAAACAGACACCGGTAGAATTACTGCGATTACTCGATTATTTAGCGTGCTTATGTCTGTGCCTGCCTCTTCAGTGAAAATAGATTAACCACTACGGTATGTCGGAGGGCTGGCAGGTAAAGATGTGTAAGTAAGGAGACAGGAGAGTCAAAGAGGGCATGCAAGCTATGATTTTGTTACCAAACAGTTGCAGCGTGCAAGCTCACCTTTTTCTGTCGGAGCTCTCCCCTCCCCCCCCAAACCTCCTCCAAGTAAAGTGTTTTCAGGTGTCAAAGTTCTAAGACGCAAGACCTTTGACTTGACACTAGAGTGATAAAAATACATGTCTTTTGAGTTTAGATTACAGAATGTATGAAAACTTGCTTTGCCATTTGGCTGTCAGGACTGTTAAAGTTTGTAGGAGTTTCTGATGAAATGGGAGGAAAGCTTGTCCTTTTTCCTCTTTCTCATCTGTTAGGATATAACTGTACAGCAAAACCCTTGTTTGTAAACAAGTGAGAGAGGGAAATAGAGTGTGCTCTATATACTGCACAAATGTATTTAAACTGTTTTGTTTGATTTCTTGTTTCTCATCTGTATTAAAACACATGGCAATATAAGTAAACTCTAACTTATTAAGTCAAATAAGTCTGAGCCACAGGGAAGCTAGCATATATTTCAGTGCTGGCAGTTTGCCCTAATACAACAAAAGCTGTATTTGAAACTGGTATAACTGGAGCAACAGTATTTTTCTAGTGTAGGTCAGGTCAAGACAGAGGAAGAATGTAATCTACTGAAGAAAATTAGTAAGAAAAGCTAATAGTAACGACAGCGTATTTTTTAAATGAGATGATGTAGTAAGTCGGAGAGCTGATGAGAAAAATCTCTGGTAACCAAGAATGGAAAGCCAAAGAAGCATGCACACTAGAATTCACTGTGGAATATGTGCAGTTATGCAAATAGCATGATAATCTATATCTTGTCTTTTCAAAAATTAAGGTGCTTAGCTTTGTCAAGGTTGTCTATTTAGCATTTATGTTAGTTAGTGCAAGATTCTGCTTGTAACTGCTTAATATGAAGTAGATCACAAGTATGGTATGAAGCAGCTGGGTTGATAAGTACCACAGACTACCTTTTAAGTATAATTCTGATGTGAAAAGGACTGATAGTGTGTGAAAGTTAGACATGTTTTAGACATTTTGAATCAGAATGCAGAAGGACAAGACTAGTATTACAAAAGCACTCTTGGATAACTGTTACTGACTTGCACACCAATGTATGTGGTGGTGAGCATGAGGAGTTCTTTTTGATCCTGTCTGAAAACTGTTTGAAAAAAAGTGCATCTTTTGTTTCCTCAGACTGTTATAGAATTTATTTGCTACCTTTAAAATAAGTATGTTGAGCAAACAGGAGTTGAATGCACCCTTAGTTAGTTAGTGATGATATTAAACTGAAAGGTGCTGTTGACTCCCTAGAAGTATGGGAGGCCTTCTTGGGTTCTAGATAGGTTGAAGCATTGGCAGTCAGCAATGGCAATCAGCAATGGCATGACATTCAACAAAGGTAAGTGCTGGGTGAAGTAATGCCAGTCACAGACTGGGAAATGGGTGGCTAGAGAGCAGCTCTGCAAAAGAGATCTCGGGTTACTGATTGTCAGTGGGCACAACATGAGTCAGTGGTGTACATTGGGAGCCAAAAGAGCAAACTGCGTTTTGAGACTGTTTTCAGTTACAGTGTGAGCTTTTTGGACCACAGGCGTCAACGTTTATGTTCTTTCAGATAGGACTTCTTAATATTTGTGTCTACAAAAAGTGCATCATAGGTAAGGTCAGTTGTAGTTGGTTTGGTGGCAAGGGCTCTTAGATCAGGACCCAAGCCCATTTTTTCTGTTGCAGACTTTTCCATTCTCTACTGTGCATATTCCCAGTATGCGATTGTACTGTTTTCTTGGAAAGTGTTTCATTGTGATCCTCAGGAAAATTAAGATTATTAACTGTTCACGTTCAAACATAAGTTTGTTGTGCAGGTCACCAAAAACTGAAAGCTTAAGTTATTATATTTGTGTTTATGTATGTTTTACCAGTGGACGAGGTCAGCACAGAGGTCAGAGACACCAAGTTAAAGAAGTGCATTTACTTAAGTTTAAAACAGTGAGTTGAGAAGTGGAAATTATACGGCAAGAATAAAACAGAACAAGGCAATGCAACTAACCGTTACTACGTGAGGATAGCGATAGTGATTAAGAAATACATATTACCAGTTGCCCTAGTACTTTACCATTATCCAGATCTGCAGCTGCTGGGGAGCCCCGGTTGCAGCAAGGATTTGGAGAGCCTTTTCCAGCAACTGGGAGATCCTATGCAGTGCACCCACTCGTAGGTGAGGTCTCCAGCTTTGCTGTAAGGGAGGCCAGCCTTTAAACTGTTGAATGAACAAGTTTACTTGACAATTAGGCGGCAACATCTGGTTTCATTCTCCCTTTGGATTTCATCTCAAGCCTGGCCAGGGCTCAAGGAGGAACAAAGTAGTCTTGTGTACTCATAGGCCTTGACGCTATGCTTCTAAACAAGGAAAGGTTAGTACATTCTCATAATGCTTTTGCTAAGCTACATCTCTTGCTAATGAGATGTTTGGTTCAAGATGCATATTTCGCTAATAATCACACATATTTTGCTGATGTTCAGATACTGACGATGTATAACGCTGGGTTGTGAGATTCATCTGAGGTCAACTTCGATTCCAGGCCTACTGTTCAGCCGTTAGTACTTCAATGTAATTATGTTTCCAGATGAGTGATTGTTTTGGAGCTTTTTAAAATCGTATCTAATGTGGATTATCCTCAGTTCCTATAGGCGACTGGTATTACTGCTACTGTGGGATGTATGTGTACCATAGACGTCAGAGCTGTGGCTTCATTGCCTTCAGAGGCAATAGAGTCATTTTAATTGGAAAAAAAAAATCTCCATTAAAGCTGACAGTGGAGTGAACTGTAAGTTTGGGAATATTGATGGGGTGACTGAGTTGCTAGCCTTGGCGCTGACTAATTAGTCAAAATTCTTGTTGTATTTGCATCTGAATATTTATTTAGCTTGTAACGTGTACAACTAAGCCTTCTGTTACAAATATGGGAGGCTTAGTGTTAATAGTTAGAGGAGGTGTTTGCCATCTGTTTTGAGCTCGTGAAGTATATGCTGATTTGCCTAATGAGATGTAATATTGTAAGATGGTAAATGTTAATGCATGTAGACTTTGAATATGGAATTTAACGTTTCTTTTTGCTTGCATGACAATTTTATCTTTGTAAATGTTATAGATGGAGGAAACCTGTCAATGCTGTTCCTTTGTTAAGCAATTATTTTAATTTAAAAGCATAATTGCTGTATATAGACTAAAAAAAAAAAGAGTTTCTGGAAAAAAAAAAAAGTAGCAGCATACTGAGCAGAGCTTATTGAACGTAGTGCAGTTGTCCTGTTTAAAGCACTAAGTTTTTCTTCCCTTAGATTAAGCGCACTTGTCAAATACACTTATAAGCCGTTTTGGATTTCTAAATTGGTCACATCATGATTAGATATTTAATTTAATAGTAGATTTTGCTTCCAGTCAAGACACAGCCATTTCTGTTCTTTTGGCAGTAGTATAAAAGCCAGACTGCAATGGCTGCTACACTGTGCGCATTGTAAGGAGTTTTCCCTGCAATAATGAGCTTATGCACTGCAAACCTTGTTCAGCAGGGATGACATTTGTTAATGGCAGTGTGTAGAGTTGCAGGAGATCTAGAGCTTGTTGAATGCGTATACTGATGAAGCATTTCTGTTCCAGCTCAGTCTCTGAAGATCTTGGTTGCAGACGTGGAGAGTTTAGCAGGAAGCACTATGGATCTGTGGAGCTTGTAAGTTTATTTGCCCATCCTTTAATTTGAGCAGCTTTTAATGCAGAACTGAAATCCTTTTCATTTCCAGGTAAAAAATTGCATCTAGTTTGGAAAATGTTTATTCTAAGCTGGACTGGAAAATTATAGGATAATAAAAAGAGACTTCGAAACAGCTGTATTAGATGTGTGCTATGGAATCTTTTTACAACCTTACTTAGGAAACTTTCATTTTAATGGGACAGAAAATATTATGTAAATATTCTGTTT